>CP114482.1:1205000-1746074 GCA_027186245.1 Coriaria nepalensis
AAAGCCTAAGCCTTGTTGATCAGCTGGAATATTCTTCTCTTATCAACAAATCAATTCACAACTTCACATTGCAAAAGTAGGTGCTAACATAAAGGGGTTAAAATCCCATGAGCAAGAGAAGGAACAATATTGGCAAGCCGAAAAAAAGAAAAGAAAAGAAACATTAAAAAAACAATGGAAGATCTCAAGAACAATAGCTTAGAAGATCATCAAGTAGTAGTACTTGAGACTGATCATGAAGTGAATATTAGAGATCACGATCAAACCTCTAAAATTGCTTACATGATTCATTTCCTTCTAGGTATTGGCAATTTGCTTCCTTGGAATGCTTTGATCACAGCCGTCGATTACTTCTCCTTTCTGTACCCGACAAAACATGTCGAGAAGGCCTTCTCCGTCGCTTACATGAGCTCTTCTGTTCTAGTTTTGATTATAATGATGAGTTGGCCAGATGGGTGGAGGAGGAAGAAGAAGATCAAGGGTTTGAGTTTTAGGTTTAGGATGAACTTAGGATTTTGTTTGTTCATTGTGTCTTTAATGGTGACTCTGATTGTTGATTGGGGTTGGAAAAATAGGTTAGCCACAAATGATAACAGTAACCAGAGAAGTCATGTTAATGGAGAAGGATACGGTGTGATAGTTGGAGCAATTGTGCTATGTGGTTTAGGTGATGGGTTAGTAGGAGGAAGCTTGATTGGGTCAGCTGGTAAGCTTCCAAAACAGTACATGCAAGCTGTGTTTGCTGGAACTGCTTCTTCAGGTAACCTTGTACAATCTAAGAACAACTTATTCTTACACATTTTGATGTGGGACCTATATCACATAGGATTCACTTCTTTTACATGTGCATTAGATGGATAAGATTTTAGAAATAATCTCTAGGATTTACACTTTAATCTTTCTAAAACAGAAGCTAAACAAGCAGTAAGCCTCAGTCCTTATCCTTTGTTCTTAAAATACTAACGTAGTATATATGTCCAATTCTCACACTTAGTTACAAAAAGTAACATTAAATTTATCTCTCCTTATTTTGCGGGAACAAAACGGGCTGGCTGGCCCTGCTATCACATGATCACATCCTCTATTTCTCTTTAAAATTGAGTTTCAAATCTATATATATATATTTTTTATACGTCAACATATTGATCGACACATTATATCAACACTCGTATTAGTAAGGGTATGTTTGGCCATAGAATTAAAAAAAAAAAAAAATTGGTCTTCAAATATTGATTTTTGTGTGACGGGGATCTATATGTTAGATGCTCAAAATCACATTTATAAATAATTATTTTTTTGTCCAATCCGGTATATTAATTGCTTTATTCTTTGAGAAACATTTTCCCCATGAAAACGGTTTTCGATATTATAATTACAAAAATGATATTATAATTCTATGACCAAACATACCTTAAGATTTTAAAGATACTTTGTAAAACTTAAGACCCATTTCTACCAATAGATAGCAAATCTAAATAACATGTTTTGCATGCTACCTATGTGATGTGTTACATTAACATCTCAAAACATGATGTTTTCTCCTTTTATTCGGACTCAAATTCTCAAAAACCAACATGTTAGATATGTTGTCTAATTTTGCAGGTGTTCTTGTTTCCATGTTGAGGATGATAACAAAGGCATGTCTTCCACAAAATCCAAAGGGTCTTCAAACAAGTGCCCACTTCTACTTCATTGTTGCCATATCTATACTCATCTTATGCACCCTCTCTTGCAATGTATTGACCAAATTACCCCTCATTCAAGCCCAAAACACCATCATCATTAATCAAATCCAGTACCCCACAATCAGTACCCCAAACCCTAAATTTTGGACAACGGCAGCACAAATCAAGCCATCAGCATTTGCCATCTTCATAACTTATGTAGTGACCCTATCGATATTTCCCGGGTTTATAGCGGAAGACTTGGAATCTAAGCTTCTTCAAGATTGGTACCCAATTTTGCTGATTACAATCTACAATTTTACTGATTTAGTGGGAAAATCATTGACTGCAGTTTATGTGATGAAGAGTGTAAGTAGGGCAGTTTGGCTTTGTGTTGCTAGGGTTTTGTTTTATCCTCTCTATGTAGGTTGCCTTCATGGACCAATGTGGCTTAAAACTGAAATTCCAGTAGTGGGCTTGACTTTTTTGCTTGGGCTGACCAATGGATATTTGACAAGTGTACTGATGATTTGTACTCCTAAGCTGGTGCCTAGTTCGGAAGCAGAGCTGTCTGCAATTGTAATGGTTGTGTTTTTGGGTTTTGGGTTGGTAGGTGGTTCGGTTTTAGGTTGGTTTTGGATCATTTGATGATGTTTTGTTATATTTAGGAAGGAAAAAAAAAAAAAAATATATATATATATATATATATTTATATATGTAATCATGTAATTTATTATTGGTCTCAAATAAAGATTTTTAGCTTACCCTATCTAGTTTTTATCTATTTTATTTATTTTCCTTTTTTAATTGAATATTATTTACTCAAATTGTTCGTATCAAAATTCTTTTATATATTTATATGATTCCGTTACATATAAAATTTTACACAAAATCATAAACACACTCACATATAACAAGTGATATAAATTGAAAATGGCGTTTATATTTTTTATAAGATTTAGTGTATTACGTAACTATATACTTTGTTCGTATAAAAAATCTCAAAACCTTATATATTATAAAGATTATAATGTAAAAAAATCAATCACAATATACATATATTAATGTTATTATATATTGTTGGCCAAAAGAACGTGCACTTATATAGTAACTTTGTACAGTATTTGGGGTTACTCCCAACTTGGTGTACCCAGGAAAAACAGGTCTGATAGGTCCTACACGGTGCATGGCACGTATAGGATCCACCCCCCCTCTCCCTTACCATCCTAAAGAAGTGATCAAAAGCATATATAAACTAATATTGTACCAAATTATACTTCTCATGTTCATAATGATCAATTTTGATCTATTAATGAAGAGAAGAAGAAGGCAGGGGATATATCCCTAAAAAGCGGCAGCTATCGGATACGGCGGAGGACGAACTCCCTGAGATAAATGGTTCGTAGAACCCGGTTTGCTAAAGTTGGCTTCTCCTACTCTCACCCCCTTTTCTTCATTATCATCTTCTTCTTCTTCGGCATCCCAAAGAAACCGTGCATATGATGCAAGAACATTACTATACCCGAATGAAAATGAACGGTCAAAATCGGATCGATACGTATTAAGCCAAAATGATATGGAAAACTACCACAAATGGAAAACATTGTTTTCACTTGTATAAGAATTTTCAAAAAAAGGCTAATTGTAATAACTCTTGTGTTACAAAAATTTGGTGACGCTAAGAAACTTTACAATATACAAGCCCCGGTGATCCTTACCAGTCATCCGGTGCAACTTTGACGGCATGATCGAAGTAAGATTGAGCTCGGGGAGCATCGTCGTTAGCCCGCCATATCAATTCGGCGTACATCGATATAACATCCGGATCGCTCGGATTCACTAGCATAGCTCTTCCGCAGTACTCTTCAGCTTTTGCAAAATCTCCTTGAACCTGTTGAAAATAAATGAATTGTGAATGATAACACTAATAACAGTGATAACAATGATAATCATAATAATAAATATGATCAGGAACCTTTTTATGGTAAACAGAGTGCCCAAATCTAATTTCCCTTCCATATTATCCAATATTTTCTTAGCTACCAAACAGAAAAACATAATTACGTATATACATAAATATACAACTAAAAGCATAATTAAAAAAAATCAAAATTTCATATTGTAAAAAAAAAAAATAATAATAATAAATAAATAAAAGTTTACCTCTTTCAAGAAGCGTGCATAGTTGCTCAAAAACAGAGCATTTCCGGGATCAGCCTCGATCATTTTTCGATAATACGAATCCAAACTATCATTTCTATTATCGGAATCCCCGAATCCATAACCCTTCATATCACCATCATCCCATCCACCACCACCACCGACCAAAACGCCGAGCAACCCCTTGCTTCCAAATGACGGCGACGGCATTTTTTCCGTGTCGGAAAAGCCGTGAAGAACATCAGCTAACGGGTCGTTCTTCTTCCTCTTAGGAGTTACCGAAACGGCGTCTCGTACATCGGCCTCGGAAAATGTCCGAGACATCTTGCACTGCGACTCGTCCAGAACGAGCGATATGAGAGAAGTGGAAGAAAAAGAGGGTGCGATCGAGCGTGGTTTAGGGATTTTGGGTACTGCCTCTGAATCTGAAGCGGATTCTTTCGTGTGGGGTGCCAACCATGAATTTAGTAATGGAGTTGATGAACTTCTCAAAAGCATCTTTTTTTTTTTTTTTCCTTTCCGGGAAAATGTTGTGAGAGATTTTCAGACAGGGGTTGAAACAGGGGACGAGGTATAATTATTGCAGCTGTCTGTCTGTCTCTCTCTGTTTTCTCTTATACGTGGTATGAACTTGGAGGGAAGCTCTTTCAGGCATTTTTATAGGAGAATTGGGAAGAAAGTAGGGAACAGATCTCAACCGTTGATTGTTTTGATCGAGCGGAGAGAAACGACTACGATATTTCTCATACTAAATAAACGATAACAAATAATAATAATAAAAAGAACGTAAGAAAATTATTATTTTATTTTAATTTTAATTTTAATTTTTATTTTTGGATTTGGTGAAATTAGTATTTTAAAATTTATTGTTCTAAGTTAGTCCTCGAAGTCAAAATTAGAAGGTCAATCCTTAAATAGTTAAATTGGTAAAACTAGCTTAACAAATTTGTTAATTAGCCTAAAATTTATACCACAAATTTGTTATTGACTTTTTTTCTTTATTTAGTTTCTCATTTTCTATTTGACCAAGACTTTCTAAAGTCTACGAACGTCACTCCTAAATGTTACTAAAAGAAGATAAATTGTAATTATCTGAATAAATAAATATTCTGTATAATTTGATATAATTTATAATTAAAATTTTATTTTAGAACATGTTCGGAAAATGTTTGTGAGAGATCATGTCCGAAGGGACGTCCAAGGAAGACAAAAGCTGAGCTAAGGTGAAGCTCCGGCCTCCAAGCGGCGGCTCGTTCAATCATCCGCATCCTCCATCTTCCCTGTCGAAGTACCACGAGGCATGAGATCACATCCCTAGCAAAGTTCAAGACAATAGTACTCCACTAACCTAGCTGTTTGTCAGAGAGGGTATTAGAAGCAGGTGGCACTGATATGACAGAAGGACATTCTAAATGTGTCAGAACCGTAGTATCAACATATTGTCATTGTTGACAAAGTATCATCCCTTAATGCCTAACATGTTGCCATTAATATTAAGGTTTGGGCAACTCTCGATTATCTACTCATTGTATGCCAAATTTTCTGCAGAAATTCTCTCAAGCTCTACCTTCATCGTCGGAGAGAATTTTCCAGAAATAACTCCGGCGAATCCTTGTGCATGTGTTTTCTATCACATGTCAGACCAGCTCCGAAAACACACTGTTCCAGATAAAAATTTTGCACCAACAATATGTATATAAAGAATTATTAAGTAAAGATTTAGCTTTGATGAAGGCTAATAATAAAAACGTAAAGAATTAGCTTTAAGGAAGAGTCCAATTTGTCTTATACGTAAAGACTAAAAACGTAACAGTTATTATACTATCTTGATCATGTTGATCTCCATCCATTTAAAAGCTATAGTAACTAGTAAGATGCGAATTACTTAAAATGCATCTCATGAGAGATCTTAGTATTATTTGCAGAAAATGATGTTTTGATCATGATCATATAATTAATATATTATGACAATGAGGTTCAGTGATAGCACCCATCTTGAATTTAAGAGGTTTCCGATTCGAGTCGGTCGGAATAAAAAAACTAGTCTCCTCTCTATAGAAATCTTTATTGATTCAAATTTTCACGGTGGTCCTAAACAAAAATGCCATAAGCCAAAAGGCAATTCCTTTCGTCTACCTTTTCATCCTCCAATAGGAATGAGAAAAATCTTCTTATTGGTTTAGAGTTTGGACTCTAATTAGTAGCATGCACTTAGGTTTATCTTAGGCCTCATTGTTCATGACAAATCTATTTCTTTCACCTCCCATAAAGCCTTTTTTGCTTAGATGCAATTACACCCACCAATTCATATTACAAAATTCTCATTTGGACACGAAGGCTTTTTCATGATGCTTATGTACATTATTATTACGACATTAAATAGACATGTCTATTGTCCCTAAGTGAGCGGTTTATCTATACCCGATCATAACCGAACCGATTTGATGGATTGAATAGGTTATGGTAGGTAGGATAATCCGATCCAATATTGCACCTGTTATCCAACATGACATCTGCTGGTTGATACACAGAATGAATATAATCTGGTAAAAATAAGGCCTAAAAGATGAATCATATAATTAATATACATCAAATTCAAATTATCTTAAGACATATTACATTAATATCACAACGGATGAACGATGGTTGATACACATTGATTGTAGATATATGGTGAGTATGTATGTGTTCTTTTAACCTATATGTTATGGTAGGGGGGGTCCAATTACTTGCATTAATTGCCACTTTTGTCCACACAAGATGCTCTTAAACAATAATACAAGTAAAGTGTCTGCCTAATCTTAATCAAGTTGAAAGGTATATGAAGCACTGAAGCTAATGATCTGTCATTATTAAGTGCTGCTGGATCCAGATAACCGTGTTCTAAGAGATCAGTCAAGTCTCACAGCCATTCATTTACTCAATCAAAAAAAAAGGGGGGGTCTCACTGCCATTTCAAATCAGATACAAGAACAGAATGTGCAAGTGCTTGTTTATATGTCATTGCTCTAGTAAAACAAAGAAATCCCCCTTGCCATTCAAAGAACAAAGTTGAAGGATACAACGTTATTGATTTAAAGCAGCAAAGCAAAAAGACTGGATTAAACACCTGATTAATATAAAATCCGAAACCCAGCTATTAACCATGACTTGGTAATTAACTGCATTAGTTCTCGGGAATCCATGGCCGTGAAAGATGCAGACCCCACAGCAAAATGGGGGCCAAAAATGGTTGAACAAGCTCCCCATTGGATCAAGGAAACCTTGCAAAAAAAGTAGGCAAGTGATCTGCCATAGTTACCCTCGAGAATTAACCAAATCGATGACCAAGAAAAAGAAAATGCATACTCAATAACTTCCTACACGAGAATATCACATCTCCATAAGTTCTCTATGAGGATCTCAGCCACATTGCTGCTGATTAAAGGACAATTTTTCAGGTTCAAACCAAGCAATTTCTTCCCCAATGTTGTAAGGAAAGGCAAGCTCTTATTCGAAACCCAAGGACAAGACTTGCAAATTGATATGGTCGGCCGAAGAGAGAGCACGAAGGCCCGAATCGGTTATTGCCGTCATTGAAACATCTAGTTCATCAAGCGACAAGCACCATTCAGAAATCACCACCAAGCTTAAATCGGTTATTTTCCGGCACCCATTAAGAACAAACACTTCTAAGGTTCCTCCATGTAACTT
Source organism: Coriaria nepalensis (assembly GCA_027186245.1). Lineage (NCBI taxonomy): Eukaryota > Viridiplantae > Streptophyta > Magnoliopsida > Cucurbitales > Coriariaceae > Coriaria > Coriaria nepalensis. The sequence goes on from CP114482.1 coordinate 1,212,518, forward strand.
CACCATGGTTGAAACTACTTCATCGGTCAAGTTTAAGCAGCCGGTCAAATCCATCTTAACAAGCCCTTCTTTACATTTCTCAAGAAGAGAAAGTAAACCCGAATTTGTTATGCTGAAAAGACCGGTTAGGTCAGCTTGCTTAAGACTAGGGCAGAGCTTTGAAACCAAGGACATGCTATCATTACCAAATCCGGGGCAATTTCTTATAGATAAAGATTGAAGAGATTTGCAAGGAGAAAAGATAACGGGTGGTACCATTGGAGAAGTCATGTCCTTGATTCCAATGCACTTTATAAGGGCCAAAGACTTCAAATTCGATAGTTTCCCATCTGAAAGAATGTCAAGAACACCTAAAAGAGTGACTCCATTACACTCCTCCAAGGTCAAGCTCTCAAGCGATGAGGATACGGATCGAGAAAAAGCTCCTAGTCCACTATCCGAAACAAAACAACACTTTCTAAGAGACAATTGCTTGAGGCTAGATAATCCTTTACCCATGGCTTTAAGACTTCGATCGCTCAGCCCCTGACATGCAGAAAAAGTCAATGACTTCAATTTCTTCAAGCCCCAAGCATTACCCATTATCCAAATTCCCCTCTCGGTCACATTATGCAAACTGCTAAGCGTTAGATTCGTAACAACCTTCCCATAGTGACCAATCACAGCAAGAGATAAATCCGATATATTTAAGCACTGGAGCTTGACCTTAGTTATGACCAAAGCAGATGATGAGAATAAACCTGATATGCCTTGATCCCCAACAAGAGGACAATCCCTTATGGAGATTGATTGAAGCTTAGGACAAAACATCCCAATAGCTTGCAAGCTCTCATTTCCAATCTTTGGACATGATTCAATATTCAATACGGATAAACTAGGACAGTTTTCCGCAATTGCGATCAAACCCATGTTTGAAATTGATGGGCAATGGGAAAGGTCGAGCTTTTCCAATAAATGACATTCTTTAGCAATTTCAAGTAGACTTGAGTCTCCAACTGAAGAAGAGACATTCCACAATGAAAAAGTCCTAAGAAATGGACTTGCCCGAGCAATTGCTGAAAGACCTAGGCTTGTCATGACTCCACAATGAGTAGAGTCGCTTCCTCGGATTGAAAGCTTTCCTAATCCCCCATGGGGCCCGGTTGCAACGGAAATAGCGGCAAGTCTTATATCCGTCACTTTCTTTCCTTCCAAACATCTCATAAGAAAGCTGTTGCTTTCTAGTTCTCGAGCTTCATCATCATTGCTTATTTTATCAAGCTTTGTAGACTCATAGTGAAATTCAGTTTTCCGAATATTGCTCAGAAGGAAAAGCCACCTTTTGGAAACGCGTGAACAAGAGCTCCTTTCTTTAGTGCCGGGAAGTCTTTTAAAGATTTCAAAGAGGCATTCACTGGGAAGCGCTTCAATTGATGGTTTCTCCTCCTGCTTGAAAATGCTTGTTTTGGTACCAAATCGATCGGGGAGACAGATTCTTTTGCTAGGAGGAAAGCACATATTCGCATGTAGGGTTAAAGGAAGGATAAAATTCATCATCACCTGAAAAAAAGAAAAGAACAAATTTCAAATTCTAGCCAGCTATCATCAATGCCCTAATGAGAAACAGAGAAAAGCATCAACCTCATCATTCTTAACATAGAAGGTTCAATGCTGAGTGAGCAATTGAAAGAAACTAAACATGCTATTAATCAAAATTCCATAAATATAACTAGTATAGGAATATATCTGTATCTTACTATCATGAAAAATTGCATCTTTTTCGCCTTAACTATGACCCATAAACCAAAAAATGACCCACATTGAATATCAACCAAATTGGAATCAAACCCAGCTAAATCTCCCCCCCCACAAAAAAAAAGAACAGAGGAAGATCCTAAGAACATACCACTGTAATTGACAAGGGTATGCATGAACAGAAAGCAGAGTAAGAAATGGTAGCCGATGAGTGATTGAAGAAAGCTTAGAGGCATTTGCAGATTAGAACAAGCGATTGAAGAAGCCGAAGAAAGGAATTTTGAAACTCAATGAAAGTTGCAGAGATATTTTCTAGAAATTTGGAAGTACAAATTTTTTTTGGTTTGAGGGGGACAGCTTTTCAGACCAAACATGCACTGTATGTTTCCTCAAAACCGGATGTTCGTTTGATTCTTTGCCCACTGTCCAAACAACCTGTCTGTCACTTACCGTGTACTCACCCTTTTTCGACCACCCCTTCTCTGTTTCTCCTCATACTCTACTTTCTTTGATTTCGCTCTATCAATTGTATGTCAGAAACAATTGGCCAATTTGCCCAATTGCTATATATATATATATATATAATTTTTTGTTTTCTTTATAAATACATGATTAATGTATGATTAGAATAACAAAGTACTAACTAGCCCTTGACTGTATTGAATGTAAATGTATTCTTGGACAAACGAAGAGATAATGTAAACGTTAGACAAAAGTCCAAAACAGTAAAATCAAAGTTACTTTTGTGAATATAATATAATTTATCACCTAACCATAAAGATGGCTTAGGCATTTTTAGGTGTGAATCATTTTTGTTCTAGATGGAAGCTGATCAATTGGTCGCTTGTAGTTGTGCATGCGGCGGTTTAGTCTTTTTGGGTTAGTTCTTATGTATCATGAATGTGGACGTTTGGAATTAGGATACTAAGTCCAATGAAAACCGACAAAACTTCTTTTTCCTTTTTCTTAACATACGATTAATTACCTACTTGTTAAATTCCAAATGTCATATGACCATGTCTTTGTTTGTAATATTGGCCGACCAAAAAAAAAATTTGGTTTAGTTTAAGCTTTTGGCTCTTTTTTATATTTATTTTATATTTATTTTATATTTATTTTATATTTATTAATGGGTCATTTTCCATATCTTTTATAAGTTTGGTATAAACGATGTATCTGCTAACTATGTTCCATTGTCAAACTCAATTAATTAGTTAATTAGTTGTCTTAAGCCGTATACCTTCGTTCATCCGTATACAAAAGCTTTGACACAATAAATTTCTAAGGATTGGCCGTCTTATCATCATCACTGAAGAAAGAAAAAAAAAAGGAGAGAAACAAGAAGAAGAAATCTTTGTTTGGCCAACAAAAATGGGTTTTACGTACATGTAGTAATGTTCTTTTTCTAGGAAAACATGGTAGGAATATGCAATGAATCGAAGCTTCGTATGCTCTAATTAATCCACAATATCTAAAAAGGAAAAGCTGTGACAGAATCAATTGATGTTTTTCAAACCCACTTGTTATGATCCAAACTTTGTCCTTTTCCTTAATTTGTTTTTAGATGAGATCTACGGGTGTTTATATTAATTAATTATAGAAACAAAATATTAATAAAATTTAGGAATTAAGAGCTATCTAGTTGACAATTTGATCATATATTATAAGAGGGGATTTGCTAAATACATAAATGAAGGGTAAAATGATATTCAAAATATATGTTTATTTATTTATATATTATGAAAAAAAGTATTAAAATTATAATTATAATTTTTGTCCTAATGTTAACTTTTTTTCTTTTTTTTTTTTTTTAATTTCAAAAAATGAATGTTAACTTCTTCTTTCTGTTGGAAGGAATTAGATATCTCTTTTTTCATTTCTTTTTTCATTTCTTTTTCTCATTTTTTTTTTCATTTTTTTTTCTGTAGATCCTTCTTCAGATCATTCATCTACGAACATTTACTTCGTTAGATCCTTCAACAAAAGTATCAAATCATTTGTATCGGTATTTCACTCATCACTCGTTCTTTGCAAAGCTTTTTCTACATTTTATGTAAAATCGTTTGATATATTTCAAATGTTGATTATTCTTTATGTGCTTTCATTATTATTCTTGCTCTCTCTCACTTTTTTCTTCTTTGTAATATCCGAACGAGCTAGAATTTCCAAAATTACACCCTTTGAGTTCTCAAATGAATTTGGAAAGAAAGACTCGTTGAGCTCTCAATGGTTTATAATCATTTATACCATTGATCTCAAATGGTCAGTTGTTTCCGACCCATTGAATATTTCAGACTTGTTGATTTCAACGGGTGAGAAATAATTATCTTATTGAACTCAAATGATCTGTTATTTATGACCCCTTGAATGTTTCTGACCCATTTATCTCAATGGGTCAATTATTGCTGACACTTTGATCTCAACAAGTAAAAAACAATTGACTTTTTGAGATTAACATGACATAATTAATTGACTCATTGATTTCAATGGGTCATTTGTTCTAAATCGTTGACATCAACGTGTTATTTGTTTCTAACTCGTTTATCTAAATTAGTCTGGGCTAGACTCTTCTCTTTTTTTTTTTTGTATGTTTTTATCAGTATAATTAAAATACTGATTTAAAGTTATTTTTCTATTTTAGAAATGGACTTGCCATCTGTGTTTATAGGCATATACTATGATGGGGAATAGAAAATTGATGATACCACCTTAAGTTATTGGTGGTGTCCGAAGGACTCAACAGTAATGACAAGTGCTATAGACGAAACTAACATAAGTTTTAATGAATTGTTGTAGGTCATATATGAAGTTATCAAAGTTGATCAAAAATGAATTTGGTTTGGAACTATCATAAAAGCCGTCATTCCCTTTATATGAGTGTCTTATCTTCTTAAAGAAGAACTTTAACATGAAGTCGTTCTTAGTCCACATGCATTCTAATCCAAGTAGATTCTATTATATGTGAGGTTGATTCTTAAAAGGGCGAATGATACGTATGTCCAAGAGTCCAGTTGAATGTCCGATTTTTCAAATTTTGATGAGAATGTTAGATTCACTAAAACTCATGATATTGGTACTGTTCATGCGGTTGTTTAACCCACTGAAGTGTATGATTTTGGTAATGCTCATGAGAATCTTAGACACAATGGAGTACTTTATCCTAGTAATGATGAAAATATAAATTTTAGAAATTATGATGATGTTAGTCATGGATATGAAGATGATAGACTAGATGTGAGTGTGAATCGGGATGAGGACGAGCTTGAGGATAATGATGAAAGAAAGATGGAAGAACATGGTAATAGTCAAAACAATGAAATCGATAATGGCTTACTCATGATCATAGATGACTATTTTGTGAGTGTAGTACTTACCTCTCATATACATGATGCTCTCTCTGCTCCAGATAACCCAGATTCTATACTTTCCTCTCATATATGTGTTGTATCCATAATCATTTCATTTCTTTCGATGGAGAAGGGGGTCTGCCTTCTTATATTTCTACATCTAGGATCCGACTCGTATCATTGATACTAATAGGAATTGAACCATTATGGCAAGGAAAAGTTTGATTCAGAGGGAGAAAAAGAGACAAAAATTGGAACAAAAATATCATTTGATTCGTCGATCCTCAAAAAAAGAAATAAGTAAAGTTCCATCGTTGAGTGAGAAATGGGAAATTCATGGAAAGTTACAATCCCCACCGCGTAATAGTGCACCTACACGTCTTCATCGGCGTTGTTTTTTAACCGGAAGACCGAGAGCTAACTATCGAGACTTCGGGCTATCCGGACACATACTTCAAGCAATTTCAAGACTTACCACAACCTAAAACTAAAATTGAAGAAGAGAGTGATGGTGGTTGTGTCAATATTTTTCCCTCTGCTATTCTTCCCGTTGTACCGACTATCAAGAATTCTAATATTAAAAGCAATTCAGTCCCGATTGATTCTTTTGAATCAAGCCGAGGAAGTGTTATTGTGATCAGTTATTTCCCTCAAAGAACAACTTAAAGGTAAAAGTACATATGTACGCGATCCGAAAAAATAAAGAGTTCAAGGTGAAGAAATTGCATATATTGTTGTTTATGTTTACCCAAATTTGCAGTGGCAGCTATGTGCTATGGGAAGAAAGAATTCTTCATTTTTCCAAATTCAATCTTATACAGACGAGCACACATGTTTGTTTCCATGTAGGAGCAGTAAAAATCGGAAAGCAACTTCATCTATAGTTGGAAAACGCATGCTAAATACTTTTAGAGGATGTAACGAGAGTTCTCCTAACTCAAAAATGATTAAAACAATGGCCCATAATGATCTCAATGTAAATATTACTTAGTGGAAGATATGAAAATCAAGGACAACTACGCGAGATCTTATTAGCAGTACGCCCAAGGAGAGCTACACAATATTTCTAAGGTACTCAGCATCCTGAAAGTTATTAATCCGGGGACTACAACAAAAATGGCAACGAATGAAGATGGTAGGTTTTTGTATTTTTTCATGAATTTTGGAGCATCCATCGGAGGATTTTAGTTCATGCGAAATGTTATTGATAACAATGAGACCTTTATAAAGTATAAATATAAATGCATGCTTCTAATCGCAACTAGTATAAATATAAAGGCATGCTTCTAATCGCAACTACAATAGATGGTAATATTAGCTTTATCAGATAATATGGTATATAGATTACTCGGAGAACGTAGCGTCCTAAACTTGGTTCATGACTAGGCTACGAGAAATGATTCACAATGCTCCGAATTTAGTGTTTGTATCAGATCGATCACAGAGTATTAAAAATACAGTATATAATATTTATACTCATGTAAAATATAGTATGTAACACTTTGAGAATAATATAAAAAATAATATTACTGTTGTTTTGTCATTCTCACAAGCCTTTTGTTTTGTACCATTTTCGTTTTTACACTACCTTCCCATTGTCGTTGTGTACCATTTTCCACTCTTGTTTTTACTCTAACAACATTTCCGTTCATTCATGAACCTTAATTTCTAGATATTTTCATTTCTCTTTTCATTCAATCTCAACCATTGATTTTGACCGGTATAGTCGGACCGAATCCAAATCCACCGAATCAAGCCTTGGTTTGAGACATATAATATCATTCATCCGTTGATCCTCCTTGTGTGATTTTGTCCAAGGTAAGGACATTTAGGAGACCGATGATCTAATGACTTCTAAGTTAATCGAACCATATTAAGGTTAGAACATTGTTCGGATATTATTACTTTATTGACCTTATAATGTTGTCATCTTATAATCTTATTGACTAGTTCAAATCTATCTGTTATTACCTTTGGTTCGAGATATCCTTAAGCCTATAGATCAGTTTTGACTCCTTGAATTTGTAAACTTGGGCTTTTTAATGGAATTTCACAAAGCCTTTTGAGGAGCCCTTATAGAATGGATGGATCCCTTATAGAAATTGGATGAATTTCTCAAAGCCTTTTGAGGAGCCAAGACTTAAGATACAAATTATACATTAGGCCTGCCTACTATTTGTTTGACCGGAAAAAGAGGGAGGGGGGGTGAGCTCTAAGAATGGAATTTATTGGATGGTTTGATTTCTTCAACAGTGGGAGATGTTATAAAAGGTGATGATGTCATTTTTTAGAGTTAAAAGTCCGATTCGTACACTTCAAGAATTTTCTAGTAGCCATTGATTTTAAGAATATTAAATTAGTGATATACAACGTATTTGGATATCGGTGAAGATCTGAAACGCACATCTAAAATCTACCAATGAAGTTGCTACTCAACTGATGGTTATACTAATTATTTAAAAAGCAGATACTTAATAATCATTTAATCGTTAATGCAAATCATTGATCAATAATAAGAAAAGATGATTACGTGAAAAAGAAATAAATTGAAACTACTACAAACAGAAAGAAACAGATCGTGTTCCAGAAAAAAAAAAAAAAAAAAAACAGAGTATTTACACAAGATCTTACTCACACCCATTAAGCAAACTAAGAAGAAAGTAGTTTTTTTTTTTTACAAGAAAATTACAGAAAGGAAGGGAAAAAAGTTGGATTAGAGATTGATTAACGTGACATTAGAGAGAGAGAGAGAGAGAGAGAGAGAGAGAGAGAGTAAAGTTCATCAAATCAATGAGAATATGCGAATCTATGGGCCCCACCATCTCTCAAAATTCCATGATACAGTGCAACTCTGTTTTCTGGCATTCCCCTGTTTCCACCATTACCGTCGCTCATCTTCTTCAACTTTCTTCTTGAATTGCAAGCGGTTTCATTTTTCCGTTTCGAATGTTCACCATATCCTTCGAAAACAACTAAATCATCTGAGAATTTGACCCTCTTCTTCTTCTTCTTCGACCGATCCATCCTCTGTATTTTAGAAGAAATACAAGAACGTAGAGCCGGAGGGGAGGAATATAGTGAGACTTGATCGGATTTTTGGCGGCAAAAGGACATGAGAATTAGTGTTCCGGAAACAGCCGCCACGGCTGTCGCTAAAGCCATCCCTTGTGAAGAACTAAGAATGGAAGCCATGTTTAGTTTTCCTCTTCTCTTTTCTTGCCTTCTCTTTCGAAACAAGAAAGTCAGGCAAATGAAAAGACCTTTAATTTTTCTTTATAGAGAAGTGAATAAATGAAACGAACGGTGCAATTAGAGAAAATAGTGTTTCCTAATAATTAAGGAAAGAAAACAAGTAAAACAACGAATTTTTGGATAGATTTGATATATCAATTTGATATATAATAATTATATTTATAATAAATTAACTATACTTTAAAATACCTATTAAATGTTTTATAAGTAATTATAAATATTAAATATTTATAATAATAATAATAATAATAATAATATATTGGAATCATTTCATTCTAGAAGATAGAATTGTCAATATAGATAGGGAAATGAGATTGGACCAATGGCTTTGCTTATTATTACATAATTTCTTTATGATATCTTCTTCCTTAGTTCTTCTAGATTATCTGTTTCTCTATGTTCATATGGTCATTTACTAATGTTGACTTTGTTAGGCACAAAATGGTGAATTAAGGAAAGAATTGTCTATGTTCATATTAGCTTAAGTAATGATGTTGTTTATTATTACGAGAGAGTTCTCTCTCTCTTTAAGTAAAGCGTTGTCTATTGATAATAGAGTGAATCTTCCTTATTCCTAAATCTCATCTCTCAAAATTCCATCTGTTTTCTGGCATTCCTCGGTTTCCACCATTACTATCGCTCATCTTCTTCAACCTTCTTCTTGAAGACTTCTTCTGAGCAATGGTATGAGCAATCCTTCTTCACTTAAGACTTGTGATTTAAAAAATGTAATCTATATACTCCATTCATCCAATCTTAACTCACCATGAAAAATGCCATTTCAAATCTTAATTGAAAACTAGATATGTAACTTGACGATTCTTATCTCAAATAAAAATTACATTATCTCTCTCGATCGATTTATAAAGGAAAGTTTATTCATAACATCCGAGTTACAAACAAGACACACCTTACTATGGAGGCAAGAAATCAAAGTAAGCACACAACGAAAACAACTAGAACTAGAAGAAGAGACATATATAGAGAGCTAGACCCATCATATCACATAGTCACAAATTGGTTCCGGTAATCCGGATTTATTCGACTGGTTAATGTGATAGATAATATATATCATCAATGACAATACAACTTTGATAGAAGTTACTAACACCGCCTCCCCCTGTGACAGCATGTGCAACAGCCAGAACAACACGAGCACTGGTGTCTCGGTCTTCCGTGATGGCAGTGACTGTGACCGTGACCGTGACCGTGACCGCCACAACTAGAGCATTGGTGTCTCGGTCTTCCGTGATGGCAGTGACCGTGACCGTGACCGTGACCGTGACCGTGACCGCCACCAGAATGAGCTCCCGGAATGTGTCTACAAGCTATCAGATCTTGGTAACCCGCCATGGACCGGCCGGTGGCCACCCAGTAGTTAAAACATATCATACAATGAGCTTGCATGTTTCTCTCTGAAATTTGAAAGTAAGAGATTGCTAAATTTGTAAACTTGGGGAAGTACTGATAACATTTACCAAGCCCTAGCTTATAGGGAGCAACTCCTGACTAAATTACTCCCAAATGCCCCTTCTTACTAAATTATCAATGGGCAATTTGGTAACACATGTTTGAACGTGTGAATGCTAAGAAATTATTTTTGTCTTTATATTACAAACATAGGGTTGCTTAAACAAAACTGTCAAGATAAGATTAATATTATAAAGTAGGCATCCCACTTATAGTGTGAAACTAATCGAGAAAAATTCTTCTATGTGATTAATTCGTTAATTATTGTAATTTACTTTGACCCTATAATTAAGGAAGTCAACTGTCTGTGAAAATGAAGGAATGGAATTCTTTAATTGCTCGTGTAATAAAAATAAGACCTGGTCTTATTTCATTTTGACTGATGTATCCTAAAAGCGTATCCAAAACGAGTTGTCGAAGGTGAAAACGCGTACTGCAAGAGACAAGAGAAATATTTGGGTGCACTGTAAGTACGATGAATCGACTCATCTTTACTATTGATAATACATCGTCCATCCCTAACATCGATCTATCTCCATTATAGATATAACCTATCAAAAAAGTTTATATATGTTTGTAATCACGTTATATATATCTAACGATTCTATTAAATGATATAATTTTATTTGTTAGATTACAAGAACAGCCTATGATTCATACTCGAGAATTGAATCACATAGACACATAAATTTTCAGCTAGTATGGAGTAAAGAGATATCAATCATGTAAACTCACATAATTGTCTTGCATCATGTTATAATCATTGGCTTGCTAATGAAAGGACATGGGCAGTTATACACATCACTCATCGACAAGTATGAAAGACCACTAGTTAAATGGTCAATGTCATGATCATACATAATATGTCAGCAATTCTGAAGATAGTAACATTGACCTTTCAACCTTATGTATATATATATATAGATATAGATATAGATATATGTATGTATTAGAGGGGTAAAAAACCTAGGAACTATAATTGTTTCTTGTGTAATAAAATAAGACATGATCTTATTCAATTTGTCCAAGTTCAAAACGTGTGATGCAATACATATTTTACACACGTATATCAATTATCCGAATTCTCATATGATTATCTAAGTGTAATAATAAAATAACTGATTAGTATTACTCAACACATTCGACAAAATTGTTTGTATGAAATTTTACCCTTTCGATAACCTTTTTTTAACGTTATATTTTATTCGACTGACACCATATCAGATGAGAGAGAAACGAAGAAAATGATTCTTATTAATCCATTGAATGAGCTAAGTACGAAGCTATACATACATAAGCTAACTAAATACAAGTTAGTACAAAAGTACCGCACATGTTAGGCAAAGCCGCCTAATGGAGCACGGCGAGAACAAGGGCCCTTCTTCATGCCGAGACCTACTACTATAGCCATTTTGGCAATCTCTGTTGTTCAAAACCCTGTGGCCGAACATCGGCTGGTGATCAATCTCCGGGCGGAGAAATTGGTTGGACTTCATCGGATGCAAGGGGCGATCAAGGGTTGACCGTGAACCGGGCCTTGCAGATAGGGATCGGTTTGATTGGTATATGTAGTGGTAATTCCTTAAACATGAGGGACTCATCGGTTGGACGTCATATTCAAAATCTCGTCATCAATAGTTTTGATCCAAACCGCCTTCGCCTTGGCTATTTAATTACATATATCCAGCTTGTCGATAGTAATCTCTGTAGAACTTGTGGGTTTTGTACTGGACTACACTCTTCACTCTTATCCTTTAACTAGTAGTAGTGTTAGATCCTCTGTTGCGGTTTTGCTTTTATCTCTTTTGTATTGTCTTGGGTTTAGCCGGCGGATTTGCTCTTTGCGGAGCCTCTAAGAAGCGAGTAGGTCGTGTTAATGAGTTCCTTGCTTTCAAGTTTATAATCGGTTTGTTATATATTGGCAAACATTGTCACATATTTTTGTTCATAGTTCATCCTCAGGGTTTAGGGTAGGGTTTTAGAGATGAAGATGATGCTCTTTCTACATGTCAACTTACCGTAAAGGCGGCTGTAAGAAAGCGCAACCCCACACGGCTCATTCACAACCTAAAGTTTTGTTGATCTGACTATGACTTATGTCATGTCCTTCAGTTTCCAGGGGCGGGCTTGTTGTCATTTAGGTTCGTTAATCGCTATTTTATCTCTTCCTTTATCAGTGGAATCTATAGTGAGGAAGAAAAACCAGTCAAACGAAACACCTTTTAGCTAGAATGAAAAAGAAAAAATGTATTTACATAAGACCCAGTCAAGCAAAAGTGTGTCTTTCCATTTCCAAGACAAGGTTGAGATTATAAGAAATTTTTTCATATTAAGCAAAATTGATTTACAAAGACAGACGATGCCATAATTCCTCGTCGTTCTCTTTTAACGTGTCGGAGAGACGGGAAAGAGTTGATAAGATCCCGCCTGAGCTGTTATCTAACTGCTGACAAAAGTGAGATCTATTAATATTTATCAAAAATTTCATTTTGGTTTTTATAAATATATTTTTGTTCCATTTTGCTTCAAAAATTTTCACTTTCTATCTAATTTATCTTTTACTAAGAAGTGGGACAATTCGAGAAAACCCCTTTGAAGGTTTGGTGCTACGGATGATATGAAGGGGAATTAGTATAGGACTTGTCCTGTTTGTTCGTAATTCTAGCCACTCTTCCTTTGTAGATTTTTAAATTGTCAGCACTTTGCTATCTCTTACTCTGTATGTGTTAGATCCTAACACGAATGTATGTAGAAGGAATTTATAAAGCTAAAGCTGGAAAGAAATACAAGTACTATTAAAACTCGTTTCTCAAAACCAGCATTCTCACCTTTAAAGACCCCACTTTTCTCGCAAGCCTGAATCTTTCATTCCAATGAACTATACTTTCGCTGCCGAAATGGCAGAGAAAGGCAGACGGTTTGCGGATGAGAAGATGGTGAAGGAGCTCAAAGAGGAGCATTTGACTATACTTCCAAGCACTTGAACACCTAAATGAAAATTACTAACTGTTGAGACAAACTATTCAAATACTAAAGTCCAAACCTAATTAGATTGAAGTACCTGATCTCGGTAGCTGGAAATTTAAGGGTTAAGTAATCAAAGCTGGAAGGGATATTTACGCATATGGTGTACGGTAGCATCTTCTTGTAATTCAATCTTCCGTAACGGGAGGAGGCTCGTTGAGATCAATATCGAGAATCATCTTACGAGCGCCTGCTTGACTGACTTCTTCTGTTGTATTAAGCTTACGAGTATTAGTACTAGTATAAGGACCCCCGTTAATATCCGGATTAGGATCTGGAACTGCCGAGATAATCGCGCGGACATTCTTACATGACCTAGCTTTGGAATGACAAGACATATGTCGTCCCAAGGCTTGGTGGGTTGGGAATGTTTTGTTGCAAATGTTGTATTTGTATCCTGCAGCCTCATCTAACACATGATCTATTTTCCTTGTCTTGTTGGAGGATTGAGGCGTTCTAGAATTAGGTGTCATCCCATGAGCTAGCTGCAGAATAAGGTGACACGCATCAATATCATCAACAACATCCTCCTCCTCCTCCTCCTCAGAAGATGTAACACTTGTGGAGGACCCAATCGTATTACTTTTCCGGCCTCTCTTAGCAGTAACGGGCCAACTTGGTAGAAATCTCGATAGATCAAGGGCCTGCGTCTTCCCTGGCCAGGTTCCCAACATTTTAGAAGCAACAAAAGATGATTCAACCTGATGGTTTAGATCGATTGCCTTGTTAAGTAAGGGGAACCCAGGCGGCACATGACCATTCGATGTAGAAGAGGAAGTAGAGCTCACGCACAGCTTGGAATTAGTTAAGGAAGCAGGAGGATGAATTCCCCTCCAACTCCTCTCCGGATGCGACCTCATATGCCCGAACAAGGACTTCATACTCGGGAATACCTTACTGCAAGCATAACAACTCGCAGACTGACTTCCTGTATTGTTAGTTCCGGCACTAGCACTAGCACTACCACTAACAACACTGTTGTTGCTGCTTCCAGTTGGAAGAAGACGACGATCAATACTACCGGCATTCAATTGGTTGAACGAATGCTTAGGGCCCGGCTTCTTCTTTCGAGCCTCAAAGTGCATTCTTCTATGACCGCCCAATGCCTTTCCAGACCTAAACTTTTTGCCACAAATGTTACAAGTATGACTCAAGAACTCTTCTTGATCTTCATCTTTACGACCATCTTCAACCGCTTTGCTTTTAGGATTAAGCCTAATCTTGAAAGATAATCCGCTGCTACTCCTGTCAGCCATGATCGCTATATCTGTACTGTACACATGCAAAGGCATTCAGGAACATCGAAAGAAAAGAAATTTGAGATCGATTAAGGACCCGAGCCATGAAATTAGAGGAAACTAATGAACAGGAAATAAAAAGGAAACACTTTTTTTTTTTTTTGAAGTAAAAGCAATGCAAGAGGAGGAGCTATTCTATAAACCCTAGCTCTTGACGAAGAGATCAGACTATTGAACTGAAAGGAGCTTTAAACATGAAGATACAATCCATATTATTCACGATCTCTAGCTAGCGAGCTATCTATATAGCATGTAGGTAGACGATTAACACATTAACAAGAAGAAAGGATTGGATTAAGAGAAATTAAGCTTAAGGAGCTTCTGATCATGGAAGAAAACCGACCTCATATTTTGATCTTCAGCTCTTGGAGGAAAGTATATTACTTCAAAGCATATTGCTCTTGACCTGCAGAAATGGGAAGAAGAAGAGGAGGAGGAGGAGCTAGCAGGTGGTAGTGATCATGAAGAAGAGAAGAAGGGAAGATAAGGAGAGAAGATTCCATGGGATCATGATAATGATGATGGAGAGACAAAGGCGGGGAGAATTTAAAAGATATCTACGAAATCAAAGGGGAATTAAAAAAAAAAAAAGAGTATTAATTAATTAATATATGTAAATGGAAATTAATTAGGGAGATTAGACTAATTAATATAATTAATATTTAATATTATTATTATTATTTTTCTTTTTGAAATGTGATATCTTGATTTGTGATTTGAAAAATTTGCAATTTGGTGACAATGGTACTAACCGAATGTTACAACGGAGCAGGTGGATCAGATGAAGAAGATGGAAAAGACATGGCCGGATGAACATCTATATTTACTTATGTATATATATATATATCATTAGAAATGGAATACTTCTGTAAATAAAATATATATTTAATAAACTTGATCTTTTTACTAATTGATCTAATTAGATCAAGGTAACAAACTAGTAATCCGATTTCTCTAACAGAAGGAGCAAACTAACTTGATCAAGTTTGTTAGTAATGAAATATAAAGATTGCCGACCCACCCCGAACATTGAAAAGGCCTCGAGGGTAATGGCCGGACACCGGAGTGCAATGTGATGGCCGAGATGATGGTTATTGCCGACGCCGAACTTGGTCCCTCGGACATCTATTGCTAATAGGAGCTTCAATGCTTCAACCGAATCTATAAGGACTCCCTTGATTAAACTCTCGAGGTTGGTTAGAATATCACCACAATAGTTTCATTCCCTTTGATTATGCTTGAACTTGCACTCTCCTTGCCGATTAATGATACTTCTATGCATAATTTTTTTTTTTATTTTTTTTTTATTTTTAAAGTGATCCTTCTTGAAGTAGAGGTGGTAGCTACAGTACAATGCTACTAATATCTACTAATAAAATACTAATATAATAATTATATTTATATACTATCTGTATATCTATATCTTCTAAAGTCTTTATATATTTACGTAATATATTAACTATATAATTAATATTCCTCGATTCTTGGGATTCTGGTGTGTTTATATATAAAGAGTTTAAGAGAGAAAGAGAGTAAGGAGGGTAAATTAAGAAAGAAACGCTTTAAAGATGAAATTCGGTATGGAATTGAGGATTTTTATTTATTTATTTATTATAACTCTTTTGGCTTTGAATTCATGACTCCATGAAATGTGCAACTAATTTAACCACTTTTTTGGCTCTAAACTCATCACTCATGTTCATTCTTACTATCCCTTGAAAATTTTCATGCAAATTAAAAGTGCAAACAAAACTTGTATTCTTTAGTAATATAATACAAATCATTGGAGAACGATATGAAGTTATCTGTTATTATCACTTAAGTTATCTCTTTAAACAACATCATTCATACTTATGAAATTAATGAATAGAAAGTATAAGTCATTTCAAATTTATAACTAAGAAAAGCTTATATTTTAAACATGTATGCAAAAAAAAAAAAAGGAATTAAGAAAGAGAGTTAAGGTATGAGGACGAATTCAAACAAAATAAACTTCACTCTCAAACTATATATTATCATTCTTATACGATGCTATATATGCGTTAATATAATAATAACAATAAGTAAATAAAAATCAAAGGTACCAAATTAATAACCAAAAATGAAGTTGTCTAGATCAAATAGAGAATGGAGGTAGAGAGAGTAGGACAACCAAAATAAAATTTAATAATAGTTAGGAGAGTAAGAGATGGAGAGGGAGAAATAAAATGAAACGTTTAACAAGATGTATGCCATTTCTAATGATATATATATATATATATATATATATATATTGTATATAAAAGATTAACTAAAAAAAAGAAAGAGCATATTAATAATATGTTAATGGGTAAATTCACTTTTTTAGTCTTTTATGTAGTGTAATTTGTATAAGTTTTTCCATTAGTTCATATGTAATTTAAATTATATTTTTTAGGTTCCTTGACTATTTTTTATTATTATTTTATTCTTAATATTTCATGATTTTTATTTTTATTTCCTATTAATTTATTATTTTATTTTATAATCCAACTTTTTATTTTTTATTTTTGGAAAAATAAATAAAATTAATATTAGAAAAAACGAAACGATTTGATTTTCCATAAGGTATCCAAATCAAATCAATAGTTTCTTTTTGCGAGAAACCCGATCGAAACGATTAAATCCTTCACGAAGAACAAAATTCAATTGATTCAAATTTTCATCGTGAAAAGCTTATCTTAATTGAACTGGAAAAAAGAATTTGGAAACCTATAAAAAAAAAAAGTTTGAAACCAAAAATGGGTTCTCTCCTTCGTAAAGAAGATCGAACCTACAAGGTTCGATCCTTCGTAAAGAAGATCGAACCTACAAGGTTCGATCCTTCTTTGTTTTGTTTTTCTTAAGTTCTTAGATTTTTTTTTTCCCAGTTCAATTAGATCGGCTCCTTGCAAGGAAAAATTGAATCAATTGGTTTTTATTCTCCGTGAAGAATTTGATTGATTTGATCGGGTTCCTTGCAAAAAAATAACCGATTCGATTTAGATATCTCACGAAAAAATTAAATCGTTTCTATTAATTTTTTTCCCCAAGAAATCGGATATGGTTTCAGTTTTTTCAATATTAATTTTTTTATTTTTCAAAAAATGAAAAATAAAAGTTTAGATTAGAGAAAAAAAATAAAAAATAAATAAATAATTAAGGATGACAAAATAACAAAAAAAATTAATAATTAGAGGGATTAAAAAATATCATTTAAATTATATATAATTAAAAAAAATTATAAATTAAATATCTATAAATAAATTTATATAAATCACAATTAAAAAATAAATTTACCCTATATTAATTATTATAGGTAAACCAACCAGGAAAAAAAAAATACATTTAATAAAAATGCCTCGGACAATCAAATGGTCAAATCCTTCGTCTAATTTGGATAACCCATCTCATCTCCATCTAATTTTCATATTTGTTTTGTTTGTCGTGCAAGTTTTATACTAAAAATAAAAAAAACTAATCGATAGCTTTCTCTTCAAGATAACGTAATCAACTCCCTTACAAAACCTCCCCTCTTGCTCTTTTTTTCAGTACTCTAAAATTGTATCGTCTAATCTTCCCCTATACTTATTGCTTTAAAAAATTGCTTCTTGATTCCATGGCTGCTGTTTCTGTTGTTTCTAATTCCATGTCTGATCAGAAGCCCTTTGTAGAAGAGATGAGGTTCATGGCCATGAAACTACACACCAGAGAGCAAGCTAAAGGGGGTGAGAAGGCTGTAAAGGAGCCAGAGGAGAGACATGTGGCTAAATGGGAACCCACCTTTGATGGGTATTTAAGGTTTCTTGTAGATAGCAAGCTTGTTTATGATACTCTTGAAAGGATTGTCTCCATGCCTACTTTTCCTGCCTGTAAGTTTGCTAATTACACTTTTTCATAATTTTTTTTTTTTTTGACATACCGATCGAACATGACACCCAGCATTCTATTACTTTTTTTATATGTATCGACATATATATATAGATGCGGATTTAAGAAACACGGGACTAGAGAGGTCGGAAAGTTTGGCTAAAGATTTAGAGTGGTTTAAGGAACATGGATATGTTATCCCTAAACCATCTTCACCTGGGATTACGTATTCCAACTATATTGGAGACTTGTCCCAGAAAGATCTTCAAGGTTTTGTTTGCCATTTCTACAATTTCTACTTTGCCCATACTGCAGGTGGAAGAATGATTGGAAAAAAGGTATCCTAAAGGAATCGATTCTTATTCTTAGAAATTTAGAAACTAACATGAATTACAATTTTTTTTTTTTAATTTATTTATGCAGGTAGGTGAGAAGTTACTTTTGAGTAAGGAACTGGAATTTTACAAATGGGAAGGTAACCTGACCCAATTACTGCAGAGTCTGAGAGAGAAGTTGAATCAAGTAGCTCAAGTAATAATTTTTATATATTAATTTTTTTTTTTTTTTTTTAATATTTCAAGTCAAAACTTAAAATTTCGAATTCTTTCTTTATGATTTTTCGTGTATCGGTTTTACTCAGAACTGGAGTAGAGAAGAGAAGAACCATTGTTTGGATGAAACCAAGATATCATTCAAATACAACGGAGAAATTCTCCGTCTAATCTTATCGTGAAGGGTGTTCTAGTAATTTCCCTCCTCGTGATTCCATGTCTTGAACGAAATTGTCCCAAGTTGTATTTGTACATGTAAATATCATTTGTGTAAATAATAAGAACATGAATTGTATATATTTCCAGCCTCGATACATAGAAAAAAAGGCATTAATAAAATCAACACATAGAATTGTTCAATACATACTTCAACAGAAAATTCAATACGGTTCGGTCTTGATCTTGATCCTCATAATCGAACGCTGGAAAACTCACCTAAGCATCAAATGTGCTCATAAATCCACCAATAAAGCCGGCTCCATTGCAACTCCCACATAGTATGTCCCTTTTACCTCTACAAGGAAGAAGATAAAACATATAAATGAATGCTTGTCTTGGTTGTTGCATTAAAGGAAATGAGGTTTACTTTTTCGGGGTTTTTTGAGGATATACCTGCAAAGCCAACACAACCCACCGGCTTTGAACTGTCCATTGAAGTGATCAACTGAATTAACTCCGGTTCCTTTGCATTGAGTGCACAGAGTTGCGCCTGGTTAGTAAGATCAAAACCCGACATTAATAGATTTCCTTCGACTCAAGTATTCTCCGTAACATTACACAAAAATAAATAAATAATAAATAAGAAAGGTGATTGAATTACCATTTCCCTCACAATCAGAACACAAAATGCTATTTGTTTTGGTGCTTTGAGTATTACCTTCTGCAGCCTGTTCAAAGCAAAGCTCAAAATAATAACCATACGAACAACCAGATAGAATTCCAACCACATCTACCTATTCTCAGAAAATTTAAACCATTAACAGCTTTTTTCAATTTGGGTCTAAACCCCAATATGTTCATCAAAATACAATTTTCCCAAACTCCAGTTGGCATACTTTTCCCCAAAATCTCTAACAATACAATTCAGAAAATGGGGTTAGACCCACAATCTAAAATAGTCGAGATAAACTCGATAATGCAATTGGGCAAATTAGGGGGGGGAGAAGGGACTGACCTTGACCTCCAAAGACTGAAATTTTGAAGAGTTTGAGCTAAAAAACCCTTTATTTACCCGAATAACCTTCCTTGAAACTGAAGTTCCAATGAATACTCCTGTCAAAATTATTGCAACGTTAAAAATAAAAAATAAAAAAAGAGAGAGAATTTCATTGAAAGTCCAAACCATATATATAGATTAAAAAGAAAAAGGAAATACCTGGTTTAGACGAGGATTTGAAGGAACAAATGGGTGCTGAATACAAAGAAGTTGCCATTTATATTGAAGAGGTGCTTCAGTTTAGAGGAACGTTTAGATAAAAGGTAGGTCTTTTGAGCTCGGACTGTTTTTCCAGTTGGCGGTGATGAATACAAGCAATAGATAAGGGGACGTGTCTATAAAAATGCCACACCCACGATTACTTACATAACACTGTCTACATTCTATTTTAGCTTGTGAGCCAAAACAAACGATTGAGGGCATTAGTGTAAACTTGCTCTTACCTTCAAACTGAGACGCAATTCCAACCATTTCTCATTTCTCTTTAAAGAAAGGAGTTCTACTTCTAACGAACCCAGAGAGGTCTCAAGAAAATGGCTACCACCCTCTTATTTTCTTCTCATTCTCTCCCTGTTTCTCAAAGTAAGTTTTCTTCCTGATTTCAGTCTAAAAATTGTCTTTCTGGGTAATGATCAAAAGCTGAAAATTTTTCTTTCTCCACATTATTTCTCAATTTTCCATTTCTAAGGTGGAAGTTTGATTGATAAGAAATCATTGTGTGTTTTCTGAAACAGAGAGGGAAGTGGGTGGTGGAGCTTTGAATAAGTTCAGGAGCTCCTTCCATGGAAAATCAATATCCAATCAAAGCGTTGTAGCAAGAAAAGTTCGTAGCAATGGTAATTGCTCTCTTGTGGTCACCTCAGTGGTATGAGATTTTTACTTTTACCTTCTTAGATGCATGCCATGGAAACTTTAATCACCGACATAAAATTATCTCAAACTTGTATGAACTGTGTAATGTTAATTTTCCATATTTTTCCAGCTTGGAAGGAGGGTGAAGAAGGGTAGAGAGACAGTAATTCCGGATCCGGATTACCGGATTCCATTAGTTTTCCTTGGTGGGTAATTTTGGATACTTCAACTGCATACAATTTCTTTTTCTTTTTCTTTCCTATGTTATATATCAAGAACTTGACTTGTTAATCCTTCTATTCAAGTTCTTGGAGGTTCGGAATTTCGATTTCGGCCATTTGGCCAAAGACAAGAGATTTAATTAAGCCAAAGTACATCATACGTAATGCGACAGGAATGAGACAATATACATTGTATCAGGTTTATCTGGTGGTTTAGCTTATACAAATAATCTCTTACCGTCTGCACCTCTAGGTCTCCTCGGACTACTGCTACTTTTCCAGGTAATTAAAATTTTCCGGGTTTCTTTAAACCGTACAGAGTTATTTACTTATCTACATGATCTTACTTAAAACTTATTCTGAATTTTTCAGATTTTCATTGAGGTATTTTATAACTTAAACCGCTTCATTAGGAATTTAATCCATGCTAACATCAGTTTCCTTTCCATGTTCTAGACTACAAGAGTGAGATTCGTCTTTGATGATGAGGCTCTGGTATATTCATTTACTCGACTTTTCTGGACAAAATAATGTGTTATTACTTACAGTATTCTCGACCATCTAAAGAATCCAAAAAGTTATTGATAAATTTATTATAATCTATAATCCGACGATGTTCTTTTTCTTGTATGAGTGAATATTTAGGAGGTGAAAGTGGGCGAACAGCTTGACGAGTCGGGTGAAAATGTTTTTGTAGGCGGAAAGAATCGCTGGAAGTATGTTGAGTCATATATATTTGTAGGTTTAGTTTTCAAAGTGAATTTAGATGGAACATATTTGATACTTTCATTTATGACAGATACTCATCATTTGTGAATTGGGAACTCTGGTGGCCGAATTTTCCGATCCTGGTGTATTTCAAAGAGACTCAAACAAAGCCTGAAGGACAAATTCACTTCTTCCCAGTTATTTTTGTAAGTTCCAAAAAAAAAAAAAAGGTAGAACCATAAAAGTAAATGTATTTGGCAAAAAAATTATATACGCCTGGGCACCCGTATAGAGAGGCTGGGTGGGAGCCATATGGTAGGTCCGACAACACACCTCGTCTCACCGTATTCCGAGATCGGTGATCATAACACACTGATACTTGAAAAAAACTGTTTCTCAATTTTGCTGATAATTTTTCAATCATGTTTTGATGAGCAGAATGGGAAGCAACTTTACGATGTAATGGTGGAGAGAGCTGGGCCTTCAAAAACTAGTGGACCAAATTAAAGAACAAACAACTAAGAAAGTATTCAAATTCCTTGTAACTAGAGATTGTAATAAAATTCTGCAAGTAAAAGGTTTACTTGAGTATATATATATACTGATTCTGTTTTGGCAGATTTGTCCCTTTTATTGATGATATTTACAGAAACACCAGTATGAACTATTAGTTATGTCTAGAAGAGAGAGAGGTCAGACCCATTAAAAAGGAAAAATGAAGGAACAGAGAGCTTCCTGCAAAACACAAACTTTTGTTTCATGATCTGACAAATTTCTTTATGTGCTTTCTTAGAGGCAGTAGTTAATAATGCTCAACTTAGCATATCATTAGTCAAATAACTCGGGAACTAATGTTTTTCAATCATTCAATCTGCTCATAAATCCACCAAGAAATCCAGCTCCATTGCAACTCCCACACAACATTTCCTTTTTACCTCTGCAATTTGCAAACAAAAAAAAAAAAAAAAGAATAACAGTAAGTAATGATAATACTTCATTTGGATTAAAGTTGTAACTAGGACCATAGCCGAACCAAACAAACGAGTTTGAGTCACTCTGATTTGAGTTTTGTGAAGAATACAGAGCGAGTTGAGGGAGCTCAAGCACCAGAAGTACATGAGTTTGAGCTCGAAGCTTAATTTGAACTGAGCTCAAACTGAAATAAAGTTTGATTCAATGGCTCTAGAGTCTAGATTAGATTTTCACATGTCGAATCCGGATTTTCATCTCAAACTGTCAAAGAGAGAAAGGTTATGTGATATATACCCACAAAGCCAGCACATATCACCGGCTTTGAAACGTCCGTTGAAGTGATCTTCAGAATTAACTCCACTTCCTTTGCATTGAGAGCATTGAATAGCACCTGCTTGTGCAAGACCATATTATGGGGTTAAATCTCCATATTAAGATAAATGAAAGGAGAAAAGATGTTGACGTTTTACCATTTCCCTCACAGTCAGAACACACAAGACTAGTTGTTGGTTCTGCGCTTTGGTCATCAGTACTACTATTGCCCTTATCTATAGCCTGTCAGAGCAAACATCAAGCTTGAAGTTTTAAGAAAATTATGATATTACAAATTCATAAACTGGTCAAAAACTATGGCATTTATATAAAAAGAAAGAAGGGTCTTTGTGAACTTCACCTTGACCTGCAAAGACTGAAATTTTGCAGCGTTTGAGCATGGAAACGCTTCATTATTTGCCCGAAGAACCTTCCAAGAATCCGAATAACCAAATAATACCCCTGTGAAATCCAATAAAACAATTAAAGAAAAAAATAACAGAAGATAAGAGATTCCTTACCATAGAAATAAAAAAACCTAGTTTGCATGAGGATTTGAGGGAACAAATGGGTGTTGGGTGTATAGCCATTGCCATTCAAAAAAGACAACAAATTTGGACCTTTGGTTTTTTCTTTCTGGGTAATCTTTAAGATTTTGGACTTGGGGCCCACGCTACGTTTTAACTTTTTCAATGTAGTCCCTGAAAATTTAGAACGTTTAGTTTTAATCCCTCAACATTTAGTAATGGAAAAATTGCATAAAATTGTATCAAGCTGAACTACAAATTCTTCAATTCACTCGATAACTACTGCTCAAGTCCTGGATCAACAAGTTAACTAGAGGAAAAAATGGTTAAAGTGGTATCTCATGAATTACAGCCTATAGACATTGAAAATAGAAAAGAAAAGGTACCAAGCAATAAATGAACAAGGGGCTAACAACTAAAAAGTAAGTAGCTCTGTTTCATCTTCTGATAAATCTTCCATGCTTCCTCAGCCACAACTCGCAACTATAATGCTCGGGTTTATCCAAACCGTAAGAGCCCTACAATCAAACCAACCCATCCAAACATTCTATCCGTGTAACCAATACGTACACTTTCCACTCCCTCAAAAATTATATTTAGGAAACAAGAAAATGGTGTATAGAAATTTCCATCTCCCCTTTTTTCTCGTGTCAATCTTTCTTTATGCAGTGAGCATCCGTCCCGTGCTGAGTACAATCATTATATCCAACACCATGCAAAAAGTCCCGGATTTCTTTAGAACTGCTATTACTTGCCTGTAAAAGCTGCTCATCTTCTTCATAGATTAGGTAAGGGGCTTGACCTGCCTTTCTTGATAATAACTTGGAAGCTCCTTTAAGAACATGATACTCCCATCCTTGCACATCGATTTTGATCAGAATCACTTGTTCGGATTCTGGGATTAAGTCGTCTAAGGGAATTGATGGTACTTGAACTGCTATTTCCTCGTTTGATTTGAATGCCAGTTTTGCACCAGTGGCTGAAACAGCGCTATTGTCAAGCCGGCCTACTAGCTGGAAAAAGAAGTAGAAAAAATATGGGAAGAACCACAGGTAAGTTAGATCGTGTGCTAAATTTGATGCAAAACATTTATAAAAATTATGACATGAAATTGTAAACAAATTGAAACAAAGTAGAAGAAGCTTAAAATTAATTGCTCAATCAGCCTGAAAAAGCAACCCAGTGGAAAACCAGACTAGGCTTGAAACCAAAGCATCGCTCATGATAGCTTCATCAAAAATAAGGAAGAGTAAGACTCCATTTGAATAGACTTATTATACTGACGTTTGAAATACCTTATGAGCCTGAACTAGATTTTCGGGCCCCGAATGAGAGAGAAAATAAGCGGGGTCCCAAACGAAGCCTAAATAGACCCCGTCGGCTCAGCTCACCAATATTCTAATCGGAGTGTTACATTACACTAAAATAACAAGCTTTATTTACTTTAAAAGTCAACCTCCAAGTATATTCCAGTTTCATATACACATAGCTCAAAATTAGATTTATTTCATTATCTCGATATCGTACAAACTTCATCAGATTTAGTAGACCCAGATGATCATATCATTCATGCCAAATTGCAACGCAAAAAGTCATATAGGTAAAGGGCATTAACAATAACAACTAGAAGAATTTGAAAGGTTTCAAGTAAATCAATTTAGAATCTTGGATGATTGATTTTATATACCTTGTGAACTGTGATATTTCCGAGCCGATCCGATGCAGCTGCCTCAAAAACATTGACCAAATGCCCGACCCTATTGAAGTGAATCCCATCACAAATCCTCTGCAAATTCTCAAAAACCGGCTCGAAAGCCAAAACCCGGAAACCCATAACAGCAGCAGCAAAGCTCGCCATTCCTACATTCGCACCCACATCCACTACAAATCCATCTGTACCTTCACTCCTCAGCTTCTCCAAAACCTCTTGAATCGTGACAGAAATGTCCGGCTTTCTGAAAGGTTTTCCTTTGAGCATTCTCACGATGTTTTTGTGCGGCTTTTCAGGGAGAGTTCCTAGATCGGCAAGAGAGTATAGGAATGGGAATCGAAGACCTTCAACGATGTTGGCGATTACAGGATGGGATTGAGGGCATTTGGTGCAATCGAAGGGAGGGAGGTTAGACAGCTGGAGAGGTGTCTTGACAGTGAAGTTAGGGTCAGGGCTAGGGTTTTTTATGGAAGAGTGAGAAGTGAGGAAGAGGAAGACAAAGATTAGGAACAGCGTGGTGGAGAAGAAGAGAGATAGAGTTCGGGGTGAGAGAAATTTCGAGGTCTTGTCTCTTTTCCAGGCATTTGCCATGGAAAATGAAGATCTGAGTTTTTCTTTTTCAAGCCCTTCTTTCTAGGAAAAAATTGAAACTTCTCGGGGAAATCCGAACAAGATCTCCGACTAATTCGGAAGATAATGAGAAAAAATATGGAGAAATGTGAGATGATCGAGTCAATGAAATCGAAGGGAAAAGGGAATTTTCTTGAGAAGAAAAGGAAAAAAAAAATTCCGGGAAAATGAAGTGTGTAAGACTGTAAGTGGAAGCTGGTTCGACTGTACGAAGAAGAAGAGTGATTAATCATCTATCTGCAGTCGTTACTAGCTCATTATCATATGCTAAATTATCATTTCATGCCTCAATTTTTATTATTTTCTTATTTTTCACCCCTAAATTTTTAAACTTGACCCTTTTGGTCAAATTTATAAATATAAAATTTTAGAATTCACCTCTTTATGAAACTGAAACTTGCTTAAGCGGTTTCAAAACTGGAGTTTAATAAACCGTAATATATGTTTGCCTCATATGTTTTCTGCATGTAACTGCTGTAACTCTTAATTACAACGTTCTTTCAGTATAAATGGATCAATGTTATTGCCACATTCCCAAATTTTAGTTGTTCACTTATTCCCTTGTTGTAGTGAACTAATAATCCGTCATCCAGCAAAAATACCAAATGGTGAGAAACTTGCATTATTCTTTATTTTCACTTCCTCCCCCGAGAGAACGCTTCTCCTATGAAAAGATCCGGTTAGGTCTATTTGTAGACATCGACAATAATTCTTCCACAAGTTCACCTAGGGAAACCTTATTAATCCTCCTTCCTCTAAATGATCCTTGAATTTTTTCTTTCTTCTATCCTCTCTTTTTTTTTTTTTGGGCGCTGGTGTCTTTGCTATATTCTATTTAACTTGGGGTTTGTTTCCGGCATCATAGTTTGCTCGGATATTGGTTGGTATGAAGATGATGCAGGGAAGAGTAGTTTTAATGTCTTGGATTATGGAGCTATTAATAGCAGCGGGATAGATAACTCAACATTCTGCACTAGTTCAATAAAAATTTTCATTGATTCATCTATAATTATTATTTTTTTTTTGGTATAGGCATTTTTAGAAGCATGGAAATTGAAAGCACAGAAGTACTGATTCCAGAGAGACGTTTCTGGTTCACCAAACCACGTTTAGAGGTCTATGCAAGCCTAAAAATATCACTTTCCAGGTAAGAAAAACCAATCTTTATTGATAAAAGTTCTTCGAATATAAGTTTGCCTTTGCTATTACATTAAAATTTGGGCAGATAGATGGCGGAATATTGGGGCCGAGATCACCAGAAGCATGGGACAAGCTAGGCCCAAGACGGTGGATAACTTTTGAAGGAGTAGATGGACTCAAGGTCACAGGATCTGGAGAAATTAACGGCAGGGGAAAAAACTGGTGGGACCAACACTGTAGGGTTCACCCCAATTTGGTAATAAAATCAGACTTAATCGTAAACCTTAATCTTTTTCAACACCACATCTCATTTCTATTGACTCATCTTCCTGACTTTACAGATCGTATGCACCACAGTGGCACCTACGGTATGCATACACATTCACAAGTCAACAAAAACTCATTTTCTCTAATTCAATAAAAGATGCTGAAAAAAGGACAGAATATTCACTTTAGATACTCTAGGAGAGATTCTAGGTTATTCACGGAGTATATACTTCCATAGGGGTTCAGATTCTACCACATCATTACTTCTGGATATCATTTTGAAGTATCCGTTTAAAGTCAATACTTCCCGAGTAGTCTAGAAATTTTTGATACTCAAGATCTGGTAACCAGAAGCTCCGTAAGATATAGAAATCGAGAAAAGTTGTTATCCTACGTGGTAACCAGATTGTACCCTTTATAGATATTTTGCCAATTTAGTTAATGAGCTCATAAGGGATTTTGCTGTTATACAAAAATATTTTGCAGACAATGACTTTTTTCATGCAATGAGTAGTCCGAGCAACCATGTAGCAAGAATCAGTTCTAAACAGTTCAGAATCGAAAAATGATGATGTTGCTATCAATTGCCATCGTAGTCGATCAGTTCCCAGGAATATTGTCGATGTCAATACAACTTATGCATGCAGAAACAGGAAAAAAATGCAACCTCAAATTGCACTAAATGCTCACCGGCTTAGCCTTTGACTGGTTCGACCCGACACATGTCTGGTAATCTGATTGAAAACTTGATTAATCCTGTTGTGCGATGCATTCACAGAAAAACCTTGGATATTTGGAAAGATTGCAGCTTCACAACAAAGTATTGCAAGCCCCAGTGCAAGAATGGATTGTAATGACTTTGCATAAAAGCTTTACTTTTTTTGTACAAGAGAATTCTGCAGTTCGCATAGGCAATTAATTGACTGGCAGAAAATTGACATAGTTTAATTGTATACAAAATCAGTAGGATTTACCGCCTCCTGTTATATAATTTTTAAAACCGACTTTTGGATCGTAATCTGTTCATGAAGCTGACTTTTGAATCGCTATTTCCTTGAGTGATGTTACCAACCGGCGAAAAACCTTAAGACTCTGGCCAACTTTATTCTGATAGACAATAAAAATAAACTGTGTTACATAACTGAAATAAGCACTTAATATTTTAAACACAGTAGAAATATAACATCATTGATCATGATCAAGTACGGTGCAAATGTAAAAACTGCCCTGCTCATTAATTTTTTTTGATTATGTACTAAACCCTCGAGGTATTCGTTCTTTCAAAGAGCAATACATAGGGGGTTAAGTGTTTCAAAAAATACCTCATTTAGCAACTCAAGTCGCTCTAATGTATGAATTAACTTTCCGCACAAGGAAGGTATGTCCAGTGCTGAATCAGACTTGGCTCCATATGTACTTCCTTTAATAGTTTCACTGTGATCTGGTACACTGGAGTTGACAAGAAAAATTAAGATTATGAAACAAATGTAGTAACGTACACCAATGGAAAACCAATGGAAAAAGGCAAATGATCTCAACAGCATCGTCATTTGGAGGTTTGTGTATATACGATATGCTTATCATGATATCATTACAGGCTGTCCCAACCCACTGACTACAAACAATTAATAGATTTGAAAAACCTAACCAAAAGAAAAAAGAATGGAGCGAGAAGAGATTCTAAAACTTGAAAGATGATTCTTACCCTTCCTGGAAATGAATTAGGACCACATTCAGAAGATGTTCAGCAAGCGGAAGTAACAATACAATGAGCCGGTCTTTGTTTCCGACGATTTGACACATTTCAACCATTGCAATATACCTCCTGCAAAACAAGAAAAGAACTCTGAGAGAAATGATACATAATTACAAAATATAAACACATACCTATTTTTTTTTTTAAACAATACACTAATCACAAAGAATAACCACATACATGCATATGATATTTCCTGTACATCTACATACCAATATTTTTGCCTTAAGAAAAAAATTCTCACATGCACCTGGGGCATGGAAAAGTCAACAATAATGTTTACAAAAATGCAGTTCAAGCCAATATCCAACAAGATAGAAATGAAACTTTTTTCCCTTGTTAATACATGAAACAAGGATTTCCTTTCCACTTAAAGTAATCATTGTGGTCCATGGAATTCTAAAACACCACGAAAGGACAATAAAATCGGAGACTACTATGGTTATAATTAAACTACACAATTTTTCCCTTCACTCTGGTTATAATTAAACTACTATGGTTATAATAAAATCAGAGACTACTATTATCGAAATTTCTACGAGCCAAATCACGAGAGCAAAGATTAACAGAAACGGTTGAATGGGATATGGCATAGCCAGTCCAATCGATAAAACACTTGAAAAAATCAAGTTATAATGGATTAAAAAAATAAATGAATGAAAAAATGCTCGGCCAAGGTAAGAAGAACAAGGTGATATATACCTTTTCTCTATAGTTTCAGATGAAGAAACAGAGTCCTGCCTAAAGCACATATTGATAATATTATCCACCTCTTGTCTTGATAGTTCATTTATGTCCCCAATCTGAAAAACCACAACACACTCTTTGTCATAAGTTAACTTAGTAAGATAGCGAGCAATGGAAACTTGGAACAGTACTTCTCAGCAACTTTTAAAATGTCTTTTTATGTGAAATGTATTGAATTTTCTTAGACCTTGTTAAGGAGTACAGATTTTTCTTCAGCTGCTCTCTCAAGAGCAGCTGTCACAGAATTAAGGAAAGTCCCAAGAAAATCCAATGTCAGTTGTGTGTGGTAATCAGAGGCCTCAGAAACCTGCAAATGCACGTTTTTTGGGAAAGTCAATATATACCTACCATTCTACTAGTGACTAAGCACCATGTAAAGTTCATTGAGAAATATGTCATCAAGTTTTTTATTTTTTATTTTTTTGCAGGACAAGGTATATTTTTACCTGCAGTCTGAGGGATTTCTTTGTTACCAGAAAATATATATAAGAGCTCAGGCTGAAACATAACTGAATCAAGTATAGTTCCCACTTCCCATGAATCTGAGCATTAACCATGAAACAAACAAGCAAAAGAATAATATGAAAAGAATAAAATGGCCTAATGTACATTGATTCCACAGATCCAATCAAGTATAGATAGGAAAGAGACGTAGCAAACCTTAAGGGATTTAGCTGCTCGAGAAAAAGGAGAATCTAAGTCGCGTGAGAAAACAACACGCATCATGCAGAAAAGGTTTTGAACAAAACCTAATTCATCACTCTCTTCATAGGGCCAAACCTTCAGAAAATTATAGATGAAAGTTAAGTGGAACTCTACAGGAACAACAAAGAAATAGACCTTACTAACAAATAGGTGGAAGAAATATCTCTCAAGATGCAGTAAATGTTCATTATGCCTGGAAAGTAGTTTAGCTCAGGAAATAAGATTTGGAAAATCAATTTCACTGAACTATGATTCCATCTCAAAGAGTTAAGTCGCTGCTAGGGCCATTTTCTTGATTTGCCTCAGTACAGAGCCTTGACTAGTTGACTTGAAAACCCCATAAAATATTACAAATTGTATAATCCCATAGGGTTCAAATACATATGATTACTGAAAATCATACTACTTTTCCAGGAAGACTAAAAGCTGAATGAGACAAACTTCATTGACACATTTGCTGGGAAGCTTGAAATGACGTTTGAAACACTTACCTTGCTAAGAATACCAACAGCAAGATTGATCTGCTCCATTTTCGATTCATCAGCAACAGAGATGTCTTCTCGGAGAAGCTGATCAAAAAGTATTTGATGACCTTTGACAAAATCTATGGCTTCACGAACAACTTTATTCTTCACCTGTCATGTATCAAACATATTAAAACACATGTCTAACAATTTATATCAGATGCATTAAAAAGGAAGCTCAGTACAACTGAGCAATAAGTAGAAATTCTATATAGACAGATTAAACCCAAGTTATTAGTTCTGAAAGTGGGCTTTTACTACCCATCTATGTCTTTCAAAAATCATGCTGTAATGGCTAAAAAAATAAATGAACCTTCATTTACACACATGTAACTGTACGTGAAAATTTCCTTCAGTATATGAGCCAGTTTTACCAATTTAAGTCTGTCACCGAAGAGACATGCACTTCAAAAAAATACAAAGATGAAGCACAAAAGAAAGGTGCCACGTTGATGTATCATCTGAACTTTAAAGCATCTTTTGACCTCCAAAAATGAAGGAATTACATTTGAAATGAAGACGGTTAATAAAAAATTAAGATAAGAAACCAAATGATTTTTCAAGAGTGCTGACCTCAAAAACTTCAGATGTATCAACCAATGAGGTTAGAGAAAACACCAATCTCAACATAGAAGTTACTATCACTCGCTGGTTGTCACTATCCATACCCACTTCTTTCCGGAGCCTCATGTCAACCCGCCTCAAACTTCCCTGTATTTGAAGTATAGGGTGAATAGAAAGAAAACATGGTAGTATAATTTTTCACATGCAAATTGATAATTCACCTGTAAATGAACGGCTCTGGAAGATGCAATATGCTCTAAAGCCCCCATAGAAAACAGAACTTGGGCCCCAGATTTCCCATATTTGTGGCTGATTCTTAATAGTACAGCTAGTTCAGCCTCTAGTGTATATGTTCGCTGCAATGATTCTAGAGAATGCCCCCCATCCTAAAATGAACGGTTAAGGCAGCTCAGATAGGTAAGGATCAAGTATCATGTAAAAATAACAAAAATTAATGAAAAAATAAAAGATAGATTGAGAAAAAGAGGCAAATCAAGGCACTTGAGCATGGTCCAAGCATTAAAAGAACTGAAGTTAATCAAGTGCTTTTGATTAAACACAAAACTCAGTCAGGACAAAGTGACTGGAAGAAATATAGACTGATGGACAACACAGGAGAAGATGACATCCCATTTATAATGGAAACACAAACATGAGTGCAAAAGGCATAAAAATATTGAATATATGACTCAAGTGCCCAGCATGCAGTGTGAATTGATTAGATTATTTAATGAAGAAAGTAATATGTAGTAATGACATACCAAAAGGAGAACAGCTCTTACATCAACGTGTATTAAGAGAAATTGACAAACATTAGGCACTACAAAGAGATTGGGGGACTCTAAATGATAAATAAAGTGATGGACAGAATTCAGTATAAGACTGTAGGACCTTAGTTGTTTATTATAATCAGTTTACACATTTGATGGCAAGGTAGTGTAGATAATAGACTGCCCCAATAATGATAAACCATATACCTGTTTCTCTAGGATTTTTAATATCTGCTACGAATATCATTATAAAAATTTAAACTTATGACCAAATAAATGTGAAAGTAAGATGGACAGAACAGGAACCTGATAGGAAACATTGCTTATGCTAACAAGGCAAGCTCTTAAGAACTCCCTACTTTGAAGTTGGTTCAAGAAAAACCTTTCATGATCTATACAAATCAATGCATCCAATACATAGAGAGAGATTGTTTTCCCCGGTTCACTTCTTTGAGTTGCATCCTTTATAACCTACAAACAAATATTGAAAAAATAATAAAAATAATAGATCTATCTGCAGAAGACATAGGAAATGGAACGTAGTTGTCAAAATCACTGTAATTAAGTAGAAAAGACTCTAAAATAAGATAAAAAATTCTAAGAATCTTAGACAAACTCAAATATGATAAAAGGGCCTGTGTTATCATCAAGAAGAATTCTGCTAGTCACAGCTGAAAGAATTATGGTGAATCTTTGAAGACTAGATAATTTAGTAATTTTAGACAAGCTTAAAACGAAAAATAGAAAGCTGTCTTTAACTGCCGCTGTCAGCCAATAAGTTTATCTGACTCATCTATAGATTATTCTTATCAAAACAGTTTGAGGTATAAATTCGTATTGGAATACAGAGACTATATTTTTGGTTCGTAAACCATATTATTTTCCCAGTTCCCCGTACCAGAAAAGGTATAATTCCTCAACCAACCGCCTAAGACTAGGCATAATGTCAATGCCTTGATGAGAATTCGAATTGATGACAAAAATAGCCAAGGATTGTTAATTCACATATTTAATAGTTAAGCACCCACCAAATCTAAGATAGGTTGAGCATCTTTCTGTAAGATAGAGAAATTTGCTTGAGCAAGTTCTGCCTGTTCTCTGTCAATCTGTAAGAAATTAAACATGTATGCTTAAGGCAAGCTTTTCTATCCCATCAAAAAGCATCAGCTTATAAAAAGAAAAAAAAAAATATATATATATATATATAACAATAAGAAAAAGGAAACCTTCTGTAGATCTACATCTTCTCCATCTTGCTCATTGAGAAGTAAGGCTTGCTGAACTACCGCTGGAACGTCTGGGTTAAGTAGGTGTTGACAATACTGAAAGTAGCTAAGAAGCAAGGCATATTGGCTGTAGATTTAAAAATAAGATAAAGATCAGATGTTATCTAACAACAACATTCAGAAACACAGGGAGACGCCATCAGTATCCCAAAATGAGGACCATACCGCCTCCTCAAGGCCTCTGATGATTCATTCCTTAGAATTGCCATAATAAGCTTAAGCAAAATGGAGTGACAAGCACCATTTGATAGTTGCTTCACCATGATAACATCAAGACATGTAATGCCGGAATTTACACCACCAGCACATAAGAATCTTTCATCCCTTAGCTTTGCCATGCATGTCAGTGCAACCTGAAGAAATAACATGTACAATAGAGCAAGTCACTGAAAAATTAATAACAGGTGATAAGTTTTTAGGGAAATAGGTCAATCATCAATGTACCTGACACAATATGTATGCCATCTTCAAAGAACAGTCGGGAGAAGCAGAAGCACTCAGAGAGGAATCAAGAAGCCTGTCAATGATCAGATGAAAAAGTTAGCCTGTGCAGAAAGGAAGAATAGTCTGAGAGATAGTTGAAGAACCCACTGGAATAAAATATCTGATCGATAATCGAGTGATGATACTCTTCGGGAGGCAGTGACCTAAAGGAAAAACAGATCAAAGTTAGGGACTAGTAAAGATTGAGAATAAACCTAATTAGAAGACTTATTCACATGTATATTGATGTTAAACAGTAGGTAACACAAAAAAAAAAGGATGTGATAAGATGCTCCCACATATTTAAGATGCATAGGTTTATGAGTCATTAGTTACAAAGGCTAATTCATCAAACAAGAAAACAACAAACT
The DNA here is from genome assembly GCA_027186245.1 of Coriaria nepalensis. Lineage (NCBI taxonomy): Eukaryota > Viridiplantae > Streptophyta > Magnoliopsida > Cucurbitales > Coriariaceae > Coriaria > Coriaria nepalensis. The sequence continues at coordinate 1,246,823 of CP114482.1, forward strand.
ACCTCGACAATCTGCGACCAGCCAGTTAACATATGAAGTTGGGCAGCCTGTTCCTCCAGGCTTTTGTTGTACTTCCATCCCCATCTCAACAACTGTTGAACAGTCTCCTTCACCCCATTCAACTCAACCTCACCTCCAAAGTTACTTAACTGGGAATAAATAGTATCTAACGGTGTAAGAAATCAAATGATCTTGATATCAAGTATATAGAGAAATGAAAAAAAAGTGTGTGAGAAAGCAAAGTCGTTTTTCCTAGAACTCAACCTGAAGGAACTAACCTGCCAAAGTTTGTTGCGGAATGCTGTAAGATCAATTAGACGATCACCACGCTCCGAATAGTAATAAATACCACCCTTTCCTGAAGTTGCAGGATTCACAAGAATGTCCTCTACCTATGATTAGATAAGTTAAAAAATACCGGACCCACAAATAGAAAAGGGGAAGTGTTAAGATGTTACCAGAGAGCCATATTTGAGATTGTATACAGTCTGAGGAAGTTTAGCTGTGGTATCTGAAGGTCGAAATTGGAGAACTTCAAGAAGCTCCAACACCTGAATTTGATCCCAGAGAGGAACTCATGTTGTCAGAAAGAAAAACAGAGTGTCACACAAAAAGTTAAATATTAAGCACACACTCTTGACGCCTTTTATCACTGTTGCTTTACTCTTTGTTCTTAGCGTGTTGGATGTGCCAGGGGGGAGCAATTTGACATTGACAAAATAAATATTCCCAGAGCATCTGTTTTTATTATGAGCTGATGGAAAAAAAAAAACAAGCAAACAAACAAACAAATCTGCGAAATACATGCTTGACAAGAATTTTTTTTTTTTTTTTCTTTTTCCCATTTTACCAAATAGAGAAAAGTGTCATGTGTAGAAGCAGTCACCATAAAATGTACAATCTATTTATCATTTGTTATGCAACTATGGATTAATTAAATTTACAAGGATTCAGGTAGCAAGAGCATCCTTCAAACAGATGAAGGACTCGTGACTTAAAACTGAGAAACAATCAATATTTTAATAGATGGAAAATACATACGGAGTAGAAAAGCACTAAGCATACTTAAGTAGTGGAGGGTATGAGCCAAAACATTGATACCTTACTCTTGCTGCTAGCTCTAGTTCCAGAATTTTCTGAGAAAATATGAGAAAAGGTGTGATCCAACCCATATTCAATCATTTCTCTCCCAAAAAGATGAGCAAGTATACTCTGACAAGACTCTCGCTGACTGGAGCTACTGATATCACCAGCATGCAACTCTATTGCTAGAAGTTTTAATAGCCACGCTCTCTGGTTAAGGAAAGAAAAGGAACAACTTAATCTTACACAACAGTTGAACTTCTAGTGGTCAGAACAAGTACACATTTTATGAAAATTTATGCTTAAGCTCTGAAGCTAAATATACAGCAGCCAACAGAAATGAATATTAACATTAACCAGCAGGCATCACCAAAAAATATATCTGATGGAGAAATGAAACATTACAGAAAAGATTTGTTGTGAGAGAATAAACTTGCAACCTTAACTTAGGAAAAACAAACCTGATGAAGGCTACTGATGCGAAGCACCTGGTTGCTGTTTCGTTTAGGAAGTGGGGCGACACCAATTGTATCCAGGTGCTATAATAACACATGCAAAACTTATTTTGGCATTCAAGAAATATGAAGAAATACAGAGAACAAAAAGAAAAAAAGTGGAAAAGAAAAAAACTTTCAACGAACTGAAGACAGCTCTAGGTGCTGATATGCAGGAGTTGTGTACCTTAACAAAAAATTGATATTTTCTATGACTCAAAAGATCCATAGTAGGTCCACTTGTTAGCGGATCAGAGCATAACTCATAAAGGAGCTGTAAAAAAATTTTAAAAATTAAAAATTAAAAAAAAAAAAAAAAGTTAAGAGTTAAGATTACCAGGGAAGAAAAAAACACAAGTTGATAGAGATACATGACCATATATTTTCAAACCTGAAAACCCAATTCATGAAGCAATGCATTCACATCAGGCTTTGAGAGTTTTTCCAAGATCATAAGAACAATCTTCAAGCAACTACAAATTAGAGAAGCTGAACTGATCGTACATATTCTGAAAGATATACCATGATGATATTGTAGAAACTTGTTGAAAACCTTACCTATAATGAAATTTAGGCTCCAAAACTGTGCGTTCAATAGGCATATCAAGATCAAACTTAAGCAACAAGTGCGTAACATTTGGAGCTGGTCGACTGATATTGTCAATTAAAAGCTGCAAAGGTGTAGCAGAAGAGCATGAATAGTTTATTTTATTTTATATGAAACCAAGTGGTAACAAGAAAATTTTACGAGAGCAAACCTGCATTATAAGGACTCCTGGGTCATCATTACTGTTGTCTATACTCTGAGACTCTTCCAACCGTAACTCCAGGCAGGATGCATAATCCTCAACCAATGAGCTTCCAGCATTGGATTTCATAAGCAACAGTACAAGCCCAACCATACGAGAACTGTCAATCAACAATGAGTTAACCAATGCCTAGTACAAGTAATGGACTGTATATCACAAAAGGAGGAAAGGAAGTGCCTTAAAATACTCATGATTTTTATAGAGGACTGCTGAATTTCTGGTTGAAAATCATATCTGACATACTCCAACAAAGCTACAATTTGATTGTGATCTTGAGAGAGTATAACATCCAAAGGCTGCAAAAAATAAGAACAAATAATGGGAGCATGGTAGGAACTCATCCATGCAATCAAAAGGAACCTTTTTAGGAAGAAGGAAAGAGCAAATGGCAGTGTTTTGAATCCAACATCTATATAAACACTTCTGCAAATCAAAGGGCATTGATGTTAAACACAGTATCAACTCATGCAATTTCTTTCAAGTTCAAAACCATTTAAGTCACTTGAAGGTAGTAAAGCACTTGAAACGCCATCTAAGAGCTACAACAAAAACTTGCAAGGCCAAGAAAACAGCCAACTGAATTGTAGAATATTACCTGGTATAGAGGACGTAAGAAATCCGCAAGAAGTAAGTCTTTCTCAAATACAAGGATTATAATTCCCAGAGAAAGTTGCACAGCCTTTTCCAAAAGTTGACCATAGATTTGACTGGTTCGCTCAGTGATGATGGAATTGACACCCAAAAGAATAATACTCATAATATTTCGGAAAACTGTTTTGCCACTCATAAAGTCCTACAAAAGTAACACTGAATCAAGAATCAAACATCCATATGCAGGACACTGAAGCAGTTGAAGAAAACATGTACGTAACTCATGAAACTTTAGGGTTTACATTATCATAAAAAATAAAAAAGCTTCAGAATAAGAATGAATCAAGCTGCATATATATTAATTTTTTTAAGTAAAATAATGGTATTAAAATTCCATGCATCTCATACAACTACAAATCTAATGTAGTGCATACATCTCCTGTGAGTTGCAGGACCCAAATTAAACTTTACGCATCATACATGGAAGAAGCCTCCAGCAACTACATCTAGTTGCATGATGTATTCATTTATCCTTTCTTAAAGAACTATTTGAAATTGGCTGTATGAGAAATAATACTAGAAATAAATCAGTAGCCATCGGAAAGTGTATGATTAACAACAGACCCTCTAACCCTAAACAAAGTCATATAGAAAGACATTTTATAATGAAAACAGAAAAGTGTAAAGTTAGAAAATGACTAAGCGTTTAGTCAAATAGGCATACAAACAATAGCAAGAACGTACTTTTAGCAGTTCAAGGACCGGCAGCTGCATTTGTAGTGGAGATGGCTGTGTTGCCAGTGAAAGCTGAACTCGGTCAGAAATGCTCTCAACATCCTCATCTTTAATGTCATACATTCTCAAAATCCTGCATTGGAAGACATTTATACTTCTCCAAGTAATAAAAAATCATAAAATTGACAATTTACAGGTAAATAAGATATCAGTCAAAACAATTGCAGAGACACAGGAGGCAAAGCCTATAGGACGAAGAAGATAGTCTTTTGGATTAATCAACAAAAAGTTAATTTCTAATTTAAGAGAAAGAATGAAAAGAAGAAGATGCATAAGCAGCTGGATTGCCAGCAATGGATCATATAATAGGGAAAAATATAGTCATAGTAAACTACTATGTTATGTCCATAAGATGACTCACATTTGAAAATGTTGAAGGCAAGCAACAACCAATTTCCATTTCTCACAAGGATCTGCATAGGCTCTTTGAGGGAATGGTCCAAAAACATGATCATATATGAACCTAAAGATTCCAACAAATCTGCAAGTAGAAGGAAGCCCTCCAACATCAAAGCGAGCATACAATAAAAGAATATAAAACACCAAGAGACAGTCATCAGAACCATTACCTAAGCCCCCTATCGCTAAGATCTCTTTCTTCAGCAACAAGGGCATTTAGCAGGTTAAGAAAAGATATTGTTGAAGGATATTGTTCTCGCCTTGCTTCTATCTCATTCAACTCAAATTGCATATCATAAACCTGTCAAGATTCATATACTCAATAATACTTCCAAATGCTATAGCGAGATTAAATTAATAATTCCAACATTTGTGCCAATTACATAAGACCTATAGTTTCACATATTACTAGGACACCTTTTTTATGGTTGACCAAGTTTTGATAGGTAATTAAATGACTAGCTACATTAAACCAGTGTCACTTCATCTGCAAAATTCTCAAAGTTTGATAGAATGACAAGAAAGAGCCAAGAGCAGTAAGGGAAAAAATATGAAAATGAGGAGAAAAATTATTTTTGGCTAATCAATTGTCTTCAGTGTACTCTCCCAGTGAAAGATGGAGTCGAGTACATAAACTAACCAACCTGGGATGTCAATGGCCGTGCGCCATTTCCAACATGGGACCCAACAACTACTGGTAGATCATATTGCTCAAGATAGCTCCAAATGGTATCTTTAAGAAACGGAGACACATGAATGAAAGCTGCTATTGCATTACGCAGTGCACCCTGTCATGGCATGCAATACGAATATAATTGATTAAACAGCATAGAAAATTAAAGTTTACCATCTAAACTATAGATTTTGATCACAACTATTATGTTGCAACTTCAAAAAGAGTGAGGAAAAAAACTAAGCAATGACCTTAAGATAAGGAGGGACATTCTCATAGCTAAGAAGCTTGAACAATGGTTCAATATCAGGGAACCAATTTTTTCTCTCAGTTGTGTTGCCATTCTCCACAACCTGTAGCTCATTGGAAACCAACCAATGAAAAAGGTCAATAGGAAAAAACTAGGAAAACGTCAATCTGCCATCAACTTCCTAGGAAAGAAATTATAGAATTGTGAAATGTAGAAAGAAACAAGTAAAACCTTTTGAAGAACATTCAAATATGCAACGAGTGCCTTTGCATCGGCCTCTAGAAACTCTGGTAGCATGGCCCCGGCTGTTTGAAGTGACTGTTTGAACTTTTCATCATATATGGACAAGCAATCAAAAAGGGTGCTCCACCCAACAGATCGGAATGCTTTACCCTGAAGCAACTCAAAAACCTTCAACGCACCTTCTTGACTACAAGCCTAGAAGAAACATAAGAAAAAGAAAAATCAGTGTAGTAAGAGTAAAGGATGTGCTGTTGTAACAAATTCTCGACAGGACTACGTATACCAAGGTACTCAGCATATTCAGGAAGGCCACCAGTGTTTGGAAGTTTGTATGGTCCTCACCAGCAAAATTTACAAACGTCCATAAAGCATCGTTGCCAAATAAAAGTTCAGGTTCCTTCTGAAGAAGAATTATGAATTCAAAGGTCAGAGCCAAGGACCTAAATATAACACTACAGCAAAAAAACTGCAAAGAAAGTGGCAGAAAATCAAAAACAGCGATGGACCAATCCCATGGCATATTTGAACTGTTATTTTCTCACTTAGTGAAAGATCAAAAACGGTATAAGTATTGCAATCTGATGTTGCATGTAAAACCATCCACATCAAAAGGCATTTTTATGTTAGTTACCATTTTGAAGAAACGAAAAAGGATGAAGTCAGAGAGGGAGAGAAAGGAGAGAGACCTAAGCACATTGTTATCCTAATTTAAAGATTTTTGACCTTCACAACAGTTCTTTTAATACCACACCACTAGTCTTCAAACAAAAAGTATTTTAAGTGGTCCTAAAGTGTTTTAAGTTAAATTTACCTGATAAATTTCACTCACAAACTCCAAGAGGGAAATAAATGGTACATGGCTTGTTTCACTGACATTTTGAAATTTTAAATCAGTATCGTGCATTATATCTTGTGATCCAAATCGGATTTGACTGAGCATCCCCATAGCCTTCTCCTTTGATTCTTTAACCTTCACAAGACGCAAAACGCGCTAAAATTAAATATCCAACCAAATGCAATGATATACACAAATCCCAAACAGAAAAGAAAAATGGCCACCTAAGGAAGAAATAGGTATCAGTTTTCCATTATTTTTCCACCAATGTCTTATTATATTCATGTCAAATTATATACTTTCACACACACCCGAAAATCGCCACTAAGAACAGATAATAATGTTGAAAGTCTTACCATAACCTTAGGAATTAGGCTATAAATATTTACCATATTTGAGTATTTCTATATTTAGATAGATAGAGAAATTAGTGGTAAATTACTTTCCTAAACTAAATTACTTTCCTATTTTGTATCCTAGAGGATTTTATAAATATGTATAAACCTGTACATGAAATAATTGAGTTGAATACCTTATTTCCATATCATTACCCTCTGTTTTTATGGTATCAGAGCTAGGTTTTAAAACCCTAGGTTAAAACTGTCCGACAGCCTAGAAGATGTCTGAAGTCACTTCCGATCAGACCCTAAAGCCCGGAATTCAAACTGTCCGACACCCATCAGAAAACTCACCCATTCAGATCACCACAATTCGACTGAATGGGGATAACTTTCTGAGATGGTCACAGTCTGTCCGCATGTATATTAGGGGGAGAGGAAAAATTGGCTACATCACGGGAGAAACAGAGGAACCAGACCTGGATGATCCAACTTATGCCACTTGGGATGCTGAAAACTCAATGGTAATGACATGGTTGGTCAACTCTATGACAGAGGAGATAGGAGCAAACTACCTCTGTTATCCTACTACTAAGGAACTATGGGATAATGTCTCATTGATGTACTCTGATCTAGGAAACCAGTCTCAAGTGTATAAATTAACCCTAAGATTAGGGAAAATTCGCCAAGGTGAGGATTGTGTAACTAAGTATTTTAATACCCTTAAAAGATTTTGGCAGGACTTGGACCTATTCAACGACTATGAGTGGAAGTCACCTGAAGACTGCAACCAACACAAGAAGATGGTGGATACAGGCCGAATCTTCAAATTTCTTGCAGGTCTAAATGTTGAATTCGATGAGGTCCGTGGTCGGATAATTGGTAGGAATCCTATGCCTTCAATTGGGGAGGCCTTTGCAGAGGTACGAAGAGAAGAGAGTAGGAGGCACGTAATGCTAGGAAAGAAGGCTACAGATTTGACTAAAAGTATGGAAGGGTCAGCCGTAGCCATACCTGAAGCCCAAGCTAGCAGAAGAACCTACCAAAACCAGCGCACAGGAGACAAGAATAATCTGCACTGTGATTTTTGTGGAAAGACACGCCATACAAGAGAAAATTGCTACAAGTTGCATGGAAGGCCATCCTACGGTAGGCAGAATAAACAAGGTGAAAGAAATGTTCCTGCAGCAAATGAGGCCGAGTCATCTATGTTTGGTAAAGAGCAGTTAGATCACCTTCTAAAACTACTAAAATCCTATTCATCACCTAATGCTCCTACTGGTTCTATGGCATAGATAGGTAGATGTTCTATAGCACTCTTGGCTCTAGGAGAAACTAGTTCTTGGATTATTGATTCAGGGGCTTCCGATCATATGACAAGTTGTTCAAAATTCTTTGACTCGTATTATCCATGTTCTGGTTTAGAAAAAGTCAGAATAGCTGATGGTAGTTTCTCACCCATTGCAGGAAAAGGACACATTAAAATTTCAGAAAACCTAACCTTAAAATCAGTCTTACATGTCCCAAAACTTGCATGTAACATTTTGTCCGTTAGTAAACTGTCACAGGATTCTAACTGTTCCATTTCTTTTTCTCCTCTCAGTTGTGTGTTTCAGGACCGGAGCTCGAGGAAGATGATTGGAACTGCTAAAGGAAGAAATGGGCTGTACTACTTTGATGAAACTGTTTTTGGGACTAATCAAGCTCAGGGATTAGGTAGTACTAGCTCAACTTTTGTCTCTGATCAGATCATATTATGGCATAAGAGATTAGGACACCCTAGTTTTTCATACTTAAAACATGTATTTCCTGCACTGTTTAAAGGAGGTTATCACTCAGAATTACATTGTGAAGCTTGTCATTTAGCTAAAGACCATCGTGTTTCTTTTCCAATAAAATTATATTATAGTTCAAGACCATTTTACTTATTTCATAGTGATGTTTGGGGTCCATCTAAGGTCAATACACTATCTGGAAAAAAATGGTTTGTTACTTTTATTAATGATCATACAAGATTATGTTGGGTCTACTTAATGGAAAAGAAGTCTGAAGTTGAGAAAATATTCAAAGATTTCTATATTATGATTGAAAATCAATTTCAAATAAAAATAGGCATTCTTAGAACAGATAATGGAACTGAATACTTTAACAAACAGTTAGGAACATTTCTGTCAGAAAAAGGTATTATTCATCAATCAACTTGTCGTGACACTCCACAACAAAATGGTATTGCCGAAAGGAAAAATAGACATTGATTAGAAGTTACAAGGGCAATTATGTTTTCAATGAATGTTTCGAAATATCTATGGGGAAATGCTTTACTAACTGCATGTTATCTAATAAATAGAATGCCATCTCGAGTTTTGAAATTTGAAACCCCATTAAAAATCTTAAAACATTGCTTTCCTACAAACCGGATCACTGCAGAACTTCCTTTAAAAGTTTTCGGTTGCACTTGTTATGTATATATACCAAATGCTTTCCGGTCAAAGTTGGAACCAAAATCTGAAAAATGTGTCTTCCTAGGGTATGCTTCAAACAAAAGGGGGTACAAATGTTTTAATCCCGTCACAAAAAAATTCTTTGAAAGTATAGATGTGAACTTTGTTGAGGAGCAACCTTATTTTTAGAAAACTGTGTTTCAAGAGGAGACCCAAATGGGTGAAAATAATTTTTGGGAAACTGTCCCTATGTCCTTGGTCAACTCTAATGAAGAGTTTCATGAAATACTGGTTGAGAAAATGGATACTAGTGTAAGTCCTCCTATCTCTACCTTGCCAGAATTGACTGTATCAGAGACAGGGGGAGATGTACTTCAAAACGAACCAAAGCTCCAGGTTTATACCAGAAAACGGTTTAACAAAAGTACTACGGCTCCAACCATTCCTTTAGCTGATGACCAATCAAATTCGCCGAGTAATGGCTCTCCAACTCAGGTGAATCCTCCCTCTCTATCCTTTGATAATTTGTTTGCTAATGACCTTGATATTCCTATTGCATTTAGAAAAGGAACCCGCACTTGCACTCAACATCCTATGGCAAAGTACTTATCATATGAAAAACTGTCAAACACTCATAGAGCATTTGTGACTAGGATCTCAAATCTGTCTGTTCCAAGAACTATTCAGGAAGCTTTATGTGATTCGAATTGGAAATTGGCTGTGATAGAGGAGATGAATGCTCTTAGGAAGAACAACACTTGGAGTGTTACTGATCTGCCCGAGAATAAGAAGACAGTGGGATGTAAATGGGTCTTTACAGTCAAGTGTAAAGCTGATGGAAGTGTGGAACGATACAAAGCGAGACTTGTAGCTAAAGGATTTACTCAAACTCATGGTATTGACTACCAAGAAACGTTTGCTCCTGTTGCTAAAATTAACTCTATTAGAATACTCCTTTCTCTTGCAGTTAACTCCGATTGGCCACTGCATCAATTCGATGTAAAGAATGCTTTCTTAAATGGAGACTTACAAGAGGAGGTATACATGGACCTACCACCTGGATTTGAAGAAAGACTTGGGAAGGGTAGAGTGTGCAAATTGAAGAAAGCTCTATATGGACTTAAGCAATCTCCTAGAGCTTGGTTTGAGCGGTTTGGTGAAGTTGTTAGGAGACTTGGATTCTTACAAAGCCAAGCAGACCACACTTTTTTTTAAACATTCCACCGAAGGAAAAGTAGCTATTCTGATTGTTTATGTAGATGACATAATTATGACAAGAGATGACTCAATTGAAATCAGCAACTTGAAAAGTAAGCTTGAGGAAGAATTTGAAGTTAAGGACTTAGGAAAACTGAAATACTTCCTCGGAATGGAGTTTGCAAGGTCCAAAGAGGGAATTTTTGTCAACCAACGTAAATATGTTCTTGATCTACTTAAAGAAACAGGGATGACTGGTTGTAAGATAGCAGACACCCCTACATAACCGAATGTGAAATTGAAGACAGCAGCTCCTAATGAGGTGATAGACCGAGAACGTTATCAGAGATTGGTGGGAAGATTAATTTATCTAACACATACTAGACCTGACATTACTTTTGCAGTCAGCATTGTAAGTCAGTTCATGCACTCTCCCGGACCTACACATTTTGAAGCTGTGTTCAGAATTTTAAGGTACCTAAAGGGGACACCTGGCAAAGGGTTGATGTTCAAAAAGAAAGGTCATTTACAAGTTGAAGCCTACACGGATGCAGATTGGGCAGGAAATGTCATTGACAGAAGATCTACCTCGGGCTATTGTACCTTTGTAGGGGGGAAATTTTGTTACATGGAGAAGTAAGAAACAAAGTGTAGTGGCAAGAAGTAGTGCTGAAGCAGAATTCCGCTCAGTAGCACATGGTTTCTGTGAAGTATTATGGATCAAACGGGTTCTAGGATAACTGAAGATTTCTACTCCAACACCTATCAAAGTATACTGTGACAACAAGGCAGCTATTTCTATAGCTCACAATCCTATTCTCCATGATAGGACAAAGCATGTAGAAGTTGACAAGCACTTCATCAAGGAAAAAATAGACAGTGGCGTGATATGCATGTCTTATATACCTACAGCTAGTCAAACCGCAGATATACTCACTAAGGGACTTCCTAAAGGGTTACATGAGATCTTTGTAAACAAGCTAGCCATGAGAGATATTTTCATGCCAACTTGAGGGGGAGTGTTGAAAGTCTTACCATAACCTTAGGAATTAGGCTATAAATATTTACCATATTTGAGTATTTCTATATTTAGATAGATAGAGAAATTAGTGGTAAATTACTTTCCTAAACTAAATTACTTTCCTAAACTAAATTACTTTCCTATTTTGTATCCTAGAGGATTCTATAAATATGTATAAACCTGTACATGAAATAATTGAGTTGAATACCTTATTTCCATATCATTACCCTCTGTTTTTAAATAATTTCACATTCCATGAAGATTCCATTCCCCTCTCAAACTAATTAAAGAACACATGAACTCCTGCAGACTGCCAAGCATGTATGTGTGCAGTACAACAAGAAGCCTAACCCAGATGAGTGAACCATTAAAAGGGAGAAGATGGGATAATCAACATCACCTAGCTATCCAGTACTCAAAACAACAGTGCCAGAACACCAGAACTCACTACACGCAGTTTGCAGGTGGTTGTATACAGTTGTACTGATTCCTAAAATTTTTCCACACATGGAAGAGAACTCACCTTGTCTCTGACAAGTGGGTGAGACAAGAAACAAGTGATCAGCTTGTGCAGATAGGCATTGTACATGTAGATCATATCCTCATCATCATTCTGTCAAAATTACAAATGAAACAGGGAAGAAACTAAATCACTTGACAATATAGCTTGAAACTGAAAGGATAAAAGAGATACATATAATGATTACATTTACAATACAACATCTCCAGTTAAAAATTTTTAAGCATCCACCTACTAGTGTTGATAAACACATCAGAATTAGGAGCCGATAACGTATAAAACTAATTCAAGGCAGTAACAAGATAGATCATCCGGGAATAGTCGGCAGTCTCAATGATTACAGAACCAAGTAAATGTGAAAGAAGTTTTTGCAGGAATAATTATATCAAAGAAGTTTCCAAGTAAAAGTTCCAGCTAACCAAGAACATCCAAGAAAGAAATAAGCTACTAAATCAACCACGGTAGGAGATACTAATTAATTTTCATCATCCCTTCACGTTCTATATTTTAAACAAATTTCAACAAATATTCACTTCCACTTAAAAGAGTTGCTTTAAAGTGAACACAAAATTTGATATTTTCAGTTAACTACACAACATTCTAAAAACTGGAGAAAGGTTGCCTCACAGGTTTTCTAACCTTCTAAAAGCAAACTGTGAGGCAGCATTGTCAATGTTTGCTGAAAAAAATGGAGCAGAAGGAAAGTTGATATGGAAATTGAGTTTCATGGCCCATTGATATCTGATGACTAAGGCCGGAAATTTTATCGGTTTAAAAAGGATATCAGACCTGGTAAGCCGGAGTCCTGAGAACCTTTTGCAGTAAAAACTGAAAAATATTGTGAGAGAAAATGACTTCCAAGCATGAATATAGATGCTCTAAATCTTTTGAAGAAGCACTTGAAGGATTCTCTCTTGCAGCAGTATTGTCATGAGTTAACATAAGATGTACAGCCCAAGCAAGTCTTACAGCATCAATAACGCGCTCAACATTTAAATCAGCTCCAGCAGTCATCACCTAATGCACACAAGATCATGGTATGTTAGACATCCTTTTTTTAAAAGAAAAAAAAAAGCAAATCTATATAATCCATTATTACTTTTATTGTTTGGAAATGAGGATTAGAGCTATATAATCTACTATTAAATTTTAGAACCCATTATTTCTTCCCCTAAAAGACCTTGTAGATGACAGGAGAACTCTTTACTTTTAAACCAACTAGGTTTCTTACTTTTAGGTGATGTGCGACATATTCCAACACTCCGCTCATTTGTGGACCGGTCATTCCGTCAGCCCAACAAGTGGCTCATTGCATTAGAGGACTTTTGCAAAATGGAGTGTGACCGCATTTGCTCTGGACCTAGCTTTGATACCATATTGAATTTTAGGACCCACGATTTCTTCCCCTAAAATAGAAAGGAGAACTCTTTACTTTTAAACTAACCAGGCTTCTTATATATGGGCGACGTGGGACATATTCCAACATATACAATCCACCATTACTTTTATTGTTGAAAAATGAGGATTAGAGCTATTTTTGCGAATTGCGCTCATTTTTCAGTAACTTCTACTTCTTCATGACTAAGGGTTTCTCAAACTAGATTTTCAAGCTACAATGTATATGATACAATATACGAATTCATAAGGTAAATCGCATCTCTCTAGATCTGCATGGGCATTCACTGTATCATGCATCTCCTTCAGTCACATCAAATATCATTTCCAGATTTTTCATAAGAATCGGCAAAATAAAAGATTATTATGTATCTTACATTGTCATGAAATTCATGTCTGAAAGAAGGATCTGAAGAGAGAATAGATGCTTTATCTGGAACTGCACTCAAGGCATCAGATATGAAGGCAATCATGAGAGAAAAAAGTAGGCTAAATGCAATCTACAGAGACACAAAAAACAAAGTGTCAGAAATTATTATAGCCCAGAGAAGAAGCAACTTCAAAAGAAATCATAAGCAACAAAAAGTGATGCCTGGAACATTACAAGACTATGTGTTTAGAAGCTCTCTTATTCCAAATCTCAACAAAAAAGAAAAAACAAATAAGGAAGAGAAAAGTCTGTCCGAAAGATCATGCCTGCTGTTTCATGGGACTGTTAGTCTCACTAAGCTCAGCACCACTGTCTTTCAAAGCAGGAAAAATATCCCTGACATCCTTTGGACCTAAAAATGTGCAGCATGGCTTAGTTAATAAATTTTAAAATTGATGGACAGTTAGTTCTACATGGCACATTTGTTATCCAAATACAATTCTTAAAATAGAATTATAGAAGTTATGATATGTCAATGATTTTGTTATATACTCTATGAAGTGAACGAGTCTTAACAAAACTAAACATCAATAAAAACACTACAACCTTGGCAGTTGACAAATGCAATTTCAGCTACCAAATCTGTATGAACATGAATCACAAACTGTAAAAGTCTTTTTTTTTTTCTTTTCTCTGGCCAAACAGATATCGTTATATAGCTACCAAAAGCAATACTGAGATGTCCATTCTTAAAAGAAATAATTAATTAATTATCAAATATCGCTGAATTCAAAAACCACTAGTAGATTGGAAACATAATATCGGTAATAAAATAGATCCACCCAAAAAAAGTTGCATGGTAAAGAAATGCATAAAATTCTCTCATTCATGGGATCAAATAGTGCAGTAAAAGTTAACTCAAGTCATCCAAGGAGTACGCAGGAAAACTTTTTAAGGAAAACAAGAAAGCCAAGCGATTCCATCAACACATGGACACAGTTCAATTCGCATATAAACATAAGGCGCTAAGTACAATCATTAAGCTTCACGGTTATGGATTCTTACAATTTAAATGATGTTCATCCATTACCAAAAAAAAAAAGAAGGCAATGGAACAGATTAATGCAGTTTGTAAATGCATACTACAAACTACTGAAACTTGATCGAACACGTGTTATGGCCCTGTTAATTCTGATAGCTAACTTTTGATATGCTCAACAATGAAAGTATTCAACTTAATGGATATGCTTTGCACCTTACCTGCTCGTACAACAAGCATTGAAAGGACTAGACAGTGTCCAAGTATGAGTCTTTCCCTACAAACTACACATTGCCGCTCAACAAGAGCGCCTTTGGAATCAAGGACATAGCGCTCACAGTTAGGCCCACCCAAACCAGCAGGCTCTTCCCGATTGAGTTCCTGAAAAGAAGACTTTGCTCAAATTTTTGAAACAATAAAGAGAATTGGATTTATTGTGCCCTTTACTGGTGAATAGTTTCAAAGTATCAAGTGCTAAATCATTATAGAAGGCCGATCATATCTGGTTGGGGATCAAAACAAGTATAATAGATAACAATCCAATAAACGGACAACCTTTGAAGCCATTCTCTAAATGGATTTTTGTATGGATGGCATTTCTGCAATCCAGTGGCTTTTTGGGCAATGAATAATTTTGTTCCAAAGACCTAAACAGCTAAGGCTATCTGAAATCAAATTGGATGCCCATTTGAAATTTCCAACTGCAGTACCAAATGAAGCCTTATTATTCTTCCAACTGGCATGTCATGTCTAGAAACTTCAATAATAAATATTATCAAGCAAATAATATAAGGTTTAAAATATTAAATAACAAGCTTTCTTCACAGTAAGTATTTAAGAATTATTTAAGCATGGTCTGTAAGTAATCATCACAAGGTCAAACCTTTATTAATGTAATCAACCGCTGTCTAAGCCCAAGATTGATAAGATCTTCCAGGTGTTTCTGAATATCCAATATAATACCAGCTTCAAGTCCTTGATCAAGTACAACAGCCTAGATATGGAACAGTGAGAAGAATGCACCAGAAGAAACTTAATCACGAGATAATCAAAATCAACAAAATACCAATTTACTAACTAGAAGATACTAATATGATGAGACATTAGAAACAAGGACGTACCCTTAGCAGCGTATAGAGTGCCATGATTACATCCCTTCTCTCAGTATACCAAACCCCAGCTGCTAGGCGTAAAATTTCTAAAGGATCGCGCCCCATTAAACTCCACTACAAAGGAAAAGACCAACAGCATTTATGAACTTACGAAGACATAAAGCCAACAAAGAAACAGATTAATAGAAGCGGAGACGGCAAAATTTACCTCATGGTTTGTAGAAACAATCAGGCGGACACAATCTATTTCATTGAGATGCAGATCATCACTCAATTTCAAAGCCTACCATCCAACATGGAATTAGCACTAAATCAGCAGTAATTAGAACTTTACAACACAACTCTTCCTACAAAACCTAGTGAGTCGTAGTCCACAGAAGATGTTATTGGTATAACGACTCTTGAATTAACACAGTAGCAAGTGGAGTTGGGGAAATGAAGTCAATGGTACAGAAAATAAGTACACATGATCTTTTGATTTTATTGCAAGCCGCATGGTGCTAAAAGCATGGATGAAAACAGAAAGTTTAACCATTCATAATATACATTACTAAAGGCCCTACATAACAAACCTACGACCCCCCCCCCCCTTGTTTTAAGAGTTTGAAAGTTGATGCAACTAAATTCTCCTTCCTAAGCCTGTCAATCAATCCTATTCTAAAATCCTAACAGCATATATAATACTGGAAGTCTGATACATTTTCATACACCATATTCCCTAAGCGATCAGTGAAAATACAAGTAAAAGATGAGCTTACGATATTCACATCCTGATCATCAAGCTTTATAGGCAGCGAATCCGGCAGCATGACCTCTCTCGACTGAACTTGTGTGCGATCTGATGGTTTTGGAGGCTACAAAACCCAACGGTAACAAAATTTCAGAGCTCAAAAGACTAGAGAAATTCAGCTCAGCTGCCTGTACTTTCAAAGCCAAATGCAGTAAAACCAATACATTCCTTATGCTTCCTACGGTTTCCGTGCAAACATAAGACAAAAATAAAAAAATGAATGAAGAACAAAATGTCAACATACAGGGAAGGAGAGGAGGGACTGGAGAGAAGGCAGAGAGTTGCGAACTGCGTGAAGGAGCTCGATTCTCTGCGACGGTGTCGGAGGCGAGGGGCCGAGAAGCGCGGACTCTATCGTGGAGAGGAGCTGCTTGGGAGAAATCATGGCCGACTGGTAGTTTACTGATGCCGAAGTTAAACCCTAGAGAGATGGAAGAGGTTTGAACTTCCAGAGTGAAGAGAAATTGTTATGGCGGAGTGAAGCGGGAAATGAATGTGGCTGCTCACAGCTCACTGTGGTTGCTCACAGCTCACTGTGGTTTCCACTTGAAAGGAGAAAAGAAGAAGGTGGTGAGAGCATTTAGAGTGAAGCAGGCCAAAATGGAAGACAAACTATAAAGCCCGGCCCTTACAATAAATGGGCTTTATCTGTTTAAGATCGAGCTCAGCCTTTATGACCGTTAAGGTCACAACACACCTTCATGCCGAGGCTCGAAACAGGGTGAATGAAGAACGTATGCATACGATAAGGCAGCGTGTTGTCACGTGCTTAATGTTTGTTTAGCCCGAGCGTGCGGAATCATATGGACATGAGTCGGTCATTATCCATTGGGTCACGTTACGCGCCACATAATTTATAGACTGTTAACACTGTTTTCGGCGAATCCCTTCATCGACAATACACTTAGATCTAATCTATTAGGACTTTCTCTTAAACGTATTTTTAGAAACTGTAGTTAAGTTTGAAGTAAGAGTCATGTTAGCTCTTCGTTGTCGCTAGAGTTTTCTTTTTATATCAATAGTGTGGGGATGCCTCTTATTACTTTTACACATGTTGCACTCATTTCAGTGCACATTTTCATATTGCTACTAAATCTCATTTTTGTCCTTTCTTCTTTACGCAGTTTTTCTCTGTCTAAGGGGTAAATAAGGTAATGCTTTTATTACCATTCGTCTTTATCCCTTAACGTCAATGGGGGTATTCATACAATGGTTAAGGGGGTATTCATACCATGGTTAAATTTCGTGATGATCTATATGGCCGGTCCTCTAAGTCTTCGTATATTCACCTTTGGAGATGCGCTCAGACTCTTAAATATTGACGTATAAAGTCAATTCTTCCCAGATCAAGTCTTATCTTTTGCTCAGCTATTGAAGCCTCCTATGCTGCTTATGAAGAGGGAACAATTTCCTCCTCGACATAGATAATAAATTATTAGAAAATTAATATTTTAACATGTTATATTTATATTTGATTTTAAATGGGATTTATTTTATATAAATGAAAAATTAAAATTAATTTTAATTATTTTTTATTAGAGTTTTTGAATCGGTATATATTATACACTTAAAATAGAAAATATGGAATTGATTAAAATAGAAAAAATGAAGAAGAAAATTTTTGTCTGGATCGGATCGGGCTCAATTCGTGTTCGTCCGTACTTGGGCACGCCGAATGTCGGCTAGAAAATAACTCAATTTGCCTTAACTCATCTTTCGGTTTCATTAGATTTAAATTTATATTAAATTCATATATCTTATATGCTCTAATGAGTTTATAAATTGACAACATTGATCCATTTGAAAACACATAAAGAAAATAACATTTTTATCAGTTTTCTTTCATTCCTTTTGAAATTCTAAGTTCACACTACGGTAGAGTTCGAATTATTTTTTAGTTCGTCGGAATAGTATTAATGGTGCGCCGCTAATTTCAATTTTATATTTAATTATTTATTATATTTATGATATATTTAATATTATAAATTTTAAATTATTTACATAAATTATTCTAAATTATATATTTTTATTCTATTTACTATTTACTATTTACATATTTTATTTATTATTTTACTATGTATAAAATTTATTTTTATTTACTATTTTAATATTTACAAACTATATTTCTAATATTATTATTTACTATATTTTATTTATATATATTATTTATTATATTATATTTACTCTATATAACTCCTACATAAATAAATAACATTGATTAAGACCTACATCATGAGATATATATTTAAGTCTCATGATCCAATACTTAAAGCCGTCTCTCGCAGCTCACTATGCGGCTCTTTTTCTATTAAGCTTAGTTCACTAATATAACAAGTGAATAATTATTTAAAAAAGATAACAAGCTTAGTTCATTTTAAAGAGTATTCCTATAAAGACAATGGATCCGTCCTTTCTTACATTTCTTGCGGGTTTGAGGAGGAATTATAATTAACCCTCTAGCCGCCGGAAAAATTGATATATATGTTTTTTAATATCGGAAAATGAAGCACGTCATGTATGTCAGAGAACGACATATCGGGCCGGCCATTTTGTTTGGTGATTAGGACATCATTAGAAAATACAACTACCTTCTACCACGTACACATTTTATAGTGAAGTGTAAACTAGTGTTTTTCATTGGGTTGAAGAAAAAAGGAGAGCATCAACACTACTCTTTCTTCTTGGAATCTTCATCTGTATATAAACTATAAAGTATGAACTCAAAAGGACAAGACCAACAACCTAGTTTCAATCATCTCTCCTATCCTATGTAACTATAGAGCCAACCAAGCAAACGACAAAACAGACAAAAGAGGCGTAAACCTATATATTGCATACATGTCACGGCTTCCGTACTGCTGCAAGATTTATAACTGCAGTTTGGGAACTCCCTTCATGAAAAATGAATTCCAAGCTAAATTGTTTGTAAAAATTTTATATAATCGGATTTATGATTCGGGCAAGTGATTGACAATTTAAAACTCATATCTGAAAACAGGCCGGAGTTGTTTTGTCCGAAAACTGAAGTTGGAAAGGTACAAACCACCGTTTGCAAAACAGAAACGCTATTGACCAAAACTTATCTTAAACAGTACATGGTTGGTACAATGTTATCAAAAATCAAGGTTTTGTTTTATAGTGGAAGGGTTTACATCATGTGTTGTTTCCCTTTATAATGAGATGAATCAACAACCTTGAGAGTGCGCCAAAAAAACAATAAGCAAAGGAAGACAAAAAATGGGAGTGATCACAAATCGGTACATAGCGATCAAGACTCACATCAATGGGTTTCCAACAGAGTCCGATTTCGAGCTCAAAGAAGAAGCTCTTGCTCTTTCTATTGAGTCTGGTTCAGATGATATCATTGTCAAGAATCTGTATGTATCTATTGACCCATACCAGTTGAACCGGATGAAAGCTTATAGCCCGTCACACAAACTCTCCGATTTTTCAGGTTCCATCTCGCCCGGGAAGGTACGTAAGCTCGTTTTTATTATACTAACCGTAACAACTCATTTGGTGCAGTTTTATATATACATTGGACCAACTTTTTGTCAGGCTGTTGAAGCATTTGGTGCTGCTAAAGTAGTAGCATCTGGAAACCCAGAATTTGAGAAGGGTGACTTAGTGGTTGGGATTCTAGAGTGGGGTGAATATAGTGTTTTAAATGCAACTAAAAACATGTTAAGGAAACTTGACACTCTTGGATTCCCACTTACTTACCATCTTGGTGTGTTAGGTAATTATAACATCTTATATATGTTTGGATTCTTCGGATCTTACATTGTTGAGCTCATTTCTTAACAGCAGTCGTGCTTTTTCGTTGCTTCTCTGTCAATAGACGTTTTTTTTCTTCGTTTTGTTTGTTTGTTCTTATTTTCAGGGTTTAGTGGATTGACAGCATATGCTGGATTTTTTGAAGTGGGAAAGCCAAAGAAAGGGGAGAAAGTGTTTGTTTCTGCGGCTTCCGGGTCCGTCGGAAATTTGGTCGGGCAATATGCAAAGCTACTTGGTTGCTATGTTGTTGGCTGTGCTGGTAGCAAACAGAAGGTCAACTATTCATTTGTAGTTTGAGTAAATTGGAGTTTGGGTAAAGTTAAATTTCATTAGTTTGTGAGGAAAGATGAAAATTTTCGGTTTGTTAAATCCAGTTTAGACCCACAAAATATAAGGAAGATATCATCTAATCTAAACAACGTGCTATTACGTAGAGTCTCCATAATCTTATCTAAATTCAGAGTTACTCAAATTTAGTTTCAACCGGTTATCCCAACGGACTCAGCCGAAACTTAAACCCGAATTAGGACAAACTTTAGACCAGAATCTACCGTCCCATAATGCAAAAGCTTAAATTCATTTTAATCTTTTCTACTGACATATCCTCAAATTCCTCAAGGTTGCTTTGCTCAAAGAGAAGCTTGGGTTTGATGATGCTTTCAATTACAAAGAAGAAACCGATCTCGAATCGACACTTAAAAGGTGAACTATCCATTTTGTCCCTCGTTTCTCTTTGGATTGAAATCGAGCTAACTCATTGTGTTACATATACAACTACTGTCTTAAACATTCAACCATTCGTATTTCACAGGCATTTTCCGGATGGGATCGACATTTACTTCGATAATGTAGGGGGGGAGATGCTTCAAGCAGCAATTTCTACCATGAACACTTTTGGTAGGGTCGCTCTTTGTGGGGTCATCTCTGAGTACGCGGATTCCGAAAAGAGAAACGGACCGGATTTGCTACAAGTAGTGTACAAGAGGATCACGATCCAAGGGTTCTTAGCCGGAGATTATCTTAATGTTTACGTCGATTTCATCTCGAAAACCGTCGACCACCTCCGTACCGAAAGCATCAAAGTGATTGAAGATGTCTCGGATGGAGTCGAGAATATTCCGTCCGCTTTCATATGTCTATTTAAGGGTGATAATGTTGGGAAGAAAATTGTTAAGATTGCAGATGAGTGAAAGATGGGGAATGTAATGACTCGTCTGTGTTTTGTTCAATAATCTTGAAACTTATAATCCGTGCCAAATACTGTCGAAGTACTTCTCCTTTCTCAAAATTCAGAGCTTAAACTCCTTTGACAACTTCATTGATTTTCAAAAAAGTCAATATATCAGACAACTAATGAATTCAAATGAGTCCACTGATCAATACGCACAGAATGATTGACACTCAATTTCCCGCCAAATAATATGACTCAAAAACCCTTCGGAAAAAACATCCTTAATTTCCTCTCACAGAAATGCAAATCCTTAAACCAGCTCAAGCAAATCCACGCCAACCTCCTCACATCCCACCACCTTCACGAAAACCCGTTTTCCATCGCACCTCTCCTCTCCTCCGCCGCCACTTCCGGTGGGGTCCACAACCGCCCCGCCTTCTTCTCTTACGCCCGCTTGATTTTCAGTAATCTTCTACATCGTAACACATTTATGTACAATTCCATGATAAGAGGGTATGTTCAATCAAATTCACCGATTCGAGCAATTTCATGCTATTTGGATATGATAAATCAAGGCCTTGTCGCTAATAACTATACTTTTCCACCATTGATCAAAGCTTCTACCTTAATCGCACCCGATTTAAACAGAATTGGGCGTTTGGTTCATGCCCATGCTGTCATATCCGGGTTTGGTAATGATCCATTTGTAGTTAGTACCCTTATAGAATTTTATTCTTTAGTTGATATAAAAACTGCTCGGGTTATGTTCAATACAAGTTCGGAAAAAGATGTGGTTGTTTGGACAGCAATGGTTGATGCGTATGGGAAGATGGGTGATATCGTGAATGCCCGTAAGATGTTCAAGGAAATGCCTAAGAGAAACTCTGTTTCTTGGAGCGCAATAATGGCTGCTTATTCTCGTGCTAACGACTTTAAAGAGGTTCTATCTTTGTTTAAACAAATGCAAGAATCGGGTACAAACCCAAACGAGTCAGGTCTTGTCAGCGTGCTTACTGCCTGTGCTCATCTAGGTGCAAGCGCGCAAGGACTATGGCTTCACTCTTATGCTAAGCGGTTCAATTTGAAATCTAACACTATCTTAGCCACTGCAATAGTAGATATGTATTCAAAATGCGGCTGGGTCGAATCAGCTTTATCGGTTTTTGAGGCTATTTCTGATAAAGATTCTAAAGCTTGGAATGCAATCATTTCTGGGGTTGCTTTAAATGGGGACGTGAAGAAATCACTCGAGTTATTTAATAAGATGGTTAGAAACAAAAATTTACCTACAGACACAACGTTTATATCGGTCTTGACGGCTTGTACGCATGCGAAGATGGTTGATACAGGGCTTCAGATATTTGATCAGATGTCAGATATTTATGAGGTAGAATTGAAAATCGAGCATTATGCTTGTGTGGTTGACCTTATGGCTCGAGCGGGTTTGGTAGAGGAAGCAGAGAAGTTTATAGAAGAGAAAATGATACCATTTGGAGGAGGTGCAGTTGTTGATGTGAATGTTTGGGGAGCTTTATTGGGTGCTTGTAGGGTTTATGGGAAAGTCGAAGTTGGAAATAGGATTTGGAGAAAACTATGTGATTTGGATGTTAATGATCCCGGTGCCCGTGTTCTTTCATATAATATATATAAAGAAGCCGGTTGGAACAAGGAGGCGAAGAGGGTTAGAGAAGTGTTCGGGGAGGGCAGGATGAAGAAGAAACCGGGTTGTAGTGTGATAGAGGTGGATGGGATGGTTCATGAGTTTCTAGCAGGTGCTCTTTGTCATCCATGGGCAAAAGAGATGTGTAAAGTTCTTGAAGGTCTTTCTAAACATGGTGGTTTTGGTTGAGTTAGGGTGGGGCACAATAAACCATCACTTTAAGTACCCAAATGAAGCCTAAAGGTGTTAGCACCATAGTTCTATGTACTGCATTACTTGTAATGTGCATCATTGTATTTCATAAGGAGGAATTTTAAATTAGTCTGGAAGTATCTCCTCCAAATGGCTTTGATGGCGCTACCATTCGGACTGTTAGGAGTATTTACTCCCAAACTATTCGAAAATGCCTCTTCCATAAGTCAAGTGACATTGATATAATAATGGAAGGCTAGTTGGGGTAAGGCTATATTATTATAAATCTTTGTTACACCCAAAGGATATTGAATTATTTCTCATCCGTCAATTGAACCAATACATATAAATATAATACATTCACGATAAACTACAAAAATATTGTAATTGAATAAGAAAGAGGAAAAGTAAGAAGGCATTGCAGAAATAATGACCTCTTCTTCCCCCTCAGTTGCTATATCTCTCTCCCTCTCTACTACCTCAGGCAGTCTATGTACCCTGTGTTAGTCATTGAAACTCCGTGAGAAGAAAAGACTCGGGTATTCACACACACTGCTTGGCATGAAAATCCTCTGCATGTAACAAACCATGAATCAAAGCCTTGAGCCTCTCCGCACCCGGGCCCACTTTAAGCTCGGTCACGTTTCTCACATCATACTTGGGTAGGGTTCCATTACTATCTCCAAAAAAATTCAAACCACCGGCCCGGAACAAACCCGTGATCCATATCCCGGCCCAAAAGGTCGGAATCAATCTTGTCAAGGACTGGTTCATTCCAGCCGAATTCCCGAGCAAAGGGGGCATTACTATCTACCATTCTTTTGTAGTCATCAACTGTCAAAAAATGTGGGTGTTGTTTCGGAGGGTTGTCCCATGAGATGAAATGAAGGTCATGGTTGACCGTAGTGTTACGGAACTCCTCTGCATTGCATATGACTGTATGGAAATAGCCTTCGGGTGAAGAAAGAAAGTTGGCATAGTACATTAGGACTATTCTCGGGAGGTTGTCCCATCCCCATAAACAAAATTCAATGAAGTGCCGAGAAAGCATCATCCAAGCCGAACCTGTTAGGAAAAAAAAAAAAAAACACGCATTAGAGATTTCATCACGTGGGTCCCACTGAACTGAAAGTCTTAGCCTAGTGCGGACATTGCATGTGTTAGATTTTTTTTAGTATTTATAATAGTTTGGAGGTGGATTTTTAGATTAATGTTTGACCTTGAAGACCAAAGTGGAAACTCAAGAAACATTAAGAACATAATTGATCCAAAATTAAAAGTTTGGCGATGAAATGAACAGATGATGAAAGTTTGGGGAACTTAGTCCTACCAGTAAATAGCTTATAGGCTGTTGGAATGCTTCTTTTCTCTGAAACCCAAAATACATCTGATTTATGGAGGCTATACAACCCCGGATCGATTATAACGGGCTTTGCTCTTGGGAACCTGCAGAGTTTAGAGAATTCATACCTTTAAGTAGATGTCTGTGTAGTATATATATGTATATATGTTGGTAGGAAACTAGTGTGGCAAGATACAAAATCCTAATAAAGCCATAGTTATATATAAGAAAGGACAAGAATATATACGTACTCCTTCCAGCCAATGTCGCTGGTGTGCTCGATGAAATTAAGGTTTCTTGGAAGAGATGACAGGGTATGAAGCAGGATCTGTCATTTAAGAAGACCAAAAACATAAAAATTACATATCAGAAGTACAAAGTCATTCCATATATAATTAACAAGGTAAAAAGTCAAACAATGTCATTAAATATATAACTAACTCATCACCTAATAAGTTCAGAGAAAACAAGAATTTGGTGGGTCAAATAACAAGAAAGGAAACAAGAACATAGGAGAAAATATACAAGATTGATATGGTTTTTGTCAATGCTAGTCCATGGTCAAAGACAGTCAAGAAATTTTATATGCAAAAAGAAAAATTACAAAATAATTTTGCAAATCCTAACTACCTAATTGAGGCTTTCTCTATTACATTAGAAGCATCCACTTGACTATTCTAACCTACCTTAAATTATATAACTAGGGTAGAGAGGCTTAAAAATGGTATCAGCCAAGATCCCCTCGTATGACTCAATCCCGAGACCTACTTTTGCAGTTAGCAAAGTAAACGTCAAGAATGTGATTATTGAGATCAATTGTCTCTCTCTCTCTCACACACACACACAAACCTACCTAGATTGCATTAATGTCACAAGTTATATAACTTTTATGCAAGATTGATAACAATAGGTGAACTGATTAAGGTAACTTGTCACTCGCATACAATCCTTCGAGGATTTAAACTACCCAACGTAAATAATAATTAAAAAAACTTTTTTTTCCCCTAAAAACAACTAAGATTCAAGAATTTCCGAGTTAAGAGATGAGTAACAAAAGAAATCAAACTCACCAGTGTGTTAACACTTTTTAGATCAAAACAAAACATCAATAAGCTGGCAATCTGAAGTTCAGACAAACCATATATGAACTAAATGACTTTGCTCCAAAAAAATTGGAGTCCAAACCACAAAAAACTGGAGTTTCATTTGCTCTTCTTCAACCTCAAATCAAAAATTGATTTTTTTTTTAACGGTCTTCTTCATGAAATTCCCTAAATCTGAAAACCCATTTCACAAAATCTAAAATTTCATACCATCTTGAGTGACCAAGGGATAATCAGAAGCACTAAGATTAATAAACCAATCCCAATCGTCACCTTCCTTCAACAAAATCGCCGCCGCCTGTAACGTGTTACTAACCATAGTGGGCCCTCTATAAGTTACCAAATTAGCCCTCACTACCATCCTCACATTCCCAATCTTCTCAAACACAGCCTCACTCCTCACATACCTCTCCAGCTCCATCCTCTCATCGGCCGACGATTCCAAATCCAAGTGAACGGCGTACTGGTTGCGAGGGTGGTACAAGGCCTTAAGTGTCCGTTTCAAGGTCTCGCCGTCGCCCATGGAGCCGGAGATCAGGTAGGCCAGGCGGGGTCGGCGGTCGGCGGCCGGCGGAGGAGGGTGGAGATGTGTGTAGCTTGGATTCAACAAAGTGGGGGTGAGGATGGGTTTTTAGCAGATGGGTGCTGTAGAAACGGGAGGAGGAGAGGAGAGTGAGGGAAGGGAGTCTGCTCTACTTTTCTGTGAGTAATGAATGACTGATAAGAGAGAAGGTGTAATAATTTTGCATTTAGCGGGGTTTTGGATTTTGTCCATTGACTTCACTCACTAGTTAATGAATTTAATTATATTTTTTATTAGAGATTTTTATTTATTTATTGATAGTTATATTTTAATTATATATATATATATATATTTTTTTTTTTTTTTAATTTATTATAAATATCCAAGAATTTATTTACTGTTATTATTAAATATTGTAATATAGTAATTACATTCTAACTAATATTCACATTCTTTTATTTTATTTTTTAATTTAAACTTAATAATTTTATTTTTTAAAAGTTGATTTAGATCTGTAAAATATATTTATATTATATTATTGTAATTTATAAAAATCAATTTAATAAATTCATCAATATGAGATTTTCTAACAACTCCTCTTCAGTTTTTTTGGGCTTAGTCTTTCTTTCTCTTAGGCCCAATGGGTCTCATAATGGGCTTTCTCACTTTTTACTTTTCACTTTATCTCAATACTCTTGTCATGTCCGTAAAAATCAGCGAGTTCTGCGAGAAACTCCAAACTTCGCCTTAACGGCTTATAACGTTCCATAATTTCAAGCCATGACTTCATTTAGTCGCGTGGCAAAACACCCCATAATCTCTCTAGTGGAATCACTAACCACCCTCAAAGAACTCAAGCAAATCCACGCTCAAGTACTCATCAATGGCCTCCTCAACGACCCTCATCTTCTAGGCCAATTTGTCGCCTCCATTGCTCTGAACAACAACACCAATATCGACTACTCCAATCACGTCTTAAACCAATGCTCACACTTCAAACCAACCCTCTTTACACTAAACTCCATGATCCGAGCTTACTCTAAAAGCTCCACCCCTTACAAAAGCTTCCACTTCTACAGAAGAATTCTCCAATCCAATGACGATCTTTCACGTCCTGATAATTACACTTTCAATTTCTTAGTTCGAACTTGTGCGCAAATGTTGACGAATGAGACGGGTTCTTGTGTTCACGGTGCGGTTATAAAGCACGGGTTTGGATCGGACCCACATGTTCAGAGTGGGTTGATCTTTATGTATTCTGAATTGGGTTCTTTGAATTCATGTCATCTTGTTTATCGGTCGGTTTACGATCCGGATTTGGTTTGTCAGACCGCTATGGTTAGTGCTTGTGCTAAATGCGGTGATGTTGATTTTGCACGCAAGCTGTTTGATGAAATGGCCCGGAGAGACTCCGTTTCGTGGAATGCGATGATTTCTGGTTATGCACAAAGTGGGAAGTCTAGAGAAGCTTTGAACTTGTTTCATGAAATGCAAGTGGAAGGTGTTAAGATCAATGAAGTGTCCATGGTTTCGGTTTTATCAGCAATCACCCATTTAGGTGCATTAGATCAAGGAAGGTGGGCACATGCTTATATAGAAAGAAACAAGCTTAAAATGACAGTCACATTAGGGACTTCCCTCATTGACATGTATGCAAAATGTGGGGACATGAAGAAAGCCATGGAAGTGTTTCACTCAATGAAAGAGAAGAATGTCTTCACATGGAGTAGTGCTATAGGCGGATTAGCCATGAATGGGTTTGGAAAGGAATGTCTTGAGCTTTTCTCCCTTATGAACCAAGAAGGAATCGAACCGAATGAAATCACATTCATTTCGCTCCTAAGAGGTTGTAGTGCAGTAGGACTGGTCAAAGAAGGTCAAGATCATTTTGACTCAATGAAGAACATATATGAGATTGAGCCTCAACTTGAGCATTATGGATGCATGGTTGACTTATATGGTCGGTCCGGGCGATTAAACGATGCTTTAGATTTCATAAACAAAATGCCATTAAAACCCCATGCGGGTGCTTGGGGAGCTTTGCTTAATGCTTGTAGAATGCATAAAAACATGGAAATGGGTGAAATTGCATCAAGAAAAATAGTAGAGCTTGAAGGGAAAAACCATGGGGCATATGTACTCTTATCGAACATTTATGCGGATACCAGGAATTGGGATAGGGTTTGTAATGTAAGGGAGAAAATGAAGGTAGTGGGTGTGAAAAAACCGCCCGGTTGTAGTGTAATAGAGGTAGAAGGAGAAGTTCATGAATTTTTCGTGGGTGATAAGTCTCACCCAAGATATGAGGAGATTGAGATTATGTGGGGAGAGATTTCTAGAAGGTTGAAAATGGCGGGGTATGTGGCCGATACGAATCCGGTTATGTTTGACATAGAAGAAGAAGAGAAGGAAGATGCTTTGTGTAGGCATAGTGAGAAAGTTGCTATTGCTTTTGGGCTGATAAGTTTAAAAGGTGATGCCCCTATTAGGATTGTGAAAAACCTTAGGGTTTGTTGGGATTGTCATGATGTGACAAAGATGATTTCTAAGGTTTTTAATAGGGAGATTATTGTGAGAGATAGGAATAGGTTTCACCATTTTAAGGACGGTGAGTGTTCTTGCAAGGGTTTTTGGTGAATTATTTGTTTGTACCTCACCACATATTTTTTTGAAGCATTTTCATGACACCAAAAATATCATCAAAGCTATGCCTGAAGACACTTATTTTTGTACAATTCAGCCTCACAAAATCCAATTTTTAAGCCTATGAACATGATTAAAAATATATTATTCAAAACATCTTGCTAAACATAAGCGTATAAATCGAGCCGATAAGCCAGATAGAGTATCTAAAATTTCCCTTTTGATGTCATTTTATAAACAATACACGATGACAATAAAATATAAGCAAAACATCCTCTTGCTCATTGTACAAAATCCTCTTGCATAAGAAACCAACAAGGTAATTCATTCAAATTAAAAATAAAAGTAAATAACTAAAAACACTTCATCTGGGTCCACTGGTTTTCTGCTTGGCCTTCTCTATAAGAGGTTTCAACTGCTTCTTCTCAGCAAGAATCTTGAGAAAGTTGAACAAAAAGGGTATATAATTATGCTTCCTCCTAATATTCTCAGTCCTCCACTTCTTAAACTTCTCCTCCTCCATCAAAATCTTCTCAGTAGCACTCTCAATCCTAGCATTAACTTCCGAAAGAGATTTATTAAGCACTTCATAATTACTATTATCGACTAATCTCTCAGCCTGTATAACCGCTAATTGCTGCAAAGTCCTCTCTCTCCTCTTCTGAAGCTCTTTCAACTCTGCAGTATAAACCTCTTTCCGGTTCTTAATAATCGCCATCAGATTGAACCTTATCTCACTTTTCGAGTACCTTTCAATCCGTTCTTGAATCACGGGCTGGACCATCTTCAGCCAGTCTAGGTCACCCTGCCCGCCCGGGCAGGGTCCGAGGTTAATGGGCCCTTCTTTCAGCCCGTCAAGTTCATAGAGTATTCCATCAACTGGTATATAGCTTATGAAGTGATACACATCATCATCTTTTCCGGCTGTTTTCTGTTCTTCGGGGACGAAAGGCTCGGGCCGAGCAAAGCTGTTGTGAGCCGTCCTTATGGGCTCACTGTTATTTATGGCTAGACCTCTCATTTCAGGCGGGAAATTTTTGGTGAATTCTTTCAGTTTTGTTAGTTCTGGGCCGATATCAACTTCCGGGCAGTTCAGAAGAATAGATAAGATTGCTTGGGTAGCACAAGCATTGTTAATAACCTAACGGAGGAAATAAGAAAGATATAAGATAAGCAATGGAATATATATTGGTGAAGAAAACTTTTAAGGTGAAAATACTATTCTAATCCCCATACATTACTTTTTCTTTTTTGCCTCAATTTATTACGAAAAGAGAAAAAAACGAGTGCTCAAATTTCACAAGGAATGTAACTGAGATGAAAAAACCATACGGATAAAATTGAAAAAGAAATGGTAAAGTATGGGACTGGAATAAGGATTTGACCAATTATTAAAAGTATGCAGGAACTAACCTGGCTTGCAAAGAACAAATTAGGGTTTGGATCCTTGAGCACAAGACGATCGTCTTTTTCTCCTGGACGCCATTTGAACAAGAAAACCAACCCATATACAGGCCTGAATATTGAACAAAGCAAAGGTAAAAAATAAAAATAAAAATATGTTCTCAATCTATCTCCATCGGGCATCAAAATTTGAAAAGGAGCATGACCTCAGATTATTCAGCGTGTCAAGATCCAATGAATATAATTCCTCAACCTGCAACAACATGTAAGGACATATAAAATCTGGGATCTCAATGTGAAGATTTAGAATTACCTTTTAGTAACGATTTCTTATATGTTTATGGTATATTCAAATAACTTGAGATAATAGGTCATTGATATACTATGCACAAGAGATGTACTTTGGTTCAATTGGCCCCAGGCGGTTTTAGGGCTGGATTTCTAAAACTGGATTTTTAGAATAAAAGTAAATTTAATTTGATGCAACATATTTATTAAAGATTTTGCAAAAAGTGATAAATTACTTCCAAACAGGGTTTTGAAATCGCTAAGGCGAAGCGACTTATAAGTTATTACACGAGGAAAACTTACTTGCACACCTTTCACCTGCATCTGCTGTATAAGTTCAGTAAAAACACCTGCGAAGGCAAGGCCAAAAAATTAAAATAAAACAAAATCTTACACACGAGAATACAATTCATATATCACAAACCTAAAGCATATATCTTCTAGTCCAGCTCAATCAATTTATTATTTTTTTCCCCCAACATTCATCTACTCTACAAAGTGTAAAGTTCCAAACTTTTAATTTTCCGGAAACAACACAAAAGGGTAAGCGATTCAGATACCATCTCGGGCTCACAAAATTTTAGCTAAAATTACACTTGTGGCCTGCAAAAAATTCTTAGTTCCTATCAGCTTAACCAAGTTCACGTTCTTTCGGCTACAACTTTGAATTAGAGAGTTTTAAATCGAGAAAAATAACAGGACATGCAAATACGGTAAAGACATACCGGGGTCGGACTCGATTGTGCACCAAGACATGATGAGATATATTGAAGCTGCCAGAAGACAAGAGAATGTTACACAGAATCTGTGGAATTCCAAAATGATGGTTACAAGCAGTCATCGAAATCACCATAGGAAACATTGAAAACGAAAATTTCTTCGAAGGGAGAAAAAAGAAGGTAATTTGAAGCGTGCCCTTTGAGAGGCAGCTGAAACATATAATCTTACTCGAGAGATTCAAAATCTGAGATCTTTAACAGCAGCGTCTTCCTCCTCTTCGTCTTTACTGGGTTTCTAGTTCGGATTTCTAGGGTTCAAATGATGGAGTGGGAGAGATGTCAGAGCGTTTTAGCTTCCCTAGTTCCCTTCACGAAGTTAGTAGAGAATCGAAACTAAAGGGCAAATGAGTAAACCTCAAATCCAGTTTTCCTTTTTTTTTTTTTAATAAGTATTCTTATATTTTGAGCACTCGTAAAATTCTTCAAATTTATTTGACTTTAATTAATGTAGATATATATAGATATATTACTCTTTAAATTTTAATTAATATATTTTTTAGATATTTATATCTAGATTATAATTCAATTATAATTATATAATTAGTTATAATTTTTTAATTTATTTTAATTTATTTTATATTTGTTGACGAATCATAGCATAAGACATTGATTAAATGTTCAAAATAATTTAAATATGTTAACGAGAACCAATAAAGTATATCAGTCAATTAATCTATTAAATCGACCGATTAAGTGAAAACTTGGTTGATGTATTAACAAATTCGACCGAATTTAATGTATTTTATTATGCAAAATTTTATCAACTTAAGAATTTTCTTAGAAATGTGAAGATTCCACAAAAATTGATAAAGTGGCAAGAGATTAGCCATATATTGCTCACTTGGTGATTAATCTCAACAATTTGAGAATTGGACAAATAAAAATCTCACATGATGAGGGATCGAATTTCGTCCTTTAGTATAGAGAATTTGGCCGAAATTACTCTGGAGCAATGAAGTTCGACCGAACATAATAAAGAAATCTGCTAAGGAAGAAACTCTCATTCAACTCATACTTCTTGCCACTTTTTAAGGAAAAATTCCATCCGACTAATTTTTGGTCCTTAAAAGGGTATATGGTCTCTTTTCTTTCCTTTTATTCTATTATTTTCTTTTATTCTATTCTCTTTCCAAATCCCTAAAATCTCTCTCCCACTTTTTTCCTATTTTCCCCTTCTTATTCCTCACTTCCGAAGGCTTTCTCTCTCTACCTATTTGTCCAATGTTACCCATTCCAAGCTTCATCTTCCTTATATAAATTTGCATCCGACTATTGGAACTCTGATCCGAGCAAGTAGTTTTCATTTTCAGGCTTTTCTCTTTGATTCTATACCCATCTTGGCTATTAGAGGTAAATTTTCTATAAATTCGGATCTATCCATTCCTCGATTGTTTTCTCCCTCAAAAGCTTCAAAAACCTCATTAGACCTCTCTCTTTTTTGACCAAGAGGTCATATTCGGCCATCCTTGGTATTTGGAGGTATTGTTTCTCACTTTTTGACTCCAAAATTCATCAATCTTGCGGGTCATCTATTTTAACCAAATTTACAATGTATTATCCCACTCTGAAGAGCTTTCTTAAGTCAAATAAGATTGACCCGCAAGATCAATTTGACAGTTTGACTTGTTCGACCGTTGGTCATCCAATTTTTTAAACAATTTTATGATTAGGAACTATCGTTTCATATTGGGAATGTTACCCTTTAGCAACTCGAGTCTTTTCTAACATAATCTCTATCATGGTTTCTATTATGCATAACTCAAGACAATAGAATTTATCATGATATACATTTATAAAACATATAATATTAATTTCAATAAAATTAATAAATATGATAAATAAGA
This sequence comes from Coriaria nepalensis, assembly GCA_027186245.1. Taxonomy (NCBI): domain Eukaryota; kingdom Viridiplantae; phylum Streptophyta; class Magnoliopsida; order Cucurbitales; family Coriariaceae; genus Coriaria; species Coriaria nepalensis. The sequence goes on from CP114482.1 coordinate 1,279,944, forward strand.
AATGACTTTCATAAATGACAATTAATTATGTCTTGTTAATATCTGCATAAAGATAATCATATAAAATATTTATCCCATCAGGTTATCAAAATCCGATTGGTTTGATGGACATACACTTTCATTAATGACTATACTAGCACTAGTCATGGCTTATGTACTAGATACATCAAAATGTAATTCTCATGGCCGATTTTCAACTACAAGTACCTTGAAGGTGTCATCAACATCCATCGACACATGATTTGCCAACGGATGGTCGGCCAGGAAATCGGTCAGAGCTTGTCCTTTGACAGCCTTTTAAGGTACGTATTGAAAGGTAAATTCAGCTAGAGTGAGCCCATTTACGCAATCCTCCCTTTAAAATCGTCCAAGATAATAGGTACTTTATGAGGTCGATTCGGGCAACTACAAACATTTGGATCGTAACTTGGTTATGACAAAGAATAATGTTAAACATAAATTCTCGATTGGAGAATACCTAATCTCGGTTGATTGTAAAATTCAACTCAAGCAATAGACCGCTTGCTCTTGCCTTGGTTCATTCTCCTATGCAAGTAACCCTCCGATATAGTCTTTGGTGGTTGAGAAGTATAATAATGGGTTTACCCTTGACCGCATGTGCTAAAACTAGAGAAGTTACGAAGTAATGTTTAATCTTGTAGAATGCAGCTTGATGTTCAGACGACTAATGAAATTCATCTGCTCCTCTTAATATTTTAGGAGAGAGCTAAATACTTTTATTGGTCCTTAGAAGTTATTTGATGCTTTAAGTGATTTGACAAAAATATCATAAATATAGAACTCCAAAATAAAATTTAATAAGGTTATGAAAGATAACATTAAGTTAAAAAACTGAATCTCTCAAATTCTTATAAGTAATTATAAATAGTTAATATTTATAATAATAAATAAATTACACTTATCACATAATTATTTTCTATCAATCAATCCTAGAAGAGACTGAGGCTATAGTTTTTTTAAAAGCATAACATAATTATTATTAAGGGTCGGGAAATGTTAATAATAGAATAGAGGGTGGAATAATGAAATTTGGAAACATTTGATGGGTAAAAAATAATATATATATAAATTATAAGATTTTAATAACAGATAGATACATCGCACAAAATTAAAACCGTTTAGGAAAAAAAAAACAATAATAATAATAATTTCCTGAAAAATTAGTCAAAGAGTGTATAATATATGAACATGTAACTCCTTATTTATTTATTTATTTATTTATTTATTCCTTCTAAAAAGTAAAAAACCGTCAAACAAAATCGTCTACTTTGCCTCCTCAGTGCAGATCGCCTTGTTCTACATCCTCATCTCAACCCCCATTTTCTATATAAATTCAAACCTAAACTCTAAATCCGTCATCATTTTCAGTTTCAAGCTCTGTGATCTGATCAATATCAGAAGAAAATGGGGAAAGGCGGAGCTCTCTCTCCGACCGTACTCAAGAAGGTCCTTCTCTCCTACGCCTATGTCGCGATCTGGATCTTCCTCAGCTTCACAGTCATCGTCTACAATAAGTACATCCTCGATCACAAGCTCTACAACTGGCCTTTCCCTATCTCTCTCACCATGATTCACATGGCGTTCTGCTCCTCCATCGCTTTCCTCCTCGTCCGAGTTTTCAAGCTCGTCGAGCCTGTTTCCATGTCCAGAGACCTCTACTTCAAGTCCGTCGTTCCGATCGGAGCTCTATACTCGCTCTCGCTCTGGTTCTCTAACTCTGCGTATATCTACTTGTCTGTCTCTTTCATTCAGATGCTCAAAGCGTTGATGCCTGTCGCTGTTTACTCGATCGGAGCTCTGTTCAAGAAGGACAGCTTCAAGTCCGAAACCATGGCCAACATGCTCTCGATCTCGTTTGGTGTAGCGATCGCAGCTTACGGCGAAGCGAAGTTCAATTCCTGGGGAGTGTTTCTACAGCTTTCAGCTGTTGCTTTTGAGGCGACTCGATTGGTGTTGATCCAGATCTTACTGAACGCGAAAGGAATTTCCTTGAATCCGATCACTTCTCTTTACTATGTAGCTCCATGTTGCTTGGCTTTCTTGTCTGTACCGTGGATGATCATGGAGTATCCAGTATTGAGGGATACCTCGAGCTTTCATCTGGATTTCTTTATTTTCGGTACAAATTCGCTCTGTGCTTTCGCGTTGAATCTTGCTGTGTTTTTGCTCGTTGGAAAGACTTCAGCTTTGACCATGAACGTTGCCGGAGTGGTGAAGGATTGGCTTCTGATCGCTTTCTCTTGGTCCGTGATTAAGGATACTGTAACGGCTGTTAATCTGATCGGATATGGGCTTGCATTTTTGGGAGTAGCGTATTATAATCATTCCAAGTTGCAGGTCCTTAAGGCAGCTGAAGCTCAGAAGAAGATTCAGCATGCAGATATGGAAGCTGCGAATCTGTTGAAGGAGGGAGAAAAGGAGGAGAATGGGAAGAGGGGCGAAAATCAAAGTTAAGTTATTTTAGCTACTCTTCCATTTTTCTTTTTTGCCAGAAGAATGATGATGAAGAACAAGAGTTAGATCAATATAATTTGAGAATAGTCCTGACACCACAGTTTAGTAGTCTATCTAGATTTCTAAGTATTGATTTAGTCTGTTTATTAAAGCTTGTTTTACATGATTCATTGTGGGATGTTTCTTTCAGACTGATGGATTTAGCATCAGCCAGTAACTAATGCTTCCATCATGATGGATTTAGTCGGTTTATTGGATTTTTTTAGATTCTTATCTTATGACATTGTGTTTTTGACCATCTTCCCGGAAAATTCTTGTATGAACATGACTCATGCACTCGTAATCTAACAAATGGACAAATGAAATTGTCTCATTTGGCATAGTTAGTTGTATTTATTTATTGGGAACAGTGCACGAGCCATACTCATTCTAGAAATTCTCCAACTTCTCAGAAAGTACGGAAGCTCTGTTTTTCTTGTCGATCATTTGATAATGAAATCCATACGAGAATTGTGGTGTCTCCTATTTAGATCCATAAGAGTTGATATATATTTACGTAGCCATTAGCTTTAGTGGGTCATTGCTGATTTATAGTAAAAGCAATGGGGACTCTCTCTAGCTATTAGCTTGATCTTTTACGATACGAACTTACACTATTACACAGATTCAAAGAAACAAAACTCTTTATGAATAAGGGATTAAACCTCTAACCACTATATTGATGTTCTTCCTTCTTTTTATGACTTAGCTTAGGAGCTAATGGGCGGTGAGTACAAGGCCCGGGATCGATTTCACTGCTTCTATTGGCTGACCGGTGATTACTAGCAATTCCGGTTACCCATTAGATCTACCAAAATTATTTTGTTGTATTCGGACTAATAACAATCGAACCATTTCATGAACTATAGCTAAAAACCTAGTAGAACCAATCAATTTGTATAAAAAAAGTTAGAAGTGATCAATCGAAAGAAAGTTTTATTCTTTTTCAACTCTTGTTTTATACTTCTTTTCTTATAGATCAAAGGATAACCGTTTCTTGGCATTTTGTTCATTATATATCTGTTCAATGAATAAGTGATGATCCAATGGTTCTTGCTCACAGACTTCTGTGAATGGAAGGTTCTATTGAATCGTCGTAAATGACATGAATTTATATCAATCAAACAAATAGTGATTGATGTTTCCGTACACGTATTCCGCCCAACAAATTCATCCATTTTGATTCATCGTCTCGTGTCGGATAATGGTTAACAAAAAGAAAAAACAGGAGTTTCCAAAAAGCTAGATTAAAAAGGGGGAATACGGGATAGAAAACCCAAAGCATAATATTGCTTTATATACAACACCACCACCTTAAAACTGCCTTAAGCCCTTAATTTGTCTCTCGTTAAAACCAAACTAGTACTTCTCCTCAGCATAGGCTTCAGTAACGTTATTGATCTTCATCTGCAAAGCCTTTTTAGGCTTTTCAACCTTGTACCACTTTGCACTAACAAGAAATGCTATAAAATTCACAACACTTAGTATTGTTAAAAGCCCATATAACCAATCTAGCCTGCTATTGTTTATGTCATCGGCAAGCCATCCTCCTCCATCTCTGCTTCCGGGTGCACTGTTTATAATCGAAACCAGTAAACTGCTCACGAAAAACCCGAGTGATAGAGTTGTAAGGAAGAGACCGGTACTCATAGTTTTCATCCCTTTAGGGGATTGGGCTATGAAGAAATCAGCTGTCCTGTGTATATGAAAGCTTCGCCTGAACCCACCAGGAAGAACTGTGGGATCAATAAGAACACACTTAAGAGGCAAAGTTGATGTGGTCGGATCGACAGACTTAGCTACTGATAATCTATTTCTCTCCACCAGCGCAGCAGCTGCCATTCCGAAAATCGATAGGACTAGGCCTATTGCTATTCTCTGCATGTTTGTAAATCATGCTTGCATAGAATAGGCAGATCATGAATCATGAATCATGAATCATGAATCATGCTTTTACTGAAAAAGGGTATTACTAATTTTACCTGGTTTTCCTTTCCATCTCTTCCATAAGGGCATGATGAAGCTATCATAGACAGCGAGAGTGATCAAAATGGCAGCCACGAAGAAGATGGTGAGAGATCCTGCCGGGATTTGGAAATCTCTGATGGATCTTTCCATGGTAGTGGCTTGCTCGACGGAAAAGGTAATCATTTGAGCATAAGTAGTCCAAAATATGATAGTTGTAGCCCATATCGGTAGTAACTTCACCATCATCTTCACCTCCTCCAGCTTTGTCACTGAGCTTAGCTTCCATGGATTCCTAGCACAACCTCCACCTCCATATCTCTCGAAATCTCCTTCTGCAACTATGGCTGCCTTGTCCAAAAACCTATATCAAACACAACAAAGAACTAAAACTCAATAATAGAAAAAAAAAAAAAAAAAAAGATTGTGTGGACCTTTTTTTGTAAGTGTGACCGATTCTAGAACCTTCAGGAGAACCCTCACACAACAAGGCGGTATCTAAAGGAATTTCCATCTTCTTCCTCGTAGCAGCAGAAATGACTTGAAAGATCTGAACTATAGGGCTCCCCGAGCTTCTCTTATACGTATATCTCCTCGTCCCACTCAAGAACACGAAAATCACTATCGCCATTGAAACACAACAGATCCCATACGCCCAACTCCGTCCCACTTCATCTTGTATGTAAACAAGCACTGTGACTGCCGTTAAAGTGCCAGTGCATAAAGAAGAAGAACCTGTTGAAGAAATACGCCATTTGGGCCTTTTCTTTCTCATCTTTTTTGTCGAATTGGGTCCTTCCCGAACCCGGAAACACTTGATTTTAGTCCTCCAGTTCCTAACGCGATTAGGTACAAGGCTCCATACAGAATCCCCATTTGCAATCCATTGGCTTGTTTGCAGTTGATGATCGGGGTATTCGGGTTGCACGGAGGCGGGCGGAGTTGCGGCAGTTTTGTTGCTATTGCTAGCGCACCCGTGCCCTATCATATATACCATCATATACAACGAATCCGAGTTAGAAAACCGTAAAAGATGTACAATAATGTAAGAGATTCCAAACTGTTTGGTATGCTGTTGAAATGAGAATTCAAGTAAACCGGAATCTAGATAAGATTGTATAAATCTCGCGCCCTCATGCGGGAACGACCCACAGTGAGTTCGCCCGGCCGGAAGGTACATATGATAATGTTGTGTAGTACTTGCCAGTGTCTGAATTGCTGCGAAGATGGCAATGGTGCCTTATCGTCCAAGGAAAGAGTCGGCAAGAAAGCCTCCAAGCAAGCAAAGGAGGAAGGAAGGAAGTGACCATGAAATCAGTGACAATATTGGCCGAACTTGCACTGGGCAGAAGCATACCGTTGGGACTTTTCAAATGGTTAAATGAAATAAGATAAAAAGGTTTAACTCAAAAAAATGTTTTATAAATATAATTAAATATATTTTAGATTAGATAATAATATAATTTTTAAAATATGTATGAGTGATTATAAATAATAAATATTTATAATAATAAATAATAATTAAGATTTAGTGAAACTTGTATATGTGCATGGCGTGAGTATGATGCACAATAGTTAATTAATTTAATTTTATTATTTTATTTAAATAGTTGACAGTTAAAAAAGTTAGTTATTATTAGAGTTTAAATTTTAAAAATTTAAATATATGACTAATAAAATAGTTTAACTATTTTTTCAAGAAATATAACCGTTCGTAAAATAGTATATGATTTTACGAATATATTTTTCCCTCCAAAAAATTAGAATCGAGGTCCACGAAGTGGCTGGTCATTTTTGGATGTGGAGACCAAGTTTCATACCACTTTTTTATTAGAAAAATGTCATTTTGATTGCATATAAATATAATGTTCGGTCTAGGCAAAATGATATCAATACTTGATTAATCACCGATCACTCGGTCATTTATTTATTCATTCAAGTAGCCAAATACTTAAGTTTTCTTGATTCGTCCGACATTTCTTTTGTTTTTAATTTCTTTAAGAACTGTGTCTTTATTTCCTTATATCTGTTCTTAGGAATACTATTGAGCCACTGAATTTTCACATAAGTGAAGGTCTTGAGTTGTAGTCAAACAAACAAGATGTTCATCTTTGTACCTACTTCAATCTATAATTTTCTTGATCTCATTTTGTTCGTAGATGTTGTTTTTGTCTTAGTTTAAATTTAGTTTTTATTATTTTTTTAAATAAATTTTCAAGTCCTTTTCTTAGTTTTTTACCGGTGTTCTCTATTTCATTCGTTTTCTTAATTTAAATTCTATAATCATTTCATTTTTTTTTTATATTCATTAATTAAATTCTATCATCAGTAGATACGTAAAAATAATATAACCTAGATTAGTCTCGGTTTTATTACCTATCTTTTTTAGAAGTCAGACTAATTTCTTTAGCAATTCGGTGACACATTTATTTCCCTCAAATTTATAAAATTTCATAGTGTGAAATCCATTTCAAATTTTAGGCATGCCCATAGTTTTTATATTTAATTCACATCACATCTCTTGAGGGCATACATTTTTGTAAGTGGATTTTCTCTATGTTAATAAATTGGCATGCCTAGTGGGACATTTTACGGGTTAATTACTACCCGTTCACTAGAGTATAATGATTCGATGATTGCAGAGTTATCGACAAGATCACTTATAGAGGCAGGCTCCACCGCCTCATCCGGCCGATAACCCTAATATCAGCTAGATTCCATCATATCTGATAACTCTAACCCCGATGCCACCTTCAGCGAATATCCAGAGGTAGCTGGAGGAAGAAGCTGCCTCAACCCCTGTGGTCGACCGAACACCTGTTAAATCATAGGCTTTACAGTCTAGCCCATCCGACTTGTTAATGACCCGACTCATCAAATTGCTGGAAGTAGCCGAAAGATAGTAAACTACTGTGGGGGGAGGGGGGGCAGATGGGCTGCTAAATTCGGCCACCAGTATTTGAGATCAGTGGTTCTTTCAAGGGCACAAACCGATTAACATGAGATCTCAGTGGCCATCCCACACCAGCCACCCAACCTCTTTCCAAACAACCACTAACCACAAAGATTGCTTGACCAACCCTTACCCACGAAAAAGGCGACCTATCTGTAGAGACACCCTCAACCTTCTTCATCGAGGCAATATGGCGGTGGACTCTCTATACCCCTAAGGTATCAACCGCCTCCCTTCCAACCAGCCTACAAGCATCTACCAGCTCCTCTTGCTGGCATGCCACTAGGGAATTATCCCTTGGACAACATGTCATAATTATCGCAACAACTTTTGGCTCCACCCATGTAGTCGAGGCCGGCTGCCCCACTAGTGGTCGATAGATACTTAATTTGCAATATCATCTAAGAGATGTACGACATGGCTGGCCGAAAACCATCATGACCAATATATCACAAGCCGTACTTGGATGAAATGGACTAAGAGTAGTTCCCTCATGGTTATGTGGTTCCTGACTTCAGCCTGGTCTCGGGCAAATACCTTATCCAATCCACTATTGAACACATAGGCTTATTCATAGTCCAATATGGACAGACCGGTGCTAACGATCGGCTTCAACTTCGACTTTTTGCAAACTCCCTAACTGGATAGGCTTTTGGATGGTATACACCATGGTCATTGAATTCCATCTAGACTTAGCAGGAATTGGAACAATACTTCCATAATTAATTTTACTAAGTCCAACCAGAAGCGACTATGTCCGATTTATGCCGCATATATCAAAGGACAAGAGAATCAACCGGCGCTTATCTAGTTTGGTTCAAATAACAATGCAACTGATGCCACACTACCCTTCCTGAACCCGAGTTCCTAAATTTAGCTATCGGTGGACTCAACATTGAGCTTTGAAAGAAATTTGAAGGGATAAAATTCTGAAACTTCTTTGATATTTCAAAAGAACTAATGAAATTCTTCCGTGAGCTTATTGAAACGATTTCGGAGGTCTAAATTTGAAAGCCCTTCACATATTACCCAAGCAACGGTCACTAGGTGTTAAAAACCTTCAGTCTTTCAAACATGCCCACCACCAATTCGACCAAATTCGTCAACCAAAACTTTCCTGTATAAAAACCTTCTATTTCAAGTCCTTGATGTCTTTAAGACCAATCTCCAAATGGGTTTTCCGAAGAATGACATTGAAGCTAAGGTGGCTCTTGCTCTCAAAGCTTGTTGTCGGGATTTAAATATCAGCCGTCAAATTCATGGGTTTGCGATTTCTTCTGGACCCGTTAGTTCCTATTTATCTGTTTCAAATTCTTCCATGAACATGTACTATAAATCCGAACAGTTTGATAAGGCATTTTATATTTTCGAGAATCTGAGTAATCCTGATATTGTTTCATGGAATACTATTCTCTCCGGGTTTCAAAAGAGTGAAGATGCTTTGAATTTTTCTCTCAGGATGAATCTTAATGGGGTTGTTTTCGACCCAATAACTTACACTACAATCCTTGGCTTGTGTTCGGACCATGAAGATTTTCTTGTTGGTTTGTAAATGCATTCCCTTATACTAAAGTCCGGGTTTGCCTCTGAATTATTTGTAGGAAATGCATTGATTTCAATGTATTAATGATATCGACATCTAGTAGAAGCTCGAGAGATGTTTAATAAAATGCCAGAAAGAGATTTGGTTACTTGGAATGCAATGATATCAGGGTATACACAAGAGGGAGAGCATGGTCTAGAAGCAATCTTTTTATTTATCGAAATGGTTAGACAAGGAATGAAACTAGACCATGTATCGTTTAGTAGTGTGGTTTCAGCTAGTGGTCGTGAAAGAAACTTAAATTTTTGCAAGACAAGTTCATAGCTTGTCTATAAAGACTGGATATGGAAACCATATTTCACTTTGTAATGTTTTGATCTCTACTTATTCAAAAAGCGAAAATGTTGAAGACTCTAAATTGGTGTTTCAAATAATGAATGGGCACAATGTGATCTCTTGGACTAGTATGATTTCATTAGCTGAAGAAGATGTTGTCTTTGTTTATAAGGATGAGATTAGACAGAGTATATCCAAATGACGTTACATTTGTCGGATTGATCCATTCCATTGCAACCCGTATGTCAGCTCAAGAAGGTAAGATGATTCACGGCTTTGCTATAAGGACAAGTTTCTTTGCGCAATAAAATGTTTGCAATAGTCTTATCACCATGTATGCTAGTTTGACTCTATGGAAGATTCACTGAAGATATTTGAGGAGATTGGGTTTAAAGAAATCATATCTTGCAACGCTTTAATTTCCAGATATTGCCAAAATGGGTTTTGTCAAGAAGCTTTGGAGGTCTTCTCACTAACTAAAATGGAATCGAAGCCAAACCCGTTTACATACAGAAGTGTCCTAAGTGCCATCAGTTCTGGCAGGGACATATCTATTAAACACGGGCAAAAGTGTGGTTGTCATATAATAAAGCTTGGATCGAACAATAATTCAATTGTTTTTGGTGCCCTCTTAGACATGTATGCAAAACGTGGAAGTATCTATGAGTCTAGAACGGTATTTGGCGAAATGCCGAAAAGAGGTCAATATGCTTGGATGGGAATAATCACGGGATATACACAACATGATTTTCAATCAGCTATGGACTTGTTTGATCAAATGGTAAAGGAAGGAGAAAAGCCGGGTTCAATCACTTTCCTTTCCTTATGTCACTTGCAGTAGAAACGGAATGATTGATATGGGCCAAGCGCTTTTCAACTCGATGATTGAAGGCTATAAGATCGAACCAAGCCCAGAACATTACTCTTGTATGGTTGACATGCTGGGCCGAGCCGGAAAGCTTGAGGAGGCGGAGGAGATGCTGGCCCCGGCTTATCCGTTTTGCAGAGTTTGCTTGGTGCTTGTAGGATACATGGAAATATGGATATGGGTGAGTGAGTCACAAAGACTTTAGTGAAGATGGATCCTATGGGTTCAGGTTCTTATGTATTACTGTTCAATTTGTATGCAGAGAAGGGGAAATGGGAGAAAGTTGCAGAAGTGAGGAGGAATGAGAGAGAGAGAGGGGTTCGGAGAGAAGTCGGGTTTAGTTGGGTGGATGTAGGGGGTTCTTTGTATTTACATGGATTTTCATCTGGTGATAATTCTCACCCACAATCAGAAGAGATATGTAGGATGGCAGAATATATAGGTTCAAAGATTAAATTTTTTTGAGAGTTGAGATTTGTGGGACTGTCTAGAAACGTGGACATCTTGGATTCTTCTCTTCTTCTCGATCGATCTATCATAAACTGAGTGATTATAATCGCATACCAAACAGATTTGATAGATAATGTGATATATAAAATTAACATCCACAATTGTAATTTTTCGATCTATCTACGGAAAATTGATAATATCCAAAAATTCCACAAACCAAGTGCATTAACGTAGTAACGGATGACACAAGCGGTCATTATAAATTCCAAGAGTACATCTCATATCGCAAAGAGAATAACGGACTAGAGGAACTGATAAGCAGATCCATGAAGTCAGAAAGAAGTTATCTTCGAAATCGAAATCCTTTAGAGTAAACCACTAAAAGAACTGATTGCATTAACGTAGTAATGGATGACATAAGTGGTCGTTATAAATTCCAAGAGTACATCTCATATTGCAAAGAAAATAAAGGACTATAGATATAGGTAAACATTTGGAAAAGTTTTCCCTCTCTAATAACACGTCTTCTTCAGTCAAAGCCTCCAAAGTAGCCCATCATACCAAAGCTGTGATGTATGACACTTCAGATCAGGAGCCTCTCGATGGCATCCTGGCATTGTGGAAGAGAAAAGACGGTCAGAAATGCAAAGTAACACGGGACATCAATGGCTATAAACAATAGATATATCAAATCTTGAGAAGACAAAGAATGTTAAGAACCTTAAGTTGTTGTATTTGAGATTTCAACTGGCTTCCTTCATTAGTTGTGACAGAACATGCAATGACAGGTCTTGTTACGCCACATGCACGGCCAAGCGCTTGCTTTGAAGGGACAAATACATACGGCACATTCTGAAAAACATTCCATGCTAATTATGAAGAGGGTCATAAGACATATATATACATTTTTTTAAAGAATAAAAAACTCAACTAAATGCAGCAGTTTTCTCGCTCCAATAGTAGCAACTCTATAGTTTCTTATTAACTGCAACTTAATGTCCTGGATAGTTCAGATGCTGGCTTACAGAATTCTAGAAATGAACTGACTAGTTTGGCTTAAGTCTTACCTTACTAGTATAGGTAGGAAATTTCAATTCAGGAGATTCATAATCTAGGCAGTTTTCAGAGTTATTATGCTTAAGTGATTGCATTTCATTTTAGCTTAAGCACATTCGATGTAAGGTTCAGAGATTCACTAATGCTTCTAAGAAACAAAAATTCTCCTTAAACCACTGGCACATAGATCTAATGTGATTTCATAGTAACCCAGTTATATTTTTTCCCTTGCTAATAAAATTCAAGTGGATAGATGTATTGTTTGATGATGATCCAAGTGTAACAAGTTGCTTCAAGCAAGCCAGAACACATAAAATAGTGCACAAAACAATCAACTAGCCTTTTCAAATATTCTCAGTAAATGATCAAGAGAAAGAAAGAATGACCTTATCCTCAGCCAAAAGAGGAAGATGGAGAAGAATCTCAAGCGGCTCTGTGTCTGCAGCCATCACTACAAACTCAGAAATCCCCCGATTCAGAGTCTTAGTGGCTGTAACAGCATAAACACCATCAAAAAAGAAAAAAAAAAGAAAAAAAAGAAGCCTATCAGAATCTTTACATTCAGTATATAAAATCAGATACTAGAACAAGATAAAAGGAGGCGGCTAACCTTCATTAGCGCCCTTCTTGAGCTGCTTATAGTTAGTAGCTTGCTGGACAAGATCAAGAATGGTGATCGTCAGCTGCGCATCAGCAAGAGGGTAAGCTTTCGGATTCACTGCTTCTCCTGTCTGCAAATAACAATCCACACCATCGCGACATGGAGAAACTTAGCATTTCGAACTGATCTCTACAGAAAAAATGGATCCCAACAAAGAAACAAAGAGATCTTACCATTATCGCTGCACGGATTCGTAGGGGAAGAAGAGGGCTAGGGGTTTTCGAAAGCAGAAGGAAGGTTTACGAAAAATTAGGGTTTAATAGAAAACCTCGGGCGCGCCCCTCTGATAGTAATAATATTTTAATGTGATGTCCGTACGGTCGAGAAAGTCCCCATACGACGTCGCTGCCTACTTGCCACTCTCTTTAGAGGGAAAAAAATTGTAACTTTTTTTTATTTTTTATTTTTTAAATATTTCTTTTCTCCCTCAAAATTAATTTTGATGATGATAATTTTTTTAACAAATATTTCTTTTTTACGGTATGAAAATTTTAATCTTATCAAATTATGGATCGTTTCATAGAATCAATTGATAACATTCTGCGAGTTTATATAATACTATTATTTGACTCAGCAGTGGATTTGACGACCGATGAGAACTGCAGTTTGATTTGAAACTCCAGTTTAATTAAACCTAAAACCTCATAAAAAAACTGCACAATCCTCATTAGAAACCTGTTGACAACTTAGTCAAGAAAATAGCAGTTTATCGGAAGACTAGATCACTTCAGCAAATAGCCAGAAAACAGTTAATGAGAAAATTTTACTCGAGCATGACTTATGCACCGATATCTAATTCCACCAAATGATACAACTTTATTTATATACTATGGGAATTTTACATAAATCACCCTCATGCATGAAATTCTCCGAGTTAATATGAGCTGCCACCTGACATTATTAGTAAGCATTGAGACAAGTTGCAGTAAGAAAAGATCATAGTTCTTATAATCACAGATTCCGACGATGTAAATTGCAATATAGCATGATCCCAACGTGCAATAAGGTACATATCCTTTTTCAAAGTAATACAGTTAGACAACTCAGTAGAGATCATATCAAATGCATGGTTTCAATCATAGATTCTCTTTTATATATAGATATGTGTTACAACAGGAAGAACCCAAACAGACAATGAGAAGATGCCAAAATATTCAAGAAGGATTGGTGGGACCATTCACTTTATAGTCAATAAGCAGCCGATTCAAATTTCTCCAACATGTCACAATGTGGGGTCTCCCTAACAAATCCCCATTGGCTACGTTGAAGCTCATGCCTGCAATTTTGAGCAAGAATGGAAACATACTCATACTCCACCTTTCTTTCAAGACCAACTCTGTTCGGACTATTTACCGGATAATCTTCCTCAAATTTGGTTGACTTAACATAGTAATTCACACCCTTTTGAGTGGTAAATCGATGTTCGTAAGGGTATGATCGGGAAAGTGCATATATGGGTTCAGAAGAAGGGATAAAGCTCAGAAGAAGGATGAAGAGCACAGGGAGAAACTGAATCAGCATTCGGATATTAAACCCAGTAGAGGGTCCATGGTCTTCATTTCTAGGGGCCATTCCAGGTCCAAAGCTGAAGCTATGGAATTGAGTAGTCCGATTAGGAGACATTCCTCCATAGAAAAAGTTCCTAAATATCTCATCTGGATCAATATCAACATCATAATACCCATTAAACCCATTTCTTCTCCCTTGCCTTGGCCTTTCATAAACAGGCTCATCTGATCCAACAAGGTCATAGTTTCTCCGGCTCTCTTCATTACTTAAGCACTGAAATGCTTTCGATACGGATTTGAACGCCTCATCTGCACCTGGGGCCTTGTTCTTATCAGGATGAACCTTCAAAGATAGCTTCCTATAAGCTTTTCGAACATCCTCTACACTGCAATATTTCTCTACCCTCAATATCTCGTAGTAATTCTTCTTTTTCCGAATCTCCTTCACCATACTGACTTGCTCTTCTGTAAATGTTAATGATGAGGAAGAAGAGGAAGATCCGTTTTCTGAAACTCTCCGGTGTATCGAAGGCTGATTTGAGGGCTTTCTCGGTGAAGAGGTCTCAGATGATCCTCCATTTATATCTTCACTAATATCAGGCGATGGTTTTTCAACATCATCTTTTGACAGGAGATCTTCGTCAATTGGAAGATTTGGATCAAGACGAAGAGCTTTGCTGATAAATTTAAGGGCACGAGTTTTGTCCCCAATTTCCAGAGCCTCTTTTCCGATCTTCAAGCATTTCAGAGCATCGTCCTTGTTCCCATCCATCCCGAGATTGTCGTAGAAGATTAAAAAACCCTCAAAAACTAGCTTCAGCAAACCCTACGAATTCTTGGCAAAAACAAATCGAACGAAAAAAATATATATTGACAAAATAAATCACTGCTGCAACAACAAGATGAGGAAGAAGAGAAACTAAGGAGAATTGGATCTTACAGATACCGATCGGGACTGGAAGAATAGAAAATTGCTCGTGCTCTGCAAATCCATGATTCGAAAACCTAGGGCTCTAAAAATTGAAAGGGATAGACAGTTATGTGGCCTTCTCGCCCTTTCACAATTCATACGTCGGTGGAGGTACTGGTGTGTTAAGGACCTGTTTGGGTACACGTTCAGACAAAGTGACTTTTTTTTTCTTTTTTTCGATATTGTTTTATAGATATTTTTTCATCTGACCTGGCATTTCCAAATTCTGTAGACACTTGTCCGTTTTGGAAATATTTATTTTATTTAATTAATTTTTTTTTTTTTTCAATAATCGAAAAATTTCTCCATACATTCAATAACCGATTATCAATCAGGGAACGGAGGACATGATAACGTCCGGCAAGTCAAGTATGTCCGATCCGAGTTCAAATGTAGCAAAAAGTTATTATGCTTATGACACATTAAATAATGATCATTTTATACATTTAGTTTAGAGACAAAAACCTAGTGGGCATGCCTACGAGTTTGGGCAAAGCCTTCCCAGCCTTCTAAGATGTCAGTGCCATTATAATGAGTGCAAGTAAGAAGTTTACTAATGTTGTCAGTTACATGAGCATTAGCCCTAGTATCCGGAATTCAACACCTTGTGGATTAGCAATGTGAACAGCAGCGAAGGCTTCATGAATGCCCTCATATTGATTAGCAATGTGAACAGCAGCGAAGGCTTCATGAATGCCCTCATATTGATTAGGAATGATCGAATCAATATACCAGCATCACAATGCGTCATGCCATATCTTTTTGCAAACTTGACAAGTAGGCCAATTAGAGGGGGAAGCAAATTTAGAAGAATTACCTGCACCGGGTTGTTGTGAAGAAAAAGAAGAACATTGCTGTGTTTGTTGAACAAAACCTCTGCCACAAGAGGTGAAACGTGGATTTCCACGACCACGATTCCCAAATCTGCCGCCTCTTCCATTAGTTCTCTGATTAAAGAAAGCTTGATGCTCAATAGTCTCATTTAATGTTTTCTTATTGCGTGCTTCAAAAGTTTTCAGCTGAGAAATAACCTCATCATAAGGAGGTTTGATGGCAAACATGGTGGTCTTAAATGGTTCGTAATGGGAACGAAGCCCTTTGAGTAAATGGAAAACCTTCATATCTGCTATGAGCGATTTGTTAGAACTTTTCTCAAGCTGTTGAAGTTAGGAGAGAAGATCATATTCTATGTTCTCAAAACACTGGTCAAATTGATCTCTTAATGCATTCCATACTTCAGCCGACATGTCGAGACCTACTGCATATCCAAGGGTGTCTTCAGAAAGAGTACCAAGTAGTTAGGACCGGACAAGCTGATCACTTTGAACCAGGACTCATAGTCTGGGTTTTGAGCTTTAAGCTCCACTTCACCTTTCTTGGTCAAGATTAATGGTGCTAGAGTTTGCAACATTGATGGTTAATGAAAATAGATATTTAATGGTGGAGGAGAGGCAACCATTTTTGCCAGCTTTATGAAACTAGAGCGTTTTCTATTTTTATTTTTATTTTATTTTACCACCTCTTAGGCTCTGATACAAGAAAATAAAGAGATATCTATTCATGTGAAATTTGCCATGATTATTTTATTAATAAAGCGATGCCTATGTAGAGAAAATTACAAATCAAATCACTTCATGCTCTAACGGAAATCCCTCTTATACGATTACAAGTGGGTTATGGAATCTAAACAGTTTGCTTCTTCAGATTTGAATATGCCAGATGAGATGGCATATCTTTCATTCAAACTTGAGTAAACCATGCCTTCATGTTGATGATAGGGGATTCAATCCTTATTTCATTATCTTCTTGCACGTAAATCTCGGATATCTTTGTAGATCCAATATTAAAACACGTATCTAATTTCTTCCTTCATAAACCGAACTCTCTTCCTAGACCGATATCTTTTACTTTTCCTAGACTAAGTTTAATTTCTTCTTTCACAGACTGAGCTCTCTTTCCAGCCCGAAATTTTTTTTTTATTCCCAAACTAAGATCTAATATAATATACTTCTCAGATCGAGATTTAATTATCTAATATAATATAATGTCCTTGGGTTCTCGGTCCATACCGAGTTCTCTAGAAAAGACAAAAACATGACCAGAACTTAGTCTAGACTAGGAACTCAATCTGATTTTAGATTTCATATTTCAGACTAGGAACTCAGTTTGGATAGGGAACTACTGTGGTCTCAGACCGAAATCTCATTTCGGTCTTACATCTCTAATTGACATGAAATCGATCTAGAGACCGACATTTCACATGTTGGTCGGAGATGCACAGACCAACATGTGAGATCTCAATCTGAGACAGACATATATGTTGGGAACTCGAAAACTCATTATGAAGCGGGAACTCGAGAACTCAATCTGGACCAGAAACTCGATTTAAACCGGAAACTTTAGACCGAGATTTCGGTCTAAACCGGTAATCGATTTGATTTCAGATTTCAGAACGGGTACTCGATTTAGACAGGGAACTACAAATCGAATATCGATCTTTAGATTTCAGATATTCAGATCGAATATCGATCTCTAGTTTTCAGATTCAGATCGAGTATGAATGATCATCGTCATTCGTCAACATTCAAAGAAAAAGAAAGAGAAGAGTCACAACTGTTAGGAAAAGGAGAGAGAAAAATAATCAAATACTACTTATAAATTAACTATATTTCATTTGGCTTACGTTTTTGTCTTTTTCTTGTCACATGCTACTTCTCTAATCCTTAGATCAAAATGAATGGCTAAGATATTATTATAAGAACAGACATAGAGGGAGCGAACAAGAATTGAATCTACTCTCTCATGTTGGTCTACTATGTCTTCATGTTGACATGGTCTATCACCCAGTTGCGGTGCATAGATAGCAAATGTCGGCTGGTGCTCTTCCCAGGTCATTGTACAAGGATATGATTCATTATATTTCACTAATGGTTTGTGCAAGGGTATATAAAACACGTTGCTTAAAATTGGTCCCAGCTGCTGTGATATGTTTCATGTGATATGAGACATGTAAGCGCATACTGATTGAGAGTCAGTCTCTAGCAAATGAAACATAAAGGAGAGAATCTAGAGTGTGCAAACAATTTTGCAAAATTTAGAGTTTATGCAAACCCTAAAGGATGTATATTGTAGACTGAAAGCATTCCATATCTAAACTTGCAATTTTCGTATGCATCGAGCTACCGGTTACGTATACAAAATGGTTTGCCGGACACAATTTCGGCCAAAGTGAAATAAGGGATGAATTCAGAATGCTTAAGAGTTTAACAATCACTAGCAGATGTTTGATTCAAGATGCATATGCAAAAGATGTTATGCATGATCAAAGTGTTTGGCAATATTGAGAAGCTAAAAGATGAGATAACAAAATTTAAATTTCGATAGAACATACGTTGTGTTCTTAATCTACTCACTTGAAATTTTCAGGGTAAACAAAACTCAGGAGCAATTAGTACTTCAGATGCGTTGAAACCTTTTATGAATAGGCTGTAACCGGAAAAAAGGACACATCCCAATTCAACTCTGCTCTTCACCTTCTCCAATCGCAATCTCTCTTTCCTCAGCAGCAGCAGCCATCAATTCATCAAAGTTTTCAGTTTTCCCAAGTAATATTTCGATCTGAAGACAGAAAACCAAGATAATCAATTCGAAGAAACATCTAAACCTGATACCTGAATGGCAGACTCACTAATAGAGCAAACCATGATAAAAAAACATGAATACATAAACATTACCTTAGCCTTTTGGACGCTTCGCCCTCTTGAATCGTCCTTGATGTCAACAGTAGAGGTCGTAATCTCTGAACAGTAACAGTCAATTTTCCATGAGAGAAATATAATAGAGTTAAAAAAGCCTCTCTCCAATTGCATAAAAGGCAAGAAAACTTACTCCTTTCAACAGCCAATCCATTGTTCTTCAAAATTTCTGCTATGGTAACAACAGTAGCAATGGCTGCAAATTGAAAATATGAAATGTTATATCACATTAATCTATGCAGTTCAAAGCATCTGAAATGTATGAATATGTGAATCCGAGAAGAAGAACTGCCCCAAGAAGAGCAATTTACAAAAAATTTACCCATTCCAAGGGCAGAAAGCTCGACCTCATTGTGCTGCTGCATATACCTCTGCAAAGAAAAGAAAAAAAGCCACGAGCTTCAAAGTTAGTAACAAAATCCAGATGAGAGAGGAGAGAGACAGGGAGGGGAGTAGAAAAAGAACCTTGGCAAGATTGACATAGAAGAACAAGGGCTTCTTGGTGTTAGAAACTTGAATTCGATTCTTCTTCTGCAAATCTGGAGCCAGGGCAATGGCGTTGACTCCCTCTGTTATTTCTTCCATCGACATACTCACTCTCTCCTCCTAACCCTAATATACTTCTCTCTGAATCTTCTTCGTCTCTGTCTAGTTATCAAAAGGTTGTAGAAGATGCAGATACAGAGAAGTGAAAAGAGAAGACAACCCGCCCAACTAATACCCTAATGACCCATGGGCTTTCAATTCAAAATGGCCCTTTCATTTTCGCTGGGATTTGTATTTTCACTGAAAATCTAATTTTACGGCCTACGGCCCATGGGCTTTTTAACATCAAAACAGCTATAGTAACGAAAAATAGTTTTTTTTTTCTTTTTTTTGGTATCCACGTGCAGCTTAGTCAATGAAAGAGCCAGAATATGTATTGACTGTGGACATCAAAAGTCAAACAACAAATAGAGTAGACCCCACCTTACAGAGCCTAAAGTTCATACTTGTAATATCATCCATCTACTAGCTAGATAGAGAGGAAGTCAACATTCAACACAAAAGCACTAACGTACCCAAGCCCAAAAACAATTTTGAAAATTACAGGAGAGGTCTCGTTCACTTGCAGAACTTTCTTTTTTACCTCAAATACTAAACAAAGCCGTCAAAAGAGCACAATTCATAATACGCCGTGAAATAACCCGGAATCTAATCCCAACCAGTGGCAATAACAGGTTCAGTGCTATAACCATATCCATACGAGCCTGCCGAGGGAGAATCAGTACCATATGGAGCAGCATAAGAGCTAGAATCATAATAATTTGAATTAACCGATCCTCCACCATACCCATAACCAGACTGGCTGCCTTTTCGAAAATCATACCCACCAAACCTACTGCCACCAGACCTTTGGGGCCGGGCTCCAATCTGAGAAGATTTCTCTGCATATTCGTTTAGCCAAGTGGGTACTTCTTGTTTCCCTTCCTGCATGAGTTCGAGAAGGGCTTTTGCAAGTGGCTGGTTCTTATCACTGAAGAAAGCAGTTGCAAGGCCCGATTTTCCAGCCCGGCCAGTTCGTCCGATTCTATGAACATAGTCATCTATGTCCTTCGGCAAGTCAAAGTTGATGACGTGGGCGACGCGTGGAACGTCCAGGCCCCTTGCGGCGACATCAGTTGCTACTAGGATGGGAGTAGCACCAGTTTTGAAAGATCTTAAAGCTCGTTCACGCTCCTAGGGAAATTTTCACAATGAAAAATAAAATGGCATAAGGGAATATCCTAGAAATTTTGATGACATTGAGAGTATAGACTATCTTACCATTTGTACTTTGTCACCATGTATTGCTATTGCAGGGTAGCCACTGCTGGATAACCAATGCTCTAATGCATCTGCTCCTCGCTTTGTCTCCACAAATATCAAGGTTAAGGCATGCTTCACAAAAAATTGAAAGGTTTCCATCGTTAGCTGACATTAGATAGTAAGTTTGTGGAATGATTTTCTTCGTTCAAGGCATTCACAAATTTTATGCTACTTGAAACAAACAATACATGAATGAACTGCCTTTAAAAAGAAGCATGCTAGCTGATGACCTACCAACCTTTCCATGGGTTCCCTTTGCTACATTGATTCGAAGAAGATCCTTAAGATGGTCTCTTTTGTCCATATCATTAACAAATTCAACTTTCTGAACAATAAGATCAGTGCTTGAACCAACTCTCCCAACAGTGAGAAATATGTAATTTGAGAGAAAATCAGATGCAAGCCTCTGCAAGAAGCAATGTTGGGTTTAATAAGAGGACTCTAAACAATAAACAATAGAGAAAGATGTAAACTCCAGCTTTAGTAAGTAGTCTTTAGGAAAAACAGAAACTAGTTGTCTTTAAGTGCAATGAATCGGAAGAGAAGCCATCATCAAAAACATTATTTCCAAAGCTTTGCACCTATGAAGAGCATCGAAATAAATACACAGATCATGCAAAAAGAAGATAGCTTTGGTTTCCATTGAAAAGTACGCATAAATTATAACAGATCCACCAAATGACACCTGAAAAAAACAAAGTCTTGTAATCAATAAATTCACCTGAATCTCATTCGGGAATGTAGCACTGAAAAGCAGTGTCTGTCTTGCACCAGGGGGCGGCATGTCCATTTGCTCAACAATCTTTCTTACTTGGGGCTCAAATCCCATGTCCAACATCCTATCAGCCTCATCTAGAGCCAAATACTTTACCATGCTAAGTGAAATTTTCCCCCTATCAATCATATCCACTAAACGACCAGGAGTGGCAACTAGGATGTCAACACCTCTTTCAAGATTACGGAGCTGAAGAAGATCAAGTTACTCCGTCAAAATAATTTCTTGTCAATTGAAAAATACATGTGGGGCAGCACGAAACTCATGTGAAAACTAGCATAATGAAAAAGCAACCGGAGTTGGGTCATTAGAGAAACAGAGGGTTGAAAGTACTATAGGGAAGAGACAATCTAAGCAAGCTCTCTCTTTCACAAAACATTAAAGCACAGAAGGACAAAAAAACAAACCATCATTTAAATTTCAGAATAAAAAGCAAAATAGTATTTGGGCAGGTAGTGCATCCCTCAACATTAAATAACTTACGACCACAACTACCTAATTGTAATTATTATAACATATACAGATAGGAAAATAAAGAAAACCACCAAACCTCTAATGAATAAGAAAGGGCCAAGCAGTCACGAAAAACACTTCCCAAAACCCAGAATTTCATATTAAGGTTCTCAGCTACTTATCTGCTTTCTGGGATCCCATTTTGTCAACTTAGGCCTAGAACTTGGCAGCCAAAACGATCATCCAACATAAAATTCTCAGAGTACAATGAAAAATGTAGTAGTAAAGACAGAGATAAAATGTAGTACTTAGGCTTAGAATGACAATGAGAATTACGCGGTAAAAGATACTAAAGAAAAAAAAAGTTAATAAAAAAGAAGTCAACCAACCTGCTGACTTATTGAAGATCCGCCATAAGCAACAACGATCCTGACCCCAGTCTGATAAGCAAACTTCTTAGCCTCATCATGTATCTACCAAAAACAACACGCCTCAAGATCTAAAGACACCGCGAAAAATTTCCAGAGCAAAGAGAAACCTAAACAAACCAGTATACCTGAGAAGATAACTCCCTCGTCGGAGAGAGAATAAGCGCAGCTGGATAAGCAATACGTGAACCACGATCAAGCGACATCTGAGCCAAATTCTTCTTCAAAATCCCAGAGATGATCGGAAAGCAAAATGCAGCTGTCTTTCCAGATCCGGTCTGAGCACAAGCCATCAGATCACGTCCAGCAACTGCAATTGGAATAGCATGGCGCTGAACTGGAGTCGGCTTCACATACCTGCATCTCTTAATATTCCCGTTCAAAGCCGCTCCCAAATCAATTTCATCGAAAGCATTAACCGGTGAGGGAACGTCTGAACCGCTAGCTTCAACGGGTATATCTTCATACGCATCGAAGTTGAGAACTCCTCCATTGTCATCAACCTCATTTTCTTTACTCACCTCCAGCTCACCAAATTCCTCAGAAACATCCAACGACTCCTGATTTGGGACGGGGTGTGAGTCCTGGACCTCTCGTTGATTCGGACTCCACCGTCCACGGCCATTTCCACGACCACCTCGACCGCGATAACTCATACCACTCCGACCGTGTTGTCGAGTGTCATACTGAGTCGACTCGGAGTGAAACCCGTTCGAGTTCGTATTCCACGAAGCAAATCCTCTTCTGTTGTTCATCTCATGTGGAGGAACGTATCTAGCAGTTAATGGGCGAGTTGTAGTCCGAGAAAAATCATCATTCCAAGTCATTTTGCAGTAATCGGTTTATTCACTACGAACAAGAAGATGAAGCGTCTAACGACTGTATGTGTACAACTATAGGCGTCTATTATATAGTCACTCGATTCCTTGTGAACTGTGGGACGGAGAGATGGTTCACATTTCCGATGATACGTCTGCCTCTTCCCCAGGACCCTGGGAAACCCTAAAAATCAACATCAAATGAGAGAGAGAGAGAGAGTCGTTTTCCGAGGCCAAGAATGCAGGGAGGTAGTTGAGGTGAAGAGAAAGATACGTGGGAGAGAGACTGGAAAGCGATGTGAGAATTATTATTCATTAGACGAAATTGACCTCGCTAAGGGATTATAAATTATCGGAAATGCCCTTTGATGGCAGGGAGATTATGGAGAGTTCATGGTTTTTAAAGTGGAAAGTGCAGCAGATGATTATTACCACAGTAGAAATATCTAAACTTCTGAGAGAAGGATGGTTGTGGGGCCCAGGGAAAAGAAGAAACGTGGGAAAATGAGAAAGAGCGAGCAAAACATAATGTTATATGGTGGCGGGAGAAGCTTAACGGCTACGAGGGTAAAATTGGGAAAGCTGAAAAATATCGTGTTTAAGTGGGCCCCACCTCATTAATTTTAAATTTTCTTATATTTGTAAAGAAAGAATAGACTTGATCTTGTTACATGATGTCTAACTCCATATATCATCTCATCCTAGTTGTGAGATCACTCACTCGTAAACCGATACCTCGAAAAATTTCTTTGGAAAGCTCACTCCAACAGTCCACGTCAGCAAAAATATCAAACAGGCTTATGATAGTTATAAAACAATGTATTTGTTAAACTTGCACATCAAGCAAACCTGTGTATTGTTATAAAACAATGTACAAAGTTTTACAGAACATAGCTTATGATAGTTATCTGATCGGAAAATTATCCCGCTGATAGCCGCTTCTCTTCCTCCTCGATTCTTTGCAGCCATCTTAGTCCAAGATCATACCCTGCTTCAGCTGCTATACTGAACTTCTCTTTGGCCATCTCTATTGGGTTTATTTTCTGGCTCTCCGCATTTTTCCTTACCCTTTTGACAGTCGAGCCGTTGTTTATGCTAAATTTTGTAAGAGATTCCGGGACTTCAGCACCTAAAAGTTGCAAGAAAAGTTCACATCCTATTTTGAGAAAGTACCATGAGTGACGGGTACCCACATGGTGATATAATGAACCAATGAAATTCCATCTATTATTGTCTTCTTATATTGAAGTCTGACTACTTGCCATATCAATCGGTCTAACACTGAGATGTTTAGAATGTAATGAACACAACTTAATCTGTAATGTCCACAATAAGATGAATTACCTGGGTATTTGTAGATAATCATTCTCCAAAACAACAGTAGCGTTTTCTGATCAAGAAACAAGAAGTGAGAACTAACCTTTAAGAAGAAGCGATCCATATGCTATAGCAGCACCTGCATGCCCCTGCGTGTCAAAACTATATTAAATCAAACAGTGATTTTAAAATCCACATCTAACCCAAAAAGTCTTCAAACTTGAAGATTGTTTACTAAAATAACCAAGCAACTTGAATCACATCTTTTCTTTTTTCACAGGTAGCAAAACATCTGAATGGATAAACTTAACTACTTGAATTTTAGTCATTTTGAGAAAGAATGGACTTTATTACCTTCTCTGATGCCCGATGAAAGCACCATAATGCTGAAGCAATGTCTTGCTTCACGCAGTCTCCCGTTAAATATACTGAACCTAAAAGGTAAAGGGCTTCTGGATGCAACTATGAACATAGCATGCAATTATGCTAATGCTAG
This sequence comes from Coriaria nepalensis, assembly GCA_027186245.1. Lineage (NCBI taxonomy): Eukaryota > Viridiplantae > Streptophyta > Magnoliopsida > Cucurbitales > Coriariaceae > Coriaria > Coriaria nepalensis. The sequence goes on from CP114482.1 coordinate 1,304,658, forward strand.
AACAGATATATTGGAAGCAAAAGTAATTTCAGCCTAGCATTCAGTTCACATACCTGGTCAACGGCTTTCTCCAAATAATAGAAGGCTTGTTGATCCGATTGGACATATTGATTCTATAAGGAGAAAACAAAAATTTAAAATACAAGTGCGCAAAAAGTAAACTCCTAAAAGAAACCATTATAACAGTCTCGAGGGAGTTGAGAAAGTCAAATGAAGAAATAGAATCCTTAATGACATGTGAGAAAATAGAAAAATGGATAATGGTGATATAACAAATGAAAGGAGCCTAACCTCAACTCTAAGACGGCAACCTAATTCATACTGTGCTTCTGCATCACCCATATCAGCAGCTTCAACCAGCAAGGCAGCTCCTCTGCAATGAAAGGGTAAGAAGAGTTGATCATACAAGTACTTATCCAAAGCAGAATGAAGAGAAATCCCGGTAGATATGTTTATGCAAAACATAAATAATCTGTCATTATTACTAGACTCACAAAATCATACGTAGAAGAAGTGGGTAAACTTGTGAACAAGTAGAGTGTTACAAAACTCTCAATAAAGCAGAACCCCAAAGTTTCTCAATATAATTCCACAGAAAAATTCGAAGTGTTGATTTATGAAGTAAGAGAAATGGCTTCAAATACATGGATGATAATACTCTAATCATAGCGGTCTTGTTTATATTAGACTTAGTGGTGGCTAGTGGCTATAAACAAACTAAGAAAGAGAGTCTCCATAAATCTGTTTCATTCTTCTGCTAACACTGTAATAGGAGAAACTACTTTCTACCCCCTGGATAGGCATGCAAGAGAAGGGATCTGGGACTCACCACAAGCGATGCATGGGGTCCACCTTCTCACAAGAAATACAGATAGATAACGGTATAAGCAATATTGTCAATACTAGATAAGGGGGAAAAGATGTAAAAGTTTCACTTACATGGCTTTACATTGTCCAGGGACATGGTATTTCAAGTGCAACTTTGCCAACCAAAACCTGGCACGAGTACTCGAGTTATCAACCTCTAGAGCCAATTCAAAGTTCTCCTTGGCTGTCTGATATGAATCAAATAAGGAGGTGAAAAGAGATTACTCTTAGAAATAAAACATATACTTAAAATAAGATCACCATTACAAAAAAAAAAAAAAAAAAAAAAGGGGGAAACATGTATTCATTTTATCAATCAAAAGGCAATAATGCCATTGCAGTGAAGAAATCACAATTGTGAAGCAATTTCCAAAATCAGATCATCTTTATCCTTTTTTCACTACTCAAGTGTTGAAATATCAACCTGTGTTTACTAAAGGCAAATGGCATCAATTACTAGCAAAACCCTTCACTATGTTGAATCCCCTAATCAGCTCAATCAACTTAACCCTCTTCTAGACTCAAGTCTATTTGTATTACACAGTTAAATGAGAAATCCTAACCTACCTTCCCAATATTCCAACTTCCATTACCTCAAAATTTATGGTGATTTTCTGCAAACTTATAGCTCGTCCTCCGTCTCTCTAAATCTCACAGATGGAACTGAACTGCTCCACTTGATTGGTGATTACAGAATGCGGAAATTAGATTAGAAGAAGTAAACTCTTTGAGATTTTGAAGATAGATTAACCTCAAAAAATAAGATTTGACGCTACGCCTTCAGAAAGGACCTCCATAAACTCTAAGCTTAAAGACAGTTTCTTCTCATTTGCTAGGTTTTCTCAAAAAAGAAACAGAGAAATGAAAGACCAGAAAATATTTACGAATTTTGAAAAGCCATACCCTAAGAAGAGGAATGAGGCGGCGATCATTGAGTTCACAGTAATCAATGACTCTATCAACTTCCTTCAAAGCATTCCACCCCTTAGCTATCAGCTCCATAGCCTTCTTGTTTCTACTATGGAGTCCTCTCTGAAATCAAAATCAGATCAAATGACAGTAAGAAGAAAAGCAGAAATGAAATGTCAAACCAATTTTTCGAATTATTAATGCGTACTGAGAAATCGAGTATGGTTTACTTGTTGATTGAATCTGAGAAAAAGAGAAAAATTAGTCGATTTCACTGAGCTCCGAGTAAACAACGACTTCATCGCCATCGCCATCGCCATCTTCTTCTTGCTTTTTCTCCTTCTCCGCAGCGAACCGGAGAGCTTGGTACAGCAACACTACTTGACTAGCGAACCGGTTGAGATGACTTGGCCACGTGTGACTGTTGGACCGGTGGAATAATATTTCATTATTATTAAAACCTTACGACCCAACGCATCATTATAACTGTTATTTTTTAAAACAAAAGTTGTAAGTAAATACGACGTGACATGTTAAATTGATATTAAGATTCAACAAAATGTTATTTATGATAGTTATATAAAAATATTTCTAAATTATTATTTATTAAAAATAATTTTCTATATTATATAAAGTTTTATGTAAAATTAATATTATAATTTAATAAAATATTATTTATATTTAAAAAAATCTCCAATAAATAAAATGATATATGAAATAAATATTTAAACACCATTTATGATATATATATATATATATATATATATCTCTAAATTTCTCTAAATTTTCATGCCTATACTACAAAATGAACAAATAAGAAAACAAAAAACAAACACGCTCCTAGTAAGTTGCGTCCAGGTTCTAATGAAAATCAGTTTTTTATATATGCACTCTGTAATATGCTTATAAAAATTTGTATCAGGCCATCATATATCTCTCAGCTGCATGATTTGGGGCGAAGTTGCTTGGAGTTTTTTGGAAATGGCATGGTGCAGTCTTTTATTAATGCACAGACACTAACTCCATCAGGTAAATCTTGAATTGTGAGGATGTAGAACTGGTTTACAAAACTATGGCTTACAATTTAGATGTACCTGTTTGTTACATTGTTGACATGAAATTTTAGTAATGCTCTTCGGTAGAAAACTTACATTTATGGATTAGTTTGAAATTGAAGGATTAGTTGAAGGAATGTCTGTACTTGGATTAGTTTCATGGTACCATTACTTTCAGTTCTACAGTATTTATGTTAATTTTCCTGTACTAGTTTAGCTTCTCTTCTCATGGAAACTCTATCTTGGTATGGGATAATTTTGACATGCTAATATAATGAGTGGATGATACCAGGATTCGTAATATGATATATCTTCTATATGGGGTTGGATTCTTACATTAGAATTCCACTTAGAAAAAGAATGACATGACAAAAAATTTGGCTAAGATTGTTTTGCTCCCCAGAAATTTGAACATACATTTTTGTGCTTCTGCTTTGCACCTTGAAAAAATGTCAGAAATGTGAAACGTGATGTTTTTTGTAGATATCCAAGTAAGGATGAACAATATCATTTATTCAGGCACTATCTACAACCCAACAGACCAGATGAGGTATGTTTCCATAGAAGACAGTTTTTCCTTCGCAGCTTGAAAAGGAAAAGTGTTTGACATTATTTTCTCCTAAACGGTTTTTTATCATCTTTATATGGCAGGTAATCTGAGAAAGATCTTGAAGCACTAATATGTCGAGGCAAACACGTACATGTCAGCATCACACTTGTATTCAGGTATCTATAAAATAGACTATATTCCTACTCTTCCCTTAGACACGTAATCGGTTCACTATAAAACTTACTAGAATCATTATTTCTGTGTTCTGTTTATAGGCAAAGATGTCTCCAATTGATTTCGATTACTTCAGCTATTTCTTTCAACGATACAATGAATACAAGAAGCAAATGGAAAAGTGCTTTTCCCAGGCAAGATCTTACCTCTCTGAATCTGCTTAAAAATCCCTCTTCTTCAGCTCTTCTGTCGCGTGTCATAAAAATGTAGGGGAAGTTTCCGATTTCTCTAGTTTCGATATTCTTTTTGTAGTTTGTGGTTCATTCATATAAACTAGAAAACAGATGTAGTAATTAGTAAAGGGTCTTCTTTTTTTCCTTCTCTATTTGTTGTATCAGATTGAAAAAGATGTAAGAAGTTACTTTCGAACAGTTTGTTTGAAGTTTTTTACCCTTCTTATCGAACACTTTGGAGTTATTTGCTTCAGGCCGAGTTTGGTCACTTTTATTACCTTTCCAGAAGATAAGGGTATATTTTCAGCGTTTGAAACCGTAGTTTGGGTAAAGTGACCTGGAATTTCATTTGAACTGAAGTTTTTTTTTAGTTCAAACTGTAGTTTGAAGCTGCTCAAGAGTTTGTGAAAGATTTAACCGACTTGTGACTTGTGGTCTGGCATGATTCACGTATACATGGTTTGAACTTTACAAATACGGACAATTATGGAACTTTCATTGAAAGGTCTATTGCGATACTTATAGGAATGCAGGAAAATTGACCAATATCCTACTTTTAAAAAAAATATATATATAATATAATATAATAATAGTAACTATATGGATGACGAGTGACGTGGGTCATTGTGAGATGAAGTTTTGTGTAGGTCATCTAACTAATTCTTTTTCTTGTCTGGTTTGTTGTCCGATTTTATTCCTTACATTTCGAAACCAATAAGGGAAAAAAAAAGAAGGGTCCTTTAGATCATCAATATATGAATCATGTGGACTAATATTACCCTTCACTAATCTATAGTTGGCTTGGTTTCATTTGCATGTAGCAGATTAAGAACGGGACATGCTCTATGATCAATTATAAATCTAATCGTGTGGTTTGTAATCGATTGGTGTATGATAGAAGCATAAATAACAACCATTTGGTTTGGTATCCTACCGAATGGGCAGTGATGGAATTGGGGACTCATGCTTGCTTGGTTGCAAAACAAGCAAATTCCATTAGGAGACAAATATGCCCAAACATTTAATTATTTTGTCTCCCCACAACTATCACCAGTTTTGTAAGCCCTAAAAAATAAAACACATGGCCTATTCCCTTCATTATTATTGTATCCTTTACCATTTTCCTAATCCACATTATTTTAATGGGTACTTCAACATAATACATGACTTTCTTCCACCTTTCATCATTGAATCATATAGAGAGTGAGAGATAGAGAGAGCCACTAAATGGCTACGCAAGACAAGCAAATTAGTAGACCGGGTTTGTTCGATCCGGGATTGGTGGAAAAAAGACCATCCAAAAAGATTGCATACAATTGGTTGCTAAGGAAATTGAAGAGCGGATCAGAAAATGCTAGGAATCACGGGCATGAAAGGAAAGGTGGCGGAAGTGGAGGAGGAATAGAAGAAGGGATGGCGGTGGTTGACGGGAGGAGGTCGGTTTCTCAAGTGGAAACAAACTTGGAATCAGTTGGAACATTTCTCCAAGTGAAGGTGTTGGTTTCAGATATGCCTGGATATATGCAGGTGCATGCTTTTAGATGTGCTAGGACTAGTTATGAAAGCTTGGACAAGAAGTTTAGCTCTAAACACATGGCTTTTAACATCAAAAAGGTCTGTTTTCCCCCATTTTCTATTAACTAATATTACTACTACTACTACTACTACTACTACTATTACCATTTTTCTTTCTTTTAATTTTTCCCTCATTCATATGTCCTTTCTTGCCTTTAGGCTTATGAATCAAATAACTCCTTTCTTGGAAATGACGTTAGAAAAGTTAAAATGTTTTCTATACAACCTTTTCACTTGTCATGTTTCTAGTAATCCACTTAGTCTCTTACCCTTATAGATCAAATATCATCCTAAAGGACACTAGCTATGTTAATTTAGTTACCAATTAGGTTGTTCCGATAATGACATCATTTTTCGGTTATATCTTATCTTCTCCGTCTTTTTTTATTTACTTATTTTCTTTTCCCTACAATTTTATAAATAAAAGTTTCATTGTATCAAGGAATAAGAACCCACATCCCCATGTGTATATGATCAGCAACTTTAATAAGTAATTAAGGATAAATAATTAGCTAATTAATCATTTTTATAATTATAATCAAATTATAGTACATCATCTCCTCCAACCCATGTGCATAACAGCTATAAATTATGGTTTATGCAATATAAAGAGTCAACGATTCAACAAGGCTTAGTTTATATAAATTGCAGGAGTTTGACAAAGTATATGGGCCGGCCTGGCATTGCATTGTGGGCTCAGGTTTTGGGTCCTTTGTGACCCATTCAACAGGTTGCTTCCTTTATTTTTCCATGGAGAAATTGTACATCTTGTTATTTAGAACTAAAATTCAGAAAGCTATATTGGACTCATTATGAGTTCATGAAAACGACATGAACTCTTACTTTTAACTACTTTGTCGGTTCATATGTTGAGATTTTTGTTGTTACTCTTGTTGTTCTGTTCATCTTTGATCTTCATTTCTACTATCCGTTACATACCCGTTTCTACGTTCGATCACATCACTTAACGACTTGAATTTGAAAAGAGATCTATGACGTAATCAAATACTATCATCTCATGTATATGACGTAATTAGTTTAGCAACACTAATGAAATTTCTAATACGATACTAACCCAATCCTAAATCCTTGTTATGGTATTCAAGTAAATATTAAATATTTTTATATGTAACGATACACAATATAAAATGAAATAAAATAAAAATTAAGAAAATAAAATCAAGCTGTAATTATTTAAATATATGATTCAATGTATTATTTTGTTCTTCGCTTATTGATTGGTTTTGGTTGATGATTAAACATAACCAAACCCTTGTGACCTTCCAAAAATGCCACAAAATCCACAACAATTGAGCTTAGGAGACGGCGGGTCAACGGAAGCTTGTAACCGCGTTTCGATGCTCTTACTTCCATTGTACTGTCCTCCTCCTCCTTCCGATTGGCTTAATGGCTCCATCTTGGGCATCGATCCAACGCTCTTAGTAAGCCTTAGCGATTTGAAGTCAACTACTACTTCATCTCCTTCTAATTGGTGATCGGGCTTTTTGTTGTTGAATTTACTTGTAAGAAACTTGTCGTCCCATATCAAACCCGACGAGCCTTGTCTCCTAAACGACGTCGTAGACCTCTGCAATCCGGCCATTAATCTTTCTCTATCTCTCTCTGATCTTACTTTGAATTCTCTCTAATCAATATAGAGGGGTTGTATTACTTGCTAGGTATGTATATATTGAGACCTTTTTTGGCTTCTTTATTAAAGAGAAGGGGGGAAGAATGACAAATGGAAGAATATATGGGAAGTGGGTCCATGGGTTGTAAGTATAAATACTAAACATCCATATGATCCATTTTTGTGGTTAAAATTTTGGGAAAATTCTTTTTGACTCAGAAATCCACCGTGTTGTGTTGTAGTACTCTATGATGACACATAAAAGGTCCACTCAAATTAAAAATTTTACCTTTTTTTTTTTTTTTTTTTGTAGTTTTGTCACTTGGATGTGGCAGAATTAGAACAGTTGAACCTTATTTTATGACTTACATATATGTATGGGTGAAAAGAGCTGTTGTTTGTTTATATGAAGTTTGGGAAAGTAAGTTATATTAGAAGATAAGCTTTTCTATGTTCTTAGATGATCTAATATCGTTTCCGATTGTGATTAATCGGTCTGCGATAAATTGATTCTACAGTTAGGCTAATTCACACAAAATTTGGGATGATCTCACTACAAAAAAGCTAAAAAGAACGAGAGGCTAAAATGTGGAGACATGAACAACACTGGCAAATTGTAGACATGAATTTTTTAGTTCCTAAAATTTTTTACAGAGTAATGAGCACAAGCTCCGTAACAGAACACGTTTTGGTTCCAAGTTTGTATGTAGATTGAATATAGATTCTCTCCAGAAAGGACCACAAAATAGCCATCTATGAGTAATTAAGATAGTATTGCTTCTAGAACAAGGAAAGAAAACGCCAGTCTCATTCAAATACCATTTTCAACCTTCTTCTCATTGAGGATTTCACTCAATGGTTTTGGTCCCTCGAAATCAGCAGATACAAATCTTTTCGGTCTACCCAAAAGCTCCACATCTTTGTCTGTTCTTCTCTTGTCTTCCTTGATCTGATCAAGCGTTTTAGGTCCCATAAAAGTACGAGGTGATTTCTCAACCGATCTCTTCTGATCCAGTGAAAAATCTAGCTTTCTTGAAGATCTAGAGAAAATGAATTTCAGTCTGGATACATTCTTTTTACTATGCTCCCTTGGAATAGACTGCCTTAAATGCCTAAGTGGCCCATGTTGGTTAGTAACCGCATTTGAAAGAGTTGCATTCACTCTGATTGATTCAATAGAGTTCAATCTTCCATGCAGCCTCTGATTCAAACTCAGTGTTAGATTCCTTTCCTGGATTCTACCACTAACTTTAATTGGACAGTTACTGTTATTAGTTAACCTCCGTTTCTTCAGATGATCTCTAAGATCCCTTCTCCTCTGGCCAATCATTCCCTGCTCTACTCGCACCAGCTTTCTCTTCCTAGATGATGAGGGATAGAACATTTCCTCCATTGAATGATAATGGGACATGGAATTATTATACTCACATGGATCATTAAAATCATACACCACACAGTTTCTCTTCATATTTTGATGTTCCAGAAACTCAGAATCATCTTCATAACCATTATTAACAAGAACATCAAATCTCGGGATTGCTTCCAAACTTTCCTCTGGCTCGATATGGTTAACCATTGGCTCCTCTGAGCCCTGATCTAGACTAAAATCAGATTCACTATAACAAGAGCCTTTTACATGAGGTAAGGACTCAGATTCAGATTCAGAAGCAGAAGCTTCTTCACACTTAGGTGAAGAATTACATTTTCTCTGTTGAATGCTTTTTGTTTCTGTTTGGTGGAGATCCTCTTTGACTCTGATATCTACTGTTTCTTTTCGGGCAGTTTTAGGTTTCTTACGAGGCTCTTCTTTTGGTACTGGTTTGTTTTCACTTTTTGCAGCTATCAGGTTCTTTGATGGAGGAGAATCAAGATGTTTTATTATGGGTGGTGGTCCATTTTCATATTTTTCAGCTACTGTGTCCTTCAATGGAAGTGCATTGATACTTGCAGGGACTATCTTTTCAGATTTCCAAGCCAGCACAGTTCCGTCATTGCCATGGAGAAAAGAGCATTTGTCACCTTTACTACAGAATCCACGGAAGAAGAAATAACAAGGAACACTACTAGTCTTGTTCACGGGAATGGAACAGTGCATGGACCCAAAAGGCGTTTCAGCAAGCCCATCCAACGGCTACAATAATTAAAAGAAGAAAAAAATCCCTCACATTGTTCCATTGAGATATAGATGAGGACGAAAAAGTTTAAAAAGAAAAAGGTTTTTTTGACTCATAGAGGCGTTTTAGTACGAAACTTTTCAACATATCAAGGTCTCATATTGATATCAGATCAACTTCCAAGTTTCCCAAGAAAACAAAAAAGGCAACTAGCTTGACATTGCCAAATTTACAAAACCACAGAAACAGATCAAACAAAAAAACAAAAAAGGCAACTATCAATCTCGATAGCAGTTACAAGAGCTAAAATGGAAATGAATGCAAGCATTTACCGGATGACGAAAACCACAGGTTGTATTAAAGCAGTTTCCTTCCAACCAGTACCAGCAATCCCTCGGGTTAAGCTGTGCAATCTCACTGTGCCTATACTCACAATCAGTCCCCTGAAAAATTTTAAGACTTAAAGATTCAATGAAAAAAGGTTCAAGAAACGAGAAGAATCAGTATGCAATCAGCCAAATTCATCAATCCCCCTCCACAGAAATCCGGTTCTGTTCTTTCCAAGTAAGATGTACAGTTAGAAAACCTAGAACCCTAGAAATCTCCTCCGATAAAAGGTGGCTAGGCCTACATTTCTCAAATGCAGATTAGAGGAACGAAATGCTCAGAAACATACAGGAGAAATATCCTAAGAGGAGAGTAAATAAATTCTTTGGAAAACGAGAATGAAGATGAACAGAAAAAGGAATGGCGGGAAATGCGAGAAGTGGAAGGGCAAAAAAAAAAAAAAAAAGGAGCGACCGTACCTTCTTGCAAGAGAGAGGCGAGGCGAAGAAGTAGAGGCAATCCGTCTTTCGCTTCTGCGAATCTTCCTCCATTTCTGTAAGGAAGGAGGATGGAGAATATGAGCAAGTAGAAAAATGAGGGTTCAATCATCAATGTCTTCTTCTTACCTTCACAGTTTGCTTCACATGACATGAGGGAGTGATCGTAGAGACACTGATACAGAGAAGGACGTGGCTCTGTTTTGTAAATTTAAGATCTTACGAATATTTAAGAAATAATATATATATTAAATATTTATTAAATTATTTATAAACCAATCAATTACAGTTACGAAATGATCTGATGATATATGAAACGGAGGGCTGCAACGGTTAGAGTTAGAGTTAGAGTTAGAGTTACAGTTACAGTTACAGTTACAGTTACAGTTACAGTTACAGTTACAGTTACAGTTACAGTTACAGTTACAGTTACAGTTACAGTTACAGTTACAGTTACAGTTACAGTTACAGTTACGGTTATTGATATCGTCAACGCGGTATTAGACATACTTGCAAGGAAAATAGAAAATTGAAGAAAATAACTCATCTTATGTTTTGGTTGCTCACAACTTATTCCGGCAAATTGCATACAAACTTTCTATGAAGGCTTTTATTTTATTAATTCATCAAAAAAAAAAAAACCTCTAAAATCAGAATTTGTAGACCATTTCCTCGGTATATCCAAGTTCCTTGAGGATGCCAGAGACCTGTAATAAAGCCAGATCAGGGGAAACAGGAAAAATACTTATAAAGTTTTTTAACAAAAAAAAAAAAGGCCTTATTTTTACCTCTCCTTGAGTCCAATCTTTGGCTTTTTCGCCTGATACATGTTTCATCATTCCGGGAGGACCGCATACCTGAACCGGACTCAACTGATAAGCATAAGGCTTTATTCTGCTTTAGTGTTTTTCCTTCTTCCAAGGCCTTATGAACATAATGGATAATGAGGATTATGTAATAACACTTACAAGGATTAGAGTGTCATTTCCAGGAGCAGGTAATCCTTTCAAGGCCATATCCTTTGATATATAGCCTTTCCCTCCTTTCCAGCTCTTAGTGGGATTATCAACAGTGTAGAAAACCTGGGTTAAGTTTCTTCATCAATATTTTTGAAACTCGATGAAAGGCGAGCATCTAAGTTTTGACCATTTGACAATGTTCTTAATCTGAAAGAAATTGCGTACCTTCAAATTTGGGTGACTTGCTGAAAGAATGTCAAGTTTCTGCTTAAGTAATATGTCATCTGGAGAGACATTACCATAAAGGAGCGATACCTGTATGAAGTGAAAGTAAAGCTCAAGCCATAATTTTGTAAATTAGTTACGCTACATTGCTGCACATCAAGTATCATCTATTACACAGAGTGGACAGAGTATCAGAAGATATTGGTAGCCTTAATATTGGCATTTATCAGGAAGACGAAAAAGATGTGAAGTGGCAATGTAATAAGATCAGCTTATGCCTGACCTGTGTATCGTCATCTGGATTTTTCAGTATAGCTTCAATGACCTGAAGCATTGGAGTGATGCCTGTGCCACCAGCAATCTGCATGAGCAGAGTACAATTTACTTGAGATCTTCATCGAACATTAATATATCCACCTTTGTTGCTAATATGGACCCTCACACTACTAATATAATATTGGAACTTGATATAAGGTTTAATTTCAAGATAGTAAGGTCAAGAGCAGTATAAGTTCCGGGGTCTATAGAAGAAGGGGACATTGGCAGAAAATGCCCAAATTTGTAATTAAATTCAGCATGTTGTGCCTGATAACTCCGTAATTTTTTCTTACCATGCCAATATGTTTCTTCATATTTGGTGTATATCTGAGTTTTTCTATGGGGCTGCAAAAAAAAAATAAGGATGTTATATATCAGCATATTCACCAACAATAATAGTCAAGGCAATAGGCCAGATAAATTACCCTTTCACTTCAACTACATCACCAGGCTTTAAGCTGGCAAAATGCTGACTCATTTTCCCTTCTGGATACACCTGCAAATAAATGTAAAAAAAATATATGATAATGCAGCTCACAAATCATAATGATGTGTTTCATCTCAAAGGCGACATCTCCTAGGGGGGTAAGAAAATGGAAAAAAAACATCTTAGAAACTGCATGATAGAAAATGTACCTTAACAAGTAAGTCGAAGTATCCTTTCGAATCAGGATCTGATATAGGAGTGTACCTAAGCATAAACCAAATCGATTAGTTAAAACATCTATATTATCACCGAAAATTGCTGGCCAACAGAAAGTTCACTTCCAAGGTATATAGAAAAAAATATATATACACCTCATAACTAAATGGAGGATCTGTCTTCACAAAAATTTGTATAAGATTTTCAACCTTCAAACTACGTCAAAGTCAAAAACTATCTGAGTATCATATTATACATTAGGCATTCTAAAAATGTAATGATAAGACTTACGGGCGTACAACAAATTTTGCTTTTCCTTCCACATCTTGTCCTGTTGGAGCCCTACAGTACGAAAATGCATTAAAATAATGATTTGAAGCTGCCAATTCCTTTTCCATCAGTAAGTTACATAACTGATCATTGAAGATAAACAGAAAATCAAACCTCGTAAGGATGCATGAGGCAACATCTAAACCCAACCTGACAGAAGGATCAAATGAAAACCTGCAATTTTGTGGGGTAAAGTGAACACAAAAAGTTATACTTACAAAATTTGACTCTTAAAAACAGGGATTTGGACATTGTGTTGAAAAACTTGAAAAGGTTTGTTTTGGAAAATCTTATATGATTCAGTGTGCATTTGACCAAGCATTTTCAATCAATAACTAAGAGGGGGAAAAATGACATAGTGATTTAGGCCCAAAGCATGTACCTGTATAAATGACTATTGTGGCTAACCCGTGCAGTGTCTTGCAACTTGAATTCAATCCATTTATCTGGATTTAGTGCTGCATATACATCAAAATGCATCTTTTAGGTTAGTTTCTATACAAAAGAACTACAAATTAATAGCAGATTCTTTCGAATCGCAGCTCCAAATGCACTTCTCAGCTGTTATTGAGATGAACCCAAACATACTAAAACGCATAATCTAAAGTTCATACCTAGATCCTTATACAACGAAAATAGACGTGAAATGAGAGAGAGAAACTCACCAATTTGCGGTCCTGCTTCTTCATTGCTTTCATCTAGATGAACCTGAGATTGAAATGTATGAGTAAACCCAGTTCCTATTTTTCAAATTGCCAAAACAATGGTTCAAAATCCATTAAAAAGAACCCAAAATTTTCTAAATCCAGCACCTACGTGCTCTACACTCTTAAAAAAATTCCCAAAGAAAAAAGAGCTAAATCGGATTAAAGTGCTACAGCTCTACATTCTCTATCCACAATCAAAAGCAAATATCACGATCTAGAGAGAAAGAAAGAAAAAGAAAATTACCAAATCCGGCGAGGAGCAATAGTACAGGTAAGAGATTCCACCAGAAAGAGCAGCGATTGCTCCAAACGGTACTCTAAAATGACTGCTGTTGATCTTTTCCTGCCCCCTAAACGCATTGAAGAAGACGATTGGAGTACCCTTAGCAAGCTTCCTGAAGAACGTCGCCATTTTCAGAAGCGAAGAAAAACTCCGAAGAGTAGAAGAAAGAAGAAGAAGAAGACGAGGGTTTTACTTTTCCTCTCTCTCTCTCTCTCAGAATCCAAAATAGCTTTCTTTAGCCTTCTTCCATTTCCAGTCCAATATGTTTGGAAAACGGTTCAAATAATCCAATGTGCTCGAGACCACCGTAAGCTTCGACCGTCGACAGCAAGTCGGGTTATAGTTTTTGGGCTTATTGGGCTGAAAGATCGGCCCAAACGTTTTTTCTTTTCAAACGACGTCCTTCGATCGTTTTCGTTTGTTTTCGGTTTTCACTTTTTCCCTCGTTAAAAATCAAACTTTCCCTCCATAAAGCGCGAACGAAAGAACACATAAAAAAAAAAAGAGTTCTGAGATCTAGAACGAGAAAACATCTTTCACTGATCAAGCTGATTCAAGATCGAAAGGTCCTTCTATAACAGCTGAGGTTTCAAGATCGAAAGGTCCTTCCACGCAGCCAAAGAAACTATTATATGTGGAAGGGCTCAAAAGGCAATGAGGTTTTGTAATCATCTCTACTCCTAAGAATTCCATGACTTCATTTCTAAGCTCTTGATATATGGCATCTATAGCTAAAGGTAATGTCGATTCCGGTTAGCATTTCAAACTGGAGTTTGATGGGTCCAAATTAAATCGCAATCTAAGCAAAATCTAAACTTGGTACAATTGATTACAAAATCTTATTTTGATGTCAATTTACTCAAAGGCAACTATTGCATTCATGAATAACAGCAATCCAGGAAAAGTGACAACAACTACACACTCGCAAGGGATAAGATGTCTTGCCGAGCTTGCAGGTAATAGAAAAATTGCTTGCCTTAAGATCTTTTTACTGTTTTACATCTGACTCATTAAGCTATTTGCAGCAAACAAGGAACCCAAAACTGCAAGTAAAGATTCAGCAGAGCAATACCATTTGCATACAGGTTCAGAGAAGAGGAAAGTGCTTACTGAAAACCAGCAGCAAATGGATGCAAAAAGAAAGAAGCCTAACCATTTTCACGTGGAAAGCCAGAAGGGTGATGGGAAAATGATCAAGTTGGATCTTGTCAGTTCAGATGAAGAAATTTGAGTCTCCACTTCTGTTAAAACTTAGGGCTATTATGTATTAGAATTGCATTAGAAGCTGGAACAATTTTGCCTCTTTAACTTAGTAATAAAAAATTCTGAAAATTTTGTTCTTTCTTTCATTGAGACATGAATAAATATATCCTATTCAATAACACCACATCTATATTCACTCAACACGAAAAAAAAAAAAGGTGGGTCTAAACAACTAGTACTACTACAGGTTGGAGATGGAAGCAGTCAGTTGTTTTTGAGACCCATTTTGTGAAATAGTAGAATCCTGATGAACCCATGAAGAAATGAGGTGATGAGCAATGGCATATGGGCCCGGAACAAACATGGGAGCGAGTTCTCCACTTTCGACATTAAAATCAGTGGCCAAGTTATGTCCTTTCTCTACTCCTTTGCATATTTGTTCAACCTTGAATGCTGCTGTTCTTTGTGCCTTCTTGTATTCCGCAAATGCCAACGCTTTCTTCACATCTTCTCTACTATGCCATTGTGCATCTACTCCAAAAGTAAAAACAAATAAATAAACAAAGAATACGACCTTGGCAAGTTTGGTTAGTAAAAGGGGGAAGCGTGTAAATTCATATATGGATCCAATTGGTTCAACATTTGAAAATCCCAGTTTCAGACTGCAAAACTCCAATTTGTCTCAAACATTGATTCGAACGGGGAAATTGGTTCACCTTGCATCTAACTACACTCCAGTTTCGAACACTTGACTAATTGAACCCCTAAAGAGGGAAAAAGGCAAAAGAATGTTATGCGAAGAGTGTAATGTACCTTCCAATTCATCCTTGTCGACATTGATATCAAAAGATTTTGCATATGCAAAGAATCCAACCATCAGCTGACATGGCATACTATTTGGTCCAACTGGGAACAAACCAAATAGAAGGGTAAAGAAAAAAAAAAGGTTAAAAAAATAATGAAATTATGTATCAACAGGTGGATATAAAAATTCCATCACTTGGATGTATAGGATTTAAGGAAACTTAGACCAAAAAATAAAGATATAAAAGGTCAAAAGAATTTAAGAATATAAAAAATTACCGGGCCATGGTTGAGAGCTATGATAGACAACTTCACCTACTTCAACGCCCGTTTCTTCCCATGTTTCTCTTCTCACTGCCTCTTCTAAGCTTTCTCCTGGCTGAAAACCAGATAATAATAATAATATACAATTTAGCAAAATTCTCAGGCCTCAGACCCACCTAGACAGCTAGACTGACATGTGGTAGACCCGTTACATCATAATTGATTCATCCCACAAGGCATATATAACGGTTATAGCAATTTGTTTCTCATCAAAGACACATAAAAGTCAAAAAGGTTGTCCAAGAAAAGGTCGATACCTCTATGAAACCGGCTAGGCAACTCCACATTCGTGCAACGAATCTTGATTGCCTACTTAAAAGGGCCCGGTCATTCTCTTTATCAATGACTAACATGATAACAACCTGTCATTAGAGGGTGTAGTTGAAGGGGTGTTAATGTCACTTTTAACAAATGATCTACAATTTCACATTATGATCAGAGAGATTAATCAAGTGATTTGAAGAAACAAAAGAAGCAAGCGAAGATAGAAATAACCAACTGGATCAACACGAGGATAAATCCTCTTCTTGCATGATTCGTCAGAACATTGCTTCCTTCTTCCGGCCTCTGTTGGCACCGTTCTTTCTCCACAGTGCCCGCAAAATTTTGATATGTTATGCCATTCGAGCAGTGCTCTCGCCTGTTCAAAAATTAAATAAAGTTAAATGTAATAAAAAAAAAAACAAATATATATATATATATATATATAAGATTCATTTCTCATGCTGAAATTAATTGAGTACTAAATGTCTTCAAGAAAAGATACCAACTTTCATACTAAAACTACATATCCAGCTGCTGCTGAACACAGTAGCACCAATATTCAAAGGCCCAAAATGCATCAAACAGATTTAGGGTTAAACTAAATGTGGACCCTGAGATTACTCAAAATTACAGATCGACCCCTATATTACAAAATATTCCAATACTTTGTCCAACCCCTGAAAGAATAGCGTGCTTTAAAGCAAGCAAATGTAAGAACAAAAAAAACAAAAAAAACTACACACACTTACATGACCAGCAATGGCTAATTGGCCCATAGCCTGAGAATCAGCCCAATCGGTAGCAACCATAAGAGTTCGAAGCTCAACAAAGCAAAATCCCTTTCTCCCCAATTCAGGCACCAGGTTAACATCACCAGAAACATCAATTGCCCAATAAACGACATCGTCTTCAGCAAGCGAACCCAGATAAACCAAAGAATCTTTACTCAATCGAATCTCCGAATCGGCCAAGAGCCCCTTACATTCGGCCAAGCTGATCCAACCCAGATGCCAAAACGGTGTCGAATCAACGCCATCGCCACTTCGTGAAGAAGCTAAAGGTCGACCCTTTACGAACGGTAAGACCTTGAAATTCGGAGAAGATGGCAAATGGGTGGATTCTAGAAGGTGGGATTTAAGCGATTCGAGAACGGAATTGGGTGAAAATGGGTCTTCTGGTTTAGGTGTTTTGGATTTTGCAGGATTGCCTGCAAAAGCGTGAGAGGTTAAGGTGATGGACATGGTGGGGATCAAGTTAAAGAAGGGGATTTCTTTGTGGAGGTGGTGATGAAGATTTGGTTTTAGAGAGACAGAGAGTAGGCGAGAGGTGGTTGACGAGGAGGAAGAAAAGAGGAGAGAGAGTGATAGCATGGTTTTATTGACCTTTTAGCCATGGAGAAGGTTTGAAGATGGAGGAGAAGGTGGCGATGATGCATTGATGATGATGGTGACCTTGTAGTCAAGACACGTGTCTCACAGTCTAATAATAATCATTTTGTGATATTAATATGTTTAGTTCATTTTTGCTATGCTTCAGTGTTGAGAGCAAATCTAATGATTGAAAATTGATATCAACTCAGATACTGGAATTGAATACAAAATATAGGAATATAAGGTGAAGAGGATATGAGAAACAAAAAGCCAATTGATTGATCAGCTAATCATCAATAAAAAGAAGAAAGAAAATGACGGTTTTCTTTTGAATGATGATTTTCAATACCTATTGCAGTAACAATAACAAAAACAAAAACCCATTGACTCAATAATGAATTTAACAAGTCCAACCTAAGAACTTTGAGACTCAACTCTCAGACTTTGCCCGGCACATTCTGCACAAGCGGAACATCATCGAGCCAATCGGCATAGATGCGATTTATCTTCTTTGGTCCTTTCCCCTTGAGTAAGCTCAGCTTGTTCTTCCCTTCCTCTTGAAAAACAGGCACAAACATATTTGAAACAATACTTGGAGAAGCATCACTTACAGCAACAGATTGATGATGTGTTGAAATAGAGGACACATTACAATAGGCTTCCCCTTCCCGTCCCGGTGCTTGTAACTCTGTTTTATGAAAAGAACAAAACCAAATTTAGGTTTTAAGATTTGACACAAAACTCATTCAACTTGAAATAAAATGCTTAATTCATCCACGATTCAAAGACATACTTTATACTCTAAATTAACAGTGTTACTGCAAATGCTTACATCAAGACACATCTAATATCGTCTTCGGACTCAGCAAAAAGAATTCCATTGATCAATATGCTTACCAAAACAGTAACAAATGCAAAATTCATGTAAAAACAAGGAATTAAGAATACCTGCTTGGCCATGAGCAAAATGACATTTTTCACCAAACGGGCAATGCCCTATCGTTTCAAACTTAGTGCATAACTTTGTCCTCCAGTAAACAGGCTTCATATTTACTCCTCCTCTTGAAGCATCAAATAAGCTACCACCATTATTGACAACCTTATTATTGTTTCCTTCACAATAACCCGAACTGGGCCAACTTCCACTGCCTACTGGACCAGCCATTGTACCGATACTTATAACAGAACACTCTCTATACCTCCTTGAATCCTCCCTATACTTAGAAGGATCTTCATGAAGAAAGTTACATCTTTCTCCATAAGGGCATTCTTCACCAATATAAAACTTCCTACACAGCTTCATCTTCTGGATTATAGTATGATCGTCCAAAAACATCCCGGATTGGGGATTTTCCTCACGAGAAGCAGCAGCAGCAGCAGAGGAAGAAGATCCGACAAGTTCTTGCCAATTAGGTGGAGGTTGCCTCATATCTTCTATTCCATGAGCAAAGTTACAGTTCGGACCATTCTTACAATTTCCGAGCTTGAATTTTGCGCAAATCCGGGTTTTGAAGAAGATGTTGCTTTCGCCTTTGTTATATGTCGTAAGCTGGGTTCTTGCTGAGTTTGCTTGATCTTCAGAATTTCTAGGTCTTTTATACGGAGGAGAATCTTGCTCGAATTGGAAATGTGGATCGAGTTGATCATTCATTGGGCATGAAATTGATGAATCGTCATTAAAACTCATAATTTCGTTAAAAATCGAAACGAAATTTCACTGGACAAGAAAAGAAAAAAAAATGAATTGAAATTTTTATAAGAAAAGAAAACCCAAGCAGAAATTTCAAACTAAATGAAGATCGAAGAGCAATCGCATATAAATGCAGGGGAGATTATATAAATGAAAAGCAGAGATATCGAAATTGAAATTGAGTTCTGCGTGAAAGAATCAAAGGAGAAAGAGCAAATGCAGAACTTTTTTCCAAGATTACATATACACGAATCAAAAGTAAATGATTGAAAAACCTTAGAAAATAAGGGGCCAAAAAACAAAAAAAAAATCAGATCGTGCAAAAGCGGCGGGGAAAGAAGAAGCTACAGAAAACGGTTACGGTGCAGAGCTCAAAAACCCTAGCCGCCATGCACAAATCCCAAAAAATGGGGGAAAGAGAAAATTAGCGCCAACACTATAAAGAAGGATCAACGTAGAGCAGTCAAAAAACAAACCCTAATCTAATATAAACCCTAAACCCTCCAGCTACCTTTGATTCGGAAGGTGTCATTTTGTGGGCCCTTGTCATTTTTCTCTGCACGTCTCTTTTGAATAAATTGAATCCCATTTTTCCTTGTACTTCTTTTTTTACTTTTATTTGCTTTCCTCTTTCTGAGTCAATAATTCGATTACCACCATTCAAGTTTCTGATAAATAGATTCAGCCCCTTCATGTTTTAAAAATTAAACATGCACCTCTCTCATTTTAATATATATATATATATATATATATATTTTTTTTTTTTTTTTTTTTTTTTTTTTTACTTATAAAAAAAATAAAGGTGATTAAATGAGGTTAAACTTAGAAGTCAAAAAGAAACAAAGAGTATTTTGGGTATAATTATGTGGACGTGTCATGTTAGGCAATCAATTTGATAATAAAATTTTATTATCAAGACTTTTAGTAAGAAATATTTATAATGAAGACTGAGAGAGTATGTAGTGAATATGAATACTCGATTCAGTACAGGTGTCCATAGGCTGTACAACCTCGATACAGGTTTCTAGGGGCTATATCACAGCATTTATTGCTCCTTGATGATTTCTCGGATCAGCAGCTCAAACACCTCCAATCTACCCTCTTGCTGCATTAGAACAGCCGGTGAAAGCTGTTCATGTTTCGAAACCTAGATCTTGGATGAAATTTTGATTTCAAATACAAATCTAAAATGAAATAGATCAGTGATTCCCATCAAGGGAGAAATAAGAGATCGAAGAGGGAGTTCCAAATATAGGGTTTTCACCGATGACCAAAGGATCCTAGATCAAATATTTATTCCTTTGGAGTTGGAGATTTTGATGCAAGGCATCCTACATTATTGCCCCTGAAAATTTGATTCTATCATTTTTGAGTGAATATTGACAATTATATAAATCCTTGAATCTTATTTATAACTCTATTTTAGTCCTCATTTCTCTATTTTTTATCATTTAACTCCAAATTTTTATCTTGATCACCAAACCACTCACCATTAACATTCAATCTTAGACCTTTCCCATTCTTGTATAATATATAATATAGTACCATCACATATTAATCTTGTTCCAGTACAAGTTACAACCCCTTAAGGAAAGACAGAAGACATGTTCCATGCATGAACATCTTGCCACATAAGACAAAGCTCAATATATATATATATATATATATATATATATATATATGTTTGATTAGTTTATTACTAAAAATCTCTTGCTGTTCGGCATTTGAAGCATTCATTCCTCCTAGCATAATTGTGTTCTCCACATCCCACTCTAATCCATGAATCAAGAAAAACATGATTAAACTCAACATGATATTGATGTGACAAATGTTCATGTTAACATATGAAATTAACAGGATTATCTTTATAATTAATTAATTAATTACCCGGGGCAAAACCAGTCACCAGCTTTCCATCCAGGAGGGAAAGAGTTATTATTGCAAGTTCCAGCCCTTCCAGGACAGGAATTTTTCAGTGCACCACATGAATGACAAGTCGATCTTTTAGCGAAGTTGTGAGCTCTGCAGTTCACGGAAGTACAATACCAGTCTCCAGCCAATACTTCAGTCCGGTTCGTCAGATATGTTGTCGGGTCAGGCCCGCCTATTTTCGGGTACTCACAAAGTTGGCAGGTGTCTCTCTTCTTGAAGTTAACGTGGTTGCAAGCACAGCATATCCAATCGCCACTTGATAGCCTGCTCATTCACAGTATATATCTTTTTCCGATCTGTCTCGACACATTAAACAAATTATCAGACTTTTGCGTTTCGAAACCTTATTGTATACGATCTTTCTTGACCTAAAATGGATTTTCATTTGTATCGATCATAGTTGAAGCTAACTCATGACTCTTTAATACTCGATCTAAGTTTTAGACCTTAATCGATGTTTCAAACTGACCAAAAATTAAAAACTACGATAAGATCATATTAAGATGTAAATTAATGAAAAACATGAACATCAACTCACCTTATAGATATATTGGTGTGGAATTGAGAGATTTGAATGATTTGTGGTGTTTTTTCCTTCTGTTGGTTGCATGGGCTGGGAAGGGGTTTATATAGTACTCTCTAAGAAGATCAGCAGCTGGTTTCATCATCTGGGGTCCATCTTATATACATATATACACAGATATATATATATATATATATTCTCCTATACGTTTCGAGAAGTTTACTTAATCATTTTACTATAATAGTATATATGCGATTCTCTAGAACACGAGGCCCGAGTTTTCTAAACACGATCACATGTCGCTTTGCTTTTGACTGTTCTTGGGATGCCATGAAAATTGATTTGCTGATGAATTTCTCTTTCTATGTGCATTATTGTATATATTATGAAAAGTACTTTTAGAAGTATCTTATTTATTCTTTGTTTACTTTCATCTTAGAAATATATATATATACTAAGTTCATATATCCTCTATATATGTGTCTTGATCCCGCATTGAGTGTCAAATTTGAAAAAATTTTGGCTTCCGAAATGTTGTATATGAGTGACGTAAAATTTGTAGAGTGATTTATCAAATCTCGTATTATTAAGCCTAATGTTACAAAGAATTTTAGGCTTTCAACTTAAAACCAATTGATAATGAATGAAGTAACTCATG
Source organism: Coriaria nepalensis (assembly GCA_027186245.1). Classification (NCBI taxonomy): domain Eukaryota; kingdom Viridiplantae; phylum Streptophyta; class Magnoliopsida; order Cucurbitales; family Coriariaceae; genus Coriaria; species Coriaria nepalensis. The sequence goes on from CP114482.1 coordinate 1,326,822, forward strand.
TTTTATTATATACGAATTAATAATGAGTGATACTACTTATTATATTATATGTTTTGTGTATTTATTCATTATTAAGTACTATTATAAAGAATATTATTACAATTAACATATATCATGTAGTAGTGTGTTCCAGTACACTCACTATGTATATTATGTTTCTTAATTTGACTATTATAAATTTAGAACTCTTTACATATGATAGTAATAGACATGAATCTAGTCAAAGTGAACAAGTCAATGCTATTGTTTTTATAAATTAATTTATAATTTAACTTTATACTTTGAAGCAAGGAGCACCCCAGCTATCTGTTGTCATCTTCTTACAACTTGGGCAAATAAAACCGTCCCTATGTAGAAATAGAGAATCTATACATGTTCTTCTTTTTTACCAATAATTCAAAAGATGGCATCATTTCCTAAGATTTAAAGATTCATACCCTGCCTTTACTTTATCTTCATTCTCTCCATAACCCGAAAAAACAAGCATGATAAAAATCAATACAATCGGTTTTTGCAAAATATGACATGACTAGAATGATAACTAACTAATAGAATATCATTCTGATTTTTAACTCCGCGGAATAGTTAAGAGTTAAGAACAGGTTCGTAAAACTATTATAGATAGAAAAACAAAATATAATTAGTTTATAAATCTAATAATCTATTGGTTTTAGCTAGATACTCTCAGTTCGTTGGGATGAAGTCGCTTATAGGTCTCTAGTCACATAGCCCGATCCTTTCTTGTGTTAAGGGTGCATCGGCTCTTACATGACTTCTCTTAACTCCCGCAGAAATGACAGATTTGGTTTTAGAAGTCCGTGTGCTTGAATGAGGGCATGTCTTGAAGTCTCCCTCTTTTTAAGTCTTCCCAGTACTTCTGTCTCCGATTCTATTCCCGGTGTGGAAGAACCATTGCCGAGTATCGTAGTCGTATCAGGCCTATTCCCTCTTGCTTTAGTTTAACTAACTGCTGATCCGGAGTCAAAATTCTTTAGCATCAATTATTGATGTATCTTGATCCCCCATTAGAAAAGATTATATATATAAATATATATACTCCAGGAGCGGCCTAAAAAATAGCTCTTAAGTCTGTCTTTTTTGTTGGGATGGAACTGGTTGCGTAAAGAATCTTGAAGAAATAGAGAGATATATGCAAGTCTATAGACAAAGTACTGCGGCGAGCCGATGCCGTGAGGAATATCCTGCCTCCAAAATAAAAAGGAACACTGAATTGAAAGTATAATTTTATTTTTTTTTTTGTTTTTTTTTGAAAGACAAATTATAAAGGTAAATGTCAACAAATCGATAAGGGGGAATACAAATATATTTTCACCAGACATGATGAATGTTCTACATGCATGAAGATGTATAGTTAAAACGTTGTTGGGATCATTTGATTCTCAACGTGTGATCATTTTCAAAAGGGCAGAAGAAGAACGGCATGCAATTCTTCTCAATAATACTTAGAAGAATCTATCTCTGCCTTTTCTTCAGTACGTCACTCAATGGACAAGATACGCATCACGAAATTTGCCGGAACTTGTGATTATGTGTTAGAACTTGTCTAAGAATTGGTATTTGAAAATTGTATCTTGTTAGATTAGAATTACGAAAGATAAAAACCGAAAATATATGTATAAATAAATCATATTTAATAAATATAACGATGAAAATCAATATTAAAAAAAATATGAAGAGTTATTTTCATTTTTCTCAATTATTAAAATTATAAAAAAAAAAAGCCAAATAAACCAAAATTTTCACTATTTTGTATATGTGTATATATGTAGACTTAAAATTGAGTTTTTGAAAAGTTGAGGGGAGAAAAGTATAATTTAGTCGATCTTAAAACCAGCACAACCCATGTTTATTTATATGATCGGAAGATGATCTTGATTTACATATATACTTACTTCTTCAAGCCGGTACGGACATGGGATTAATTAAACAGCTTTCTAATTAAAAAAGAATGCATTAAAAGTAGTTAAAACATCCATGATTAAGTACTAATTATTTAATTAATTGATCAAGCTTCAAAATTGTTGGATTGATAGCCAGCTTGCTTGAAGGAGTTCTTTCTTGCAGTTGCCAGAACAGTCTTATCAGCCACAATGAAATATGCTGCTCCTGCCACTGCCATTTTAATAACAATTTCAATTATTTATTATTTATTTATTATTTATTTATAGAATTTATTGTTAAATAATAATGAAATTAACTAATATTTAACATAATTAAAAATTAACTCATATCCTTAATTAAACTCACCTGTGGAGATTATAAGGGCTTGGGCAGTGTGATTGAGGTTAGCTTTTGCCCATGGTAGCATCCTCACACTTGCAAACTGAAATATTAATTGATAATTAATTAAAATTATATTCCATACATATATAATAATAATAATAATAATAATAATAATAATAGTAAATAATAATAAACCCATATGACTGATTTCTTTTTGGTTGATCTACGGTTCTCATGTGAACCGGGTCGGTCGAACCATGAATTTGCATATGTCAAATTAACTGGAGAAAACAACTTACTGTAGGAATTGCAGTAGCAATGCTTGCAACAGAAGCTGCTTTAGCTCCTGCTATCACACCCTCTGTATATATACATATGTATACAAACCCACTCCATTAATTTTAAGTGCTGATTAGTAAAGATGATTAAGTAAATAAGAAGCATTAATTAAGTACCATTAGCACAGCGTCTGGCCATGGCTAACTTTGGGTCAATGGACCTTTGCAGAGGAGACTGAGCCACATTTTTCGCCATCTTTTTTTGAGTGTTGTAGAGAAGTAAAAATAAAAAATAAAAAAAAGTAATCAACTCAAGCTAATTAGTAGTTAAGAGGAAGAAGAAGATGATTAATGTTGAAGGGAGTGAGATGAAGTGAGATTCTTAGATTTTGGTTTGGATATTTATAAGCCATGTTGATGTGATGATTCAGGTGGTAGGGTTTGATGGTTTTGGTGTAATACCAGGGGGCAAATTGGATACTTTTGTGCTTTTCTTTGTCCAAAAAAATAAAAAAAATAATAAATTTGTCCCATTTCTTTTGGTTTCTGATATATAATTGATTAATTAGACAAGACAAATCAATTTTAGTGAGGTGAAATAATAATAATAATAATAATAATAATAATAAATAAATAAATAAATAAATAAAATAGGATTAAAAAAACAAACAAACAAATAGAGGGCAGTTTTGAGGTTGGTCCGGAACTGCCACTTTCTGATGTTAAAAACGTTAAAACAAATGTGACAAAACCATGGGTTTCTGTACGGATCAATTGCAGTGTTCTGGTTCTATGAATCTGTTAATTTGATGGGATCGTGACACGTACACAATTAAACGAACGGCGTAGATCTATTTGAGGAATGAGAGGGATCCTGCTATCGTTTTCCTAGCAGTCTAGTAGGGCTCTGTTAGTGCGCTTTAGGCCCATAGAAGATAAGGCCTGCAGTTTCATTAACGAATCCGGATCACTTTGAAATAAGCCCATTCATTCCTACTACCACTATATTTCTATCTTTTATTTTCTTTTGAGGAAATTAAAAAAATAAAAATAAAAATAAAAATATATATATTATGTGGAAAAAAAAAACTGATTTCTGCCTCGTAAATGAAAGTGGAAATTATTAAAGATGAGTGGTAGATATCATGATTTTTTTGGGGATAGATGGTAATTATGATGATGATTAATAATAATAATAATAATAATAATTATTATTATTATATTAATTATATTAATGGTAATTTTTGTTGACTAGAGAGACCTTTTTCTATGGTTACCTAAAAGCAAAAGCCTAGGAGGGACCATAATCAATATAATGGAGCAATGGTCCCATTATTTATTTATTTATTTATTTATTTATTTTTGGGAGGGGGAATTATGAATACAAAATGCCATAATTTTTAATTATTTAATAATTTTAGAGGTATCATTAAAAAAAAAATTAAAAAAAGGAAAATTGATAGTTTAAACCTCGAGTATTTGATAATTAAATCAGGTCTCGATATTTACAGTTAAATCATATACTTATATAATATAGTATTTTGAAATTATTTTCAAAATTTTAATAAGGTGTTTTGGAAATTCATTGTCCCACCCATTTTAGATATTTTTAATTATTTTTAAATTTATATAAATAAATAAATATTTTATTTTATTTTATTTATAAATAAAATTTAATAATTCATAATGAAATAAATAACTCCCCGCATAATTATATAAAAAAAGCCCCCCCAATCCAAAAAGGAGAAAATGTGTGTATCCTCTTTTGGGTTCATGAATAGTTTTGTTACCCCCAAAAGTGGAATTTATAGTGGATTTCTAGCTGTTTGTGCTTTTACATTTATAAACTGGACTCCTCGATTCTATTTTCTTTCTTTTTTTTTTTTTTATTTTTTTTTATTTTATTAATTTAATATTTTGTTTTTACCATTATTAATATTTTTTTAATTACTCTATTAAATAGATAAACTTATAATGATCCATTAATTTTATATCTTTGGTAGATTTAATAAATAATTACATAAATTATATTTATATTCATATTATTTAATAAAAATTAACTATATATCATATCATTTTATTTATCAAATTTAAAAATTATTATATAAATAAGATTCATATAATAATTTATTTGGATAAGCTCGAAGCTTAAAGCTTGGAAATGAATATTCCAAGTAAGTGATGTGACGATGAATGTGATGACGTGGCCAAAAGTTAATAATATTCTCTCATCTTTGATACCTTCTTTGAATCTTTATGGCTAGCCATTCGGAATTATGAGAGAGAAGGAAAGTGAAAAAGATGAGAAGCTCGCGTGCTCTTCTCTGCAACCTGAATATCATCACCATCATCCTCTGTCGTCGACCCTTTTATCATATTGAATTTAACTTATATTCTATGCAGATTTTCCCTCTAAAAATTTGCAAACAATTTGTACTCTTGAGAAAAAGCCGACGCGTCGTCTTGTTTATTTATTATCTTTTCTATGCCGTTGACTAGATTGACTCCAGACTGCAAACCTCAATTTAATCGGAGAAGCATGAATTGTAATGAAAAATTATTTTACGTTACACCAAACCTCGTACTGATTACAATAGTACGTCACTTTCATGTGATAGTTGTAAGATAAATAAAAATGATATTTTTTATATTTTTTTCTTTTTTCTTACGAATATCGTGAAGTTAGAGATATACATTTTATTTATAATAAATAAATATATTATATAAAATTCTTATATCTCCTATGTTATCTATATATATATATTTACATAAATATTAATTTTATTTTTGGTTATAAAATAAATAAATAAGATCCACAAATTTTCTAAAATTTGTCTGGACCTTGGTTGCCTTGACATAGGGCTACCCGTAGTATATAATAAAGAAATGTGCGTAATTTTCTAAATAATTATAAATTTTCTAAATTTTCTAAACAATTTTCATAAATCCATCTAAGTTCTTATAAAAAAGCAGATTATGAGAAATGTTTTCAAGTGTCGTTAAGAGTATCTATCTTCGATATCCGGCCGGAGTGATTAAGCCACATCATCGTCATCGCCATGGTCACCGGATTTCTTAAAGTTTCTCCAAATTATGATAGTCCTAAAAAATAATTACTAGAAAAGAAGATGGGTTAAGAATATCTACCAGTCAAAATCCGTTAGCTCCTAAAATTCAACAAGTCCATTGCTACTATCATACTTGAATATTGCTTTATAGATTATAGAATCTCAAGACGGAACAAGTATGATCATTCTTCATTATATATATATTTTAAATAATATTTTTATTTTTATTTTTATTTTTATTTTTATGAAGAAAAATAAAAAAGGAAATCCGAAAAAGGAAGTGAAGGCAGGAAAAAACATGATGGGATTTATATGTGTTTTATTTTCCCCCCCCTGTGTTCGGTGACATCGAGCGATATGAAATGGGCCATATGAAATAAAGCTGCAGACAATCTTCAAAAGCAAACAGAGATAGCAAAATAAAATTTTATTTATTTATTTATTTTTATTATATTATATTATTTTTCCATGATTGATAGTAATTATTGTAATCACATGACTGGTTAATGTTTTCATGAGAGTCACACGTTAGGACAACCATATGCTATAATCCTAATTACCTTTTTTTTTTTTTGTAATACCTAATTACCTTTTAGATTTAACGTATATTATAATAAGTGGAAGATGTGATTGATCTGCAACTGATATTTCATTTATCATGTGATGCAGTATGTAGAGCATATATTATCTAACACGATACTTTTATGTCATTTGACAAGAAATACAAGATTGTAACTATATCCATAAGTAATTAAGTGTAACTCTTATGGTAAACTTCTAATTAGTTAGTGGATCAAACTCTCCCCCCCCCCCCCCCCCCAAAAAAAAGAGGAAAAAAAAAAAGTGAAGAAAACAAGTTTGCTTCGTCCAAATTAATTTCATCCTATTTACAAAACCTAAAAATTTAAAAGTACTCAACATGATGATGATGATGATGAGAATGATGAGGATATTGATGTTGATGATGTTGAGGAATCTGATAAGGTTCCTCCCTTTCCTTCTTGCTCAGCAACTTTGGTAAGTAATTAGCCCTAATCTTACTCTTAATACGATTATCACTATCATTAGTGTTACAATTCGGGTTTTGAGGTGGCTTAACAGACCTAATCAATGCCCAATTAACACCCTTAAAGAAATCATGCCTCTTAATCTCAACAGAACCCTTTAATCCTCCCATCCTCTTCTTTGGATTCTTCACCAGAAGCTTCCTGATCAAATCCTCAACCCTCCACATCTCCTCCTCCTCTTCGCTACAACTTCTTACGTTGCTGTAGCTTCTTGGAAAGCTTAATGGCTGCTTAAGTATGTTGATTAGGGTTTGCTCATTGTTTTCACCCTTGAATGGAGTTTTCCCGTACAGCAGCTCGTACAGAAACACGCCTAGGGTCCACCAATCAACTGCACTCCCATGACCTTGTCCTGATATCACTTCTGGGGCCAAGTACTCGTGGGTCCCAACAAATGATTTTGATCTTGCCTCTATTGGCTCCGCTACTAGCTCCGGATCATAATATTCTTGATCGCTATCATGATCATGATGATCGTGATGGTGATCATTACTATGGGCTTGTTCTGTTATCGTGGTGATGGTTTTAGGTGATTTTTTCTTTCTGGAGGATTTAGAGAAGCAGGAGAGGACAGGTTGCATGGGTGATGATGATATGGAATAGCAAGAAGGTGTAGGTGATGATGGTGAGGAGGAGGATGAGGATACTTTGGTAATTGCATGCCTTTTGTGATACTTTGTGGTTTGTGATCTTAAAAGCTTTGGAACGACCTCGCATTTGAGGCAAAGATCAAAGTCTGAAAGCATGATATGACCATCTTCTCTAACGAGGACATTTTCTGGCTTTAAGTCTCTGTAAACTATTCCCATCATGTGCAGATACTCTATGGCTAAGATTGTTTCTGCTGCGTAGAACCTAGCAGTAATCATAATTAATTAGTAATTAACTAATGTTTAAATTATGTTGATATGGAAGAAGTTGATTAATGAAACATACTTAGCGGCTGAAACGCTGAAGCGTTTTCCGGGAAGGCGTTGCCGGGCGGCGTAAAGATCGCCGCCGGGACAAAACTCCATAACCAAGCAAGAGTAATGAGAAGCCTCAAACTCAGCATAGAGAGTAGGCAAGAAAGGGTGATCAAGCATCCCCAGAATTTCCTTCTCCATCTCTGCTCTCCCCAACTTGTTCCTTACAGCAAGTGCTTCCCTATCCACCACTTTCATAGCATACATGCATTCAGGAGGAGGAGGACGCGCCAAACCACCCTTCGCCGGAACCGGAATGTTCCGTATCTGACATAGATATACGTTTCCGATATCACCGCTCCCCAGGCGGCGTAGGAGTCGGAAGTGTTCCAACCCGACTCGGCCGTCTTTCACCGCCCTTAACTGCCGCATGGCTTCCCATGCAGCCTGGTTAGCTTTGTGGGGTTTTTGGGAAGCGTAAAGTGATAACGGGACTAGATCTGCAGGAGTTGATTGGACCGAGACAGAACTTAGGCGGTTGCTTCCGAAGCTCAGGTTGGATATCCAGCTCCGGGTCGAGTCCGGTACGGTTATTGATGAACAACTACTATCATAGTCGGATTCGGAGACTATAGTTGCCATTGGAACAAAATTGAGCAGCATAGAAAATAAAAAATGGTAGTAGAGGTATATATATATAACCTTTTTGATTACCTAGCTAAGTTCACAGTGCTGCCCATGAATTTTATAAGGAATTACGGAACTGCCATTACATATTGAATCACGTGAGTTGCACTTGGGGTTTTTTTTTTTGTTTTTTTTTCTCCGGCCTTCAGAAACATTGGAACTTAACATGACCCACCATGGTTTGAGATCAAATGAATCAAAGTTGATGTCTTAATGGAATCTTTTTTTACTTTGGAACTGATTCTTAATTTCAATTAGCTGACACACCCACCAAATGTTGTTCTTACAAAGGTATTGGTTTTATAACGGACCTTCGTTTATACTTTCATTTACGTTTAAACTTAAAATTGGTTGGATTAAGTACGATTCTAGTCTTTTTGACGGTCAAAAAAGCCTCGCGTCTTTTTTTTTTTGGCTATGAAAAGCTTATCACAAACCTCGTTTGAAGACAAAAACGTCGCCTTTCCAATGGACTAAAGAGACATAAAAACGACGCCGTTTGGGGTGAAGAGCAAAAGCTAACCCTATTTAGATAGAGATTTCAAAACAAAACGTATATTATCTGAAAAGTGAGGGAGCTAATGGTAATTGCAAGAAATGGATTTCTTTCTTTCTTTCTTACAGCATGGAGCTGTGAGAGAAAGTGGGTGGGTTATTGGTGCACGGAGCACCCGTGCCTCCGATTCAAAACCCACCTAATTTTTTTATTTTATAGCTTCTAGATTTTGTGCAAGTATTTATGATTTTCTTCATAGCCATGTGATCCCACTTAATTTTAAATTTTGGTTTAAAAAAAAGAAAAAAAAAAGGGAAAAGTATCCGTTATTCTTACATTCAATGTATAGTGAGATTTTATTACAACCTCATGATTATTATTTAAATTTTATTTATAAAATTTATTACCATCCTCCTTGACTTTGCCTATAAAAATAGTGCTACTTGGTCCTCTTCCATTTCTATACTTCCTTTCAAGTCAATTTAATAAAATTAAAAAAAAAAAAAAAAATATATATATATATATATATATATATATATATATAAACCTACTTACTTATATAAAAATATGTTATAATAAAATATATAATATATTTTATAAAATAAAAATTATTTAAAATAATTATGAAATAAATACTTTTTTGCTGCTGAATTGAGCCATGATATCGGGCGGTTGCGAGAGTATCTACTCCACTCCGTGACCACTCAAAACGATTGTCTGAAGTAGATAGTGTATTCCATTATTATCCCATTTGGATTCACGAATAAATCTATTTTCATTTATTTATTATTAAATTTATTAATAATAAAAAAAAGCATATTCCCCACATATCTTTTCTTAAAACCCAGACATGAGACAACCAAGATCACCAAATTGTGGGCCCAATAAGCACAGTTCGAGACCAAATTTGTCGAAAACCCACAAAATCCAAAACGCAAATTTGGACTCATTATATTTTTTTTATTGCAACATTAATGAAGGCATCACTTCCAAATCTTTGCCGTCTGTTTCTGTGGGATTTAGTTCTTGTATACAAAATTCTCTCGTATTTTTTTTCCTTCTATTTATCTAAAAATATCCCACTTTTCCTGTCCAAGAATCTTATCAATTCCCCCCCACCCGGTTTAAACCCAGCAACATATGCAGAGCTGCTGCAAGGCTGCATGCATTATCATATACAAAGTCTGAATGCTGCCCCCATCACTTGCCCCATACATTCTTCTCACCTTACCCTATTAACATTTTCTTTTCTTTTCTTTTCTTTTCTTTTCTTATTAATTTCTCTTTTTAATAACTCTTGCATAAGAATACTGTAAACTGCAAACTTACCCACTGTTCAATATGAAGAATCCATGATTGGGTGAGCAAGAAGACATGGCCAAACTGACAACCCCACCACCACCCAATTAGGAGAATGGTCTGAATTCCGAATCTTCATTATAAAAATAAAATAAAAACAATGAAATTCAGTGAAAGTGGATCGTATTTTCCTTTTTGGGCCGGAATAAAAGTTTGTTGCCCATAAAATGATTGGGCTCTCACTTAGCCTTCCAATTTCTTTTCAAGGGCCCAAGGCCCTCTCTGCTTGCCGACAAGCAGCCTTCTTTTTTTGTTTTTTGAGCTCTAGCCTCAGCAACAGCAAGCAACCAGAGAAAGAGAGAGAGGGGGGATGATTCCAAAGCCCTTACGCACTTTATGCGCCGGTGCCGGAGTAATCATCGGCGGATTTCTCACTCTAAACCTCGCTTCTTCTCTCACTATCAGAACTCTACGAAACTTCTCTGAAGCCAAAAGGGTAAATTTCTCCTTAATTTTAATTTTAGAATATTTAACACTTTCCGGGATTGGGATTACATTTTTTTTTTAAAATAAAAATTATGGCGGCAGAGAAAGGTTGCTATGCCATGTACGAGTTGCAGAGGAAAAGGGTTTTATGTATGTAAACTGTGTGGAGGGAATTCTACCATTGAATGGTCTCCTCTGTTCGATCCCATTGCTATCAATCCTTGCGTTTGCCCAACTTGCGACGGAAACAGGTTTGGAAAAACTGCCGTTTGAACTAAAATTTGTAGTTTTGTGCAAACTGTGGTTTTGGTTGAGATTGTGAGGTTAATTTGATTTTTGTTAATTTACAGGGTACAGAGATGTCTTAATTGTCTAGGGAAGGGATATGATTGAATGGATGGAGCGAATCTGCGGCGACAAATTCTGTCGACTCGCACTATTCTTGTAGCATGATAAAATGAAACCTTGTGACTTCTGATTTCCTTTTTGCCTCTCCTAATGAGATTTTTTAATTAATACGATCGATATGCTCAAATTATTATTTATATATATATATATATATTTTTTTTTTTTTTTTTTTAATAACCTTTTTTTGTTTTTTTTTAATGTAAAAATTAAAATAATTCAATATTTTTACTAAAATAATTAATTAAAATAATCTGATTTTTAATGAGATATTCAAATGAGTTTTCGTGATATTCAGGTTGATTCTATTTTTCCTTTCGATGAACCTGTATCTTAACGAGAAAGAAAGGAAGAAGCTTAAGTATAGGCCCAAAAACCTAATGGACCTTAAAGTATAGGCCCAAAAAACTCGTAACGACGACAGTTGGAAATCAACGAGAATCCCACTTGTTGAAGAAATCATCTAACGAGAATTGATGGCAGTCTAGTAAATATAGAAACTCTGGAGAGATAAAACCGTCAAATTACCCCTCCCGCTCTCAAATTAGTTATAGTTAAACAAACAAATTTAACGAACACCCGCACTTCCCTTCTTCCCACCAAGACTCGCTCTCTTTCAAGCTGCCATGAAAGAGCCTCCTCCCTCTTGCCGTAGAAGACCCCTAAACGGCAAGAAAATCAAGCTAGTGTGCAGCTTTAATGGCGGTTTTCACCCCAGACCTCCCTCCGGAAATCTCCGCTACATCGGCGGCGAGGCTCGCATCATCTCCGTCGATCGCAATGTCAGCTTCTCTAAACTCCGGTCGAAGATCTCCGATCTCTGCCCAAACACCCGATCCTTCTCTCTCAAGTACCAGATTCCTGCATCAGACTCCGTGAAGGATGATTCCGACCTCTTGGTCTTGATTTCTTCCGACGATGATGTTCGGTGCATGATCGACGAGTTCGACAGACTCGAACTGTACGGTAAGCCTTCGAGGCTATGGATTTTTGTTTGCTGCGATAATGCTGGGAATGAGAATCGTAGTCTGTACTCGACTTGTGTGGAAACGTTTGGGAAAGATGGGGCTGATTGTGAGTCAGTTTGTGGTGGTAATGGAAAATTCGTACCAAAACAGAATTTCAGTCCAGGTATGGGCCGTGAGATTGATATGGAGATGGAATGTTTAGGGAAACAGAAATATGATCATCCTCTTATAGATTTGGCTCCTGACCCTAAATCGAAAGTGGGAATGAATGCTGTGAATCGGATTTATCAGGACCAGTGTGGAGTGGATGCGTTAGATAACAAATTAGCAATTACTCATTTGTCAGGGAATGAGAACCTTCCAAACTTCCCTTCATCTCGTGCATTGAATCTTCGAAATGGGAATCTTCGAGCCGAAACTAATTCCATGAGACGACTATTAGGGAGTTCTGGTATTAATGTGTCTTTTTGTGGTGCCGGGGTTAATGTTCAGACTTTAAATCAATCAGCTGCATCGATTAACTGCTTGAAAAAACAGAGTAATTGTTCTTGTGGGATTTCTCTGCGTAATGTTTGGGATGTTAAGCGGCATGTAAGAAACATTGAGCGAGCAACAATGAGTAATATGAACAGGGAGAACATTGTGCCCCGAGCTGCTAATTGTTCCTCTGTTAGAGATAGTTTCATGTGGAGTACTTGTTCCGATCAATCTTCCATTTTATACAACCGATCGAGTGAAAACGATGCAGAAGATCAGAAAGTGTATCCATTTCATACCCAAAGCCATCAGAACAACCTCACGAAGATGGGGAATTTTAGAGTTGATCAATCGGACGGGAGGCTTCTAACTGGAAAATCTGGTGTTGGGCTTAAGCCAAATCTGAATATCTCAAAGCAGGGGCGATCTATGAGAGTTCATTGTCCATATCTGCGGAAGTTAAATTCTGGTCTGCTGGAGCATGCATCTCCAGGAAGGACGAGAAGGAGAGAATGCAGTTTAAACACAGACAATTCCTTGTTTGGAAAACCTTACAGTCCTACTGTTCTCCAAAACAGAAGTTCAGATTTTGCTGCACATCATGGTGAATGCATTGATCTCGTTCAACAATCTCGACCAACCGGCTTGCAGACTGTGGAGACTCAGGAAGACCTATTGACGGGTTCTGATAGTGATGCCTTTAAAAGTCGAAGCCAAAATCTATTCTCGAATTTCCAAGGTGTACCCCTGACATATAATGAGCCGATTTCTTGGGATTACAAAGAGGAGCAATTCCTTAAGAACCCCCAGGAGGATGTTAGTAATCAGATCTGTAGCAATAGTATGTTTCTAGATACCTCAGTAAGCAATTACACATATGGTGCATCCCCATCTTCGGTTGATGTTTCTTCATATAACCTTCCCTTGTCACCACGAGCTGAACCTCATGTACCCTCATATCATGCTACTGTCGATTCCTTTGAAAATAGTAACATCGTCGGCCATCTAGTTAATGGGGTAGATGTTGATGCATCAAATCCTTCTCAGCCAAATGCAGCTTCCTCTGTGTTTTTGGAAGAGATTCAGCAGGACTCTCCACCTAATCAAAAGATTGATAAAAAGGTAAGTTCTCTTAAGACGAATGGAAAGTATGAAAATTTTCATGCCAATTTCCTCACGAATTTCTTTATATTAGGCTGAGGCTACAGAGAGTGAGAAGTGTTCAAAGGTAATCGGTGGAATCTCCAATGATTTGACTACATTTTATACCCATTTAGCCACTCGAGAACTGCAGGTATTCTGTGAGCACAAACAACTTGTGTCTTTTAACTTGTAAGTATTTTCTAGAAATGTAACATAAAACGGCCGCCCTTTATTCTTCTGTAGACTATCAAAACCGATGATCTCGAATATATAAAAGAACTAGGCTCCGGTACATATGGAACTGTTTTCTTCGGCAAATGGAAGGGGTCTGGTGTTGCAGTTAAGAAGATTAAGCCAAGTTGCTTTACTGGAGCCTCTTTGGAGGAGGACCGATTGGTAATATATCATGCTTCCAATAATTCCACTGTAACAAGTTATCTCACCAAATTTACTTGCTTCTTATGCTCATCACTTTTGATTTATCTATATGTTTATAATTTTCTTCTCCCAAAGAAATCTGTTTAAGTTGATAAATATACTTTCTGAGATATGTCTCCTATAGAATAAACTTAGTTCTTTCAATTTTGGCATAGATTGCAGATTTTTGGAAAGAAGCTCACATACTCGGTCAGCTTAACCATCCAAATATTGTGGCATTCTATGGTGTAGTCACAGATGGACCGGTAACAAATCTCGCTACTGTTACAGAGTATATGGTGAATGGCTCCCTAAAACAAGTCTTACGGCGAAAAGATAGGTGCATCTCATTCGTATTTAATGTGTTTGTCATTGTCCTAATGGAGCACATTCTTACTTGCTCCTTAATATTTTGCACCTTAAACTTGCATCTTGTTTTTACTCACAATCAGGCACTTCATCATTTCTTCTAACTTTTTGTCTTTTTCGATGTATAGAACTATTGATCGTCGGAAGAGGTTGATCATAGCAATGGATGCAGCCTTTGGCATGGAATATTTACACGAGAAGAATATCGTTCACTTTGATTTGAAATCTCACAACTTCTTAGTAAATATGAGAGACCCGCAACGACCAATCTGCAAGGTTATCTACCTGATTGATTGAGATGAACTTTTATTACTCTTTATTGATAATGTTGCACTCTTCTTGCCTTTCATCTAGGCATCACTCCTACCATCTCTAAATAGAGTTATTTTATTTGCAATAACAAATGTTAAAGTTCACCTTCACATTTTCAGATTGGTGACCTGGGCTTATCAAAAATTAAACAAAGGACGCTAGTCTCTGGCGGTGTTAGGGGCACCATTCCTTGGATGGCTCCCGAACTACTGAACAGTGAGAAGAACATGGTAACAGAAAAGGTCAGAATGATGAGCATGATAAGATTAGATATGTTGTCTTTTATCAGCCGATAAACCCTTCTCAGTTTTTCAATGTGTCTCGACGTTTAAATCTAGGTTGATGTATATTCGTTTGGAGTCGTCATGTGGGAACTCTTGACTGGGGAAGAGCCCTATGCAAACTTGCAATCAGAGGAAATTTTAGGTATGGCTCAGTAGGATAATTTTGGTGCCAAATGAACTGGTTGAACTCCCTTAATCGCAAATGTATTGTCGTGTTTCTTAACAACATGTTCATTTTCATGCGGCTTGACTTGTTAAAATCCGTAACTTTTGATAGTTTTGGATCATGATGCAACTTATGAACAATCTTTTCTAATGAAATTTCCTGAAGCTATATTATTCTCTGACTGATTTTTTGTATCATCTTATTATCATTCTTTTGTTCTGACATTTACATTTGGTATGTTGATGTGTATTCAGCTGGTATAATCAAAGGGACCTTACGGCCTGAAATTCCTAGGTGGTGTGATCCAGCATGGAGATCCCTTATGGAAAGGTGCTGGTCATCTGATTCCAGCTCCCGACCAGCCTTCTCAGAGATTGCTAAGGAGTTACGAGCAATGTCATCCGCCGCAAATGTCAAATGAAGAATGCTGAGGATAGTGTGAATGTAGATATGTTACTAGAAGTCTAGAAGCTGAAGAACAGGACATGCTTGAGATGGGATCCCCTCTTTTTTTCTTTTTTTTTCCCATCCACAGTCTTGTCCAGTCGGACAATTGATTCTAGTGTATAGAGCAAGTCGATCAGGCCGGTGTGTGTTTTTTTGTCATCACCGGTATGATATAGCCATGTTCTAGTCTTCTAGACAATGGTTTTGATATTTGCCTTTTTCGGTGGGGAAGAAGGAATCTCTTTCTTCTAGTTTGGGTTATAAAGATGTACCTATCATTGTTCTTTTTATGGTTCAAGCTTCAAAATGTGCACAACTAAATACTTCTTATTTATATCATAAAACCTTGAATTTTTTTTTGCTAATAAATTAGAAAAAATCAGTTAATTTAGATTCCAATACTTATCGAGAGTTATTGCTTATCAAACCGAAGAAGGAAGCTTACGAGATCTTTGCACAAGTCGGGCGAGAGTGTTCTACACGCGTTTACATCAGCCAGTGTTCATTTCCCACGTTCAAAACGGCGCCGACTTAAAAAATAGAGAAACTCAGTCGGTTTCTCAGTCAACGAAAGCTATTGGTCCACGTCAACTAGACTTCTGCACCCGAATCCCGTATACTATATAAGAGCCCACTCGACATTTAGCAGTCTCTTCTCTGTCTCTCTCTGTCTCTCTCTGTTGCTGTGGCTTAAAAGGGCTGCCCCCAAACAGAGACCTAAATTTTGTTTCAGAGAAGATGAAGCAGCTCGTTTTTGCTCCTGTGAGGAATCGATAGTTGGGGTGTCTTCTATCATCGCTTGAATGAGGTCTGAGTCGTCTACCGGTTACTCCTTTTTTCCTTCGTAATTATATTGAAGAATCAACTTCTCTCTCAGTCGGCTTCTTGCTTCGGTAATTTTTCTATTTCACCTTTATAATTTTTTCTTTTCTTTCGGAAATGGCTCGATTGATAAGGATCTACCTGAAATTCTATTAGTTCGGACTCCATTTTTTGCTCCCATTTTGTGCGGGAAAGAGAGAGATTGCTACTCGTATTGGAGATTTGAGTTGTGGTTTTAGCTCTGCAGCTCAGTAATTCGAGTTGTTATTGATTTTGTAGAGTTCTTAGCTTTACTTGCCTACTAGTTTTTATTTTACTTGAAGCTTCTTTTGTTAATCTGGGGTGATTTCTTGTTACTGAAATCAATAAAGATTTGTTGTTCTTCTCAAAGAAATCAAGTTCAATTTTCTTAAAGAACTAATCAATCTTGTAGGTGTTTGGATCTTAAATCAATTTATATTAATATGTTCATTTCTTAGAGGTTTACTATTGCTCATATATTTTCTTGCTATTCATGATAATTTCTATTATATGTACACACGTAGTTTTTTTTTTATTCATTTAATTTTTTAAATTTTTTTTCCAATAATCTATGTATTTACTATTTAATAGCATTATAGAACAAAATTTAATGTCCGTGTTTATCTATTATAGTTTTGATCCCTCTCCATTGTTGCTTGGTGGAAGTAGCTGAAAGAATTTTATCTAGATCTTTCTTGATAATACAACCTTAGAAGCTTAAAAAATGCCGAAGGAGAGAAAAGATCGCTCTGTCTCTCATGATAGGTACCGAGCATCTCCATTTCCATGTAGCAGTAGCAGAAGCAACTCAAGCTATATAACCAGGCCTTCATCAAAAACACCATTAGAATCTGAAAATGCTAATATTAAAGAATGGGAAGATGTGAGGTGTCCTGTATGTATGGAACATCCTCATAATGCAGTCGTCCTCATATGCTCGTCCCATGAAAAGGGTTGCCGCCCTTACATGTGTGACACTAGCCATCGCCACTCAAACTGTCTAGACCAGTTCCGGAAATCATTTGAAGAAAAACCTTCATCTTCAATCCCACAAGCAGGTGATGAATCATCAACTGTTGTGGATATGCAAGAGGGAAGAAGAAGAAGAAATGATGAGGAGGACATGGTGATTCCTCTAACCACACATGATCCACTATCTTGTGAAAACCCGGCTCATGAGAAGCTTGTATGCCCTCTTTGCCGAGGAAAGATTAAAACGTGGATCGTGAATGAATCGGCTCGGACCTTCATGAATTCAAAGCCGAGAAGTTGTGCTTGTGAGGATTGTAATTTTTCTGGAACTTATGTGGATCTTAGAAAGCATGCAAGGCAAGAGCATCCACTTGTCCGCCCCTCAGAGGCGGACCCAGAACGGGAAAGGAATTGGAGGAGGCTGGAACGGCAAAGAGACTTAGGAGACTTGCTTAGTACTCTTCAATCTTCTTTTGGAGAAGACAGGGCCGATAGTAATGAAACTGTTTTGCCAATCGACAATAGGGGATTGCTCACGGTGTTTTTATTTATTCGGGTTTTTCAGCCTGAGCCCAGTACGAGGAGTAGTAGCTGGTCTGGTGGTGGTTCTAGGACCAGGACCAGGACCAGGGCACAGTTGAGTTTTCGAAGGAGGAGGTCCGATAGGCTCTGGGGAGAGAATTATGAAGGAGAAATTGGGTCTGCTGATAGAGATGATGAGGATAATGATCAATCTTCAGATGATGGAATTGGGCCTTGGAGTGTTCTTGATCGTGATCCGGATCGGGCCCAAAGACGTTCCACTCCAGATAATCTTTCTTGATTGTTGAAGTTCGGTTTGGGATTCCTTCATTGTCTTACTCTGAATGTTTCAAAAAAGTAAGTTCTCTCAAGTATTAATTAGCGTTCCCCAATTGTTGCTCCAAACTTTCTGTAAGCTTAGCAGTTTTTTTTTATTTTTTTGGAAGGTAGAACAGATGAGGAGTGAAATGGGAAGAGCAGGCTACTGTCTTTGCTGTTGCCATGGAAAAATGTTGTCAGTACCGTTGGGTCGGAGCCATTATTTATGCTTCATTCAAGTCTCTACTCGGACGAAGATGAAACTGATTAGTTAGTAAAAATGGATTTGTGCATCTTTCTTTGCTCTGTATGTTTGTGTTCTTCCTAAAATTTGTAAGTGATATTTTCAAATAAATTGTTTTTGAGTATTATTTGGATCAATGTGCTCAACAATAAGCATCCATCTTTTTACAACGACATGTCGTCAAAGTGTTAAGTAAAACGGTCGGAATAGAAACCGTATTTATTTTCTTTAATTAATTAAGAATATGTGACGTAGGCAGTTACTCTTATTACAATCAGAACAGAAGAGGAGAGAGATGAAGGTGGCTAATTTGGATTATCAACACCAGACCAAATGAATAAAAAATAATATATAAAAAAAAAAGTCATGATTCTTATTGACTCGTTATAACCGCCATGCAGTTGTGTATTACAAATTAATATATCATTGTTAAGTTTTGTTATAGTACGAGGTAAAGAGTATTAGTTCGGGGCCCAGGACTACCCATCGAGCAGGGTTTTCAAGGTGGAACCGAAATCCTGCCCGGGATTCATATTCCGGTCCTCGATCACACTAGGTCACATAGACATGCTTCTGTCTCAACTCCGTTCTTTTATCGGAGGAGTAGCTTCCGAGTATCATGGCGCTACCTACCACCTCATTTCCCGGAATTGCAACCATTTCACTAATGATATGATGATATCTCTTCCAGAATCACCGGAAAACGAATCCCCGGTTGGGTCAATCGTCTTGCCCGGATAGGTATTCATATATATATATATATATATATATAAGTAGAAATTATATAATATAATGTTTAGATCTTCACATTAAATTGAAGTGTTTTCTCTCTCAGTACTTTTGTCCAAAAAAATTTATGCACTTTGTGTAGTTGTTTACTACCCGAAAGGCTTGAAGTCACGACGGTTAGGCAGTTACACGAATACCACAATGTTCCGGTACGATGATGTTTTTTTGCTTTCCCGAATTTCATTTTATTTCATCATACTGTTTATCCTTTCTCATCAATTATGTTTTTATTCTTACGAGCAGAAGAAGATGGCCGTCGCTCCATGTCAACCCGAACTATCCGAGAATCGAGGGATATGATTAAAGACTATTTGATCAAGACAGATGCTTGCTATCGCCCTTGAGCTGACATTGCTTTTGTCAGAGAATCCCTCGAGCGAAAGTTTTCCCAGCTTATACCTCAAAATGATCTTCGAAGAAAACAAAAAAGTAACAAATCCTTACTATCTATATTCAGAGCGGCTTTCTCTTCAGACAAGAGAAGCCACAATCTAGGGTCTCGAATATTTTTGAAACCCCAAAATATTTATTATATATATATATATATTTTTTTTCAACAGTAAAATTTTCATAATAACTCAAGAAAAAATAAATAAATAAATTATATTATTTATTAAAAATAAGATATTAAAAAATACTGATTATAAAAAATTGATTTAGTGATTTTATATTTTAAAAGATAAGAATAATATTTAAATAATATATTAATATTTTATTTTATATTATTAATTCTATTTTTTTATTTATCTATTTTATAAAAATTATAAAAAAAAATTCATTATCAAGAAATAATATGATTTATATATATATTTTTAATTTTTATATTAAAAAAGTTTTAAATTTTAATTTAATTTAAATACTCAATTAATCACAAGCCGCCTTTATCCATATTCATTGGGTTAGGATTCTTTTAATAGCTTGGTCTTATTTTAAAATTAGGATTTCCTCCAATTTTTTTGGAGATCCGATAATATAATCTATATATATACGTACATACATAGAATGCATAAAACTATTAGATTTGTCGATATCATCTTCTCTCAAGTCAAAAGCAAATGACATGTAAGATAGCAAATACTTCCAAAAAAAAAAGTTAATTTGGTTAAAGAAAAAAGGTTATCTTAATTAATTATTTGTCCTTAACCTGGCACTAGGTGGAAACTAATTGGATAATAATCAGATAACTATTTGGATAATGCCGGGTTATTGGGAAAAAATAATAATAATAAATAAATAAATATAAATGATATTTCATGATTTATATTGCTTTCAAGTGACATTTTGCTTGCATGTTTATCTTTACATTATTCTATCAACAACCTTGTCACTTTATTATCCAATAATACAAAACTTCTATACTACTCTATTACCTTATCATGTCTTTTCCTCATGTGGATTACGTTACAAGGAATAACCTTTATGCAAACCTCCTCAGAATCTACTTGGGGAATTGGTTGGAGAAACAAGATAAATGTATGATTCATCTGATTTTTTATATGAAGCACGGTACTGTATTTGAGTTGTCATAACAATACTCGGTATGTTCGGGTATTGCCGGTGGCACTTGCTGAAAATCTTGTATTACCGACAGTTCTTGTAGAAAAATTGAATCTTTTTGTCCTTCCTAGCTAGGTCATTGTATTGCTTCAATAAATTGATATTCCGTTCCTACTTCGCTATTGCTCAAAAGCATGATCAGCTACACATTTTGGTTCATTTCCAAGGATACAACTGGTTTGAAGTTTAAGCTTTATAGTGATTTTAGTCATTTATCATTCATATTAACGGTCTATCTATCCAATTTATATCTAAATGTTAGAATATTATAAGTTATGTCAAATGAATAAAGAAACTTAAAATATAATATTTAAATAATTAATTGATCTAGATGTGACGAGATCATTCTTCCAACCTTTTGATGTGAGTCGGATAAATCAAAACTATTAGTCGTATAAGTCTGAACTGAATCTAATCTTTTAAATTCATTTTAATGGAAGAAAATTCAATGATAATAATGACCGTATTATTTTATTTATAAAGAGATGATTAAATTTTTCAAAAAAATTATAAACCAATACATTAAATGCATATATCTTATATTATGAATTAAAAAGGTAAAAATCTTCCAACTCTTAGCTAAATATTCCAAATCCTAGCTCCTTTTTGTATGGAGAAAAACTTATCAAGAAAAGACGAATACATATAAATTTAAGTGCGAGTAAACATCACACGGTGTTAAAATTTTTCACTAAATGAATGAAGCCGTGTGGAACAAGTTGAAGAGGAACATTAACATGCTAAATTTAGGTACCTTGTTCCAAACAAGTAGCTAGTTATACGGTTAGTATCCTTAAGATATTCTCTTGTCTTCTTCTACTTGTTAGTTGTTTTTAACACGACCATCTACGCGTTGACACATTCATACAAACTCATTCAAGTCTTTGCCAATCAAAGGTGGTGGCTTGACCCTTCTGTTCATTCTTCTTCTACAGTACTTAGAACCCAAAAAGAGGAAATAAAAAAGACATGTTTTCTTTATATTTAACTATCATATTTATTTACATTAAATTTGTCTTTAATTGAAAATTATGGGTAGATTGACTTCCAATTTGATAATGTATTTATAATTGTTGTTATAAAGTTCATAGTGTTTTAAATGAGCTAAACTTATAATCAAAGAAGGATTCCTTGAATAATTGAAATTGAGATTAGATTATTGTGATTAAATAATATAATCATTTTTTAATACGTAACTTCATCATAACCGTTAAATTATGAGTAAGTTAGAATTTCTCTAGATAAGATAAGCTTTTGAAATTCGATTTCACTCAGTTATATGCATGAATTTATATTTGACACCTAATAAAATTATAGGGTAATTATTTTTATTTCGCTATTAGAGGTAGATTGTTATTAGAGGTGTGTAGAAAAATGGTTATCCAATTCACCCGGTCAAAAATCGAATCGATTACTCAAAACTTGCGAGTTTAGTTTATATTGAGTTAGCTACGAGTTTTGTCTAAATCTAACCTTACGGAATGGGCCTTTTGATTGCCTCATTCGACGACGATTTTACATGAAATTGAATAAGATATTATATTTATTTAATTTAATTTTTATTTTTTGCAAAAAAAAAAATCTGATCTCTCACAAGTTTATTATGCCCAATACGATTTGGTCAAATTTTTAAGGCATTTAGATTTGTTACGGGTAAAAATTTTAAAAACCAATTATATTTTAATTGATCATGAAATCGCTCAAACCTTAGCTACTTGATCAATACACGCCCCTAATAGTCAATATATAAATATTTATTATTTATTGAAAATTAAAAAAAAAAAAAAAAACTTGAAGGAATTTAATTGGGCAACACACCTAATTATTACATGGATCCTTCAAAAGATTCTGTATATAATTTTTTTTTATATAAAAATTAAAAAATACATGAATTAAAATATTTAAAAAAGTAAATTAAATTAAAATTAAAAAGGAATTTCCTTCTCCAAAACAAAATCAATTGTTTGTCCCCAAGCAAAATAAAAATGCGGACGTCAACAAGCTATTCTTAGGCAGTTGGCAACTTTGGCATAGAAACCTACCATCATTCGGTGTTTATTAAGCCTAAAACTCCTCCTCCTCCTTCTTCTTCTTTTTCAATTATTATTATTATTTTTTTATTTTTCATATATTTATATAAGTAATATATAAATATACCATTTTGCTTAATTTCATTAGATACAAACCGAACCACATTAGTATTCTCAAACACAGAGGCAGTGAAAATCCTTTGTTTTTTTTTGGTGAAAGGCACAAAATAGGAAAAGGAAAAACTATTATCGATCTTTCTTTTAAAGAGGTCAGTACAATCTCTTGTTCTTTTCTCTGCTTCTTCAATCCGATCATTCTTCTGGGTTCAATCAATTTTGGCGTTTGAAGGTACAGATTATATTTTCTCTGGGTGTTTAATGGAAGGCTGTGAATTTTGAATTATCACCTGTTTTTTCTGCTTCTTGGGTCTACTGCATTTTTCTTGACCTGCTGTTTGGTAGCTTGGAAAATAGAGGGAAAACAATGGGTCTCGCTTGCTTCTTTGTTTGTATTGAATCTACTTGATTAAATTACTTGGGCTTTTTCCTCGTCTCGTAATCAAGGATTGGAAAGTCTAGATTTCCAGAATCATGGGCTCATTTCCTTTCCAACATTTTTTTTCTCAGCGACCAGACAGGGCTATTTTAAAGTTTCTTTGTTTTTGTTTTTATTTATTTTTTTTCCTTCTGCTGTAATTTAGTTTGATCATCGGCGATGATGGGTTTCTTATTCGATGCTCTGTTTACTTGTTTGAGAAAAAAAAAATTATACTTTCTTTAGGCTCCTGATTTCAATTCAGTTGCAAAGAAACGACTATTTTCCAAAGTCGGATGTTTGATTTTTTGGGTTCCAAATCAAGACATGATAAAATAAAATTAAGGTATTGAAAATAAAAATAATCTTTGCTTGTTTAAAGAGGTGACAATTGGATGATTACCGAGTTTATATTTGCACTCACATTTGTTCATATGACAAATTTCCTTCAATTGATCATCTTACTATTTGCTTGTCTGAGTTGTATGATTATATATATATATATATGTACGTATGTATGTTTATATAATTTCAGTGAGTATTGAGTGTAGCTATATTGTCTTGTATCAGGTTTTCTGCTCAAGGTTGAATTATATTGAAGTAATCATGCGATTCAAAAAAGGGAGTAAAGTGGAGATCTTAAGCAAAAAGAAAGGGAGCTCTGGCTCATGGAGATCTGCTGAGATAATAAGTGGCAATGGCCACAACTATACTGTTCGGTATGATGAAATTGAAGGTGCTACTTACAGAACAAATGTTGAAAAGGTATCAAGAAAGGCGATTAGGCCTTGCCCATTTTCACAAGAAGTTTTGGAAAATTGGGTTCAAGGTGATGTTGTGGAGGTCTTTACCAATCTTTCTTGGAAAATGGCTACCATTTCGGAAGTTATTTTGGGGAAGAAGAACTTCTTGGTTAGATTACTTGGTTCCTCTGATGAGTTGAAAGTCAGCAGATTTGATATCAGAAGTAGACGGATTATGATCAGAAAGGTATATTTTTCATGGTGAATATATGGACTTGATTTTGTGTAATTAGCAAATAGCTCTTCTTTGATTCCATTTTTTTATGTTTTTGTTTTTTTTTTTTGGGTAATGCAGGATTTGAGTCATGGCGATGATAAGTTAAGGCTCAAGCACAATGAGAAGAGAAGTACACGGATTAATCTTCGCATAAGAAAATTTTCTACAAGTAATAAGGAGATAAATATCCCGGATTCTTATAGTTCTACCACTAAGAAGAGGGGTCCAGAAGAAGAACTTCTGGGTCCCACCGCGAAGGTTAGAGCCTTAGTAGAAGAGGGTAAACATCAAAGACTGGTTTTACAAGATCCATCCAATCCTTTGTGTGATAATGATGAAGAGAGGAGGAAACGGAAAACGGAAGTTCTCCACCGTTTATTTGAACTAGATTCCGAATCCAATGGTGCTGATCTAATCACATGTTCGGTTGGTAGTTGCAGCATCAACGAACGTCATTTTCCTGGGGCAGGTCCTAATGAAGATTTTGATAACCACCATCGTAGTGATGCTGAATCTTGCTCCCGTGTGGGATTCTTCGTGGAAGAAGGGCAAAATTGTAATCTTTCGAGTGAAGAAGAAGTGACCAGGGAGATTCATAGATTGGAATTACTAGCTTATCGGTCCACAATGGAAGCCTTACATGCAGCGGGCCCTCTAAGTTGGGAGCAAGAGGAATTGGTGACAAATCTTAGACTTTCATTTCATATATCAAATGATGAACATTTGATGCAGATAAAGACATTGATTTCTTCGGATATTACTAGTATTGCTAATAATAATAGATGACAAAGAAGATAAATATGGGATCCTTTCTTTTTTCCTTTGAGAAGTTTGTTTTCTTTTTTAGGGGTATAGGCATAGTAGATGATTTTTCTTTGATTGGTTCGGTCCGCAAAATGTTGGGCAGCAAAGGTGAGATATTCCCGATTTCATTTCTAATGGGGTATTAGCATAGCATGAATGTAACAAAGAACTGAGTTGAAAAATAAATGGGTTTTACCTCATTTGAAAAGTGTATTGGTTTCATCTTCATCTTCTTGCTGTTCTCATATTATATGTATACTTATATGCTTCTATAGAGTTTTCGGTTTGCCATATGAAACTTTTTGCCGGACTAATAATATGATTAAGGTAAAGTATTTTAGCTTGAGATGTCATTTGATGCTTTCCATGGATTTTCCTGGCCTCGGTTGAGAAGCTTTTCTGGACATGGAAAAGGGCTTCCGAATCTCGAAAAAGAAACTTCGAAGGGAAGTTATGTGATTTGATTCAAAGGTGTACTGCCAAACCTTTGTTTAAATTTGTATTCGTATATATCATCACATCATTTGCTTTGCTCTTTTATGTTTCGATCTCCATGTTCGAAAAATTCCTCCATTTGTCTTTCTCATCCATGTTGATGCATAACATGGGTGAGATACTGGTAGTGAGATTCAAATACGTAAATCAAAGATAAGGCAGTCATTTGGTTTGTTGTGTTTAGGGATTGCTGCATTTGGATCGCTCTTGTTTCGAGTTCAAAGTTGCTGCAATATCATTGATTTTGCTACCTTTCTTTGAGTTAGTTTCTTGCTGGGTTTGCCTTTGACTAGTTCTCGAAGAAACTCGGAAATAGACATCTTCATTCTCTCCGATAGTTTTCGATTAGTTAAATGAGAAGCTTTTATCCTCTCCGATAGTTTATTTTTCGTATGAAGATTCTTTTTAGCAGAAAGACATCTTCATTCTTATGTAACAGATATATCAGGCTGAGTTCCTAGTCGGCCTCACTGAGGGGACCCTCATCTTCTTCTGTTATCTATGTTTGTTTTGCACTAACTTGATGTCCCGTTCCGTTTCTCTGTTCGAGATTTTGTTTTTTCCGTGTCGAAGCATAGATTTTTGCTCGAATTGTGCTAATCTAATTTTGTGAAAGGAATTGTCCACTACGCAGAGTAATACTCCTGTTGAGGTCAGTCAAGTCATAACAGTATATATATAGCATAAGTATAGACTGCGTGTGTATATATCGACCGTAAATTGACCATTTGGAAAACCCCTCTCAAAAACAAACATTTGACTTGAGTTGACCTTCCTTTCTTGCTTGGTCGGGTCAAAAGTCCAACTAACTGGGCCTCAAACACACTTAAAGCCCAGGAAAGGTCCTAAAATAATAGATGGGCCCATGCTAGAACCAAGTTCCTAATACTTTTTTAAAACGCTTTTCATGTTAATAAACGCAGAAGTCAATTTTTTTCAGTTGATAAATATATTTAGTAATATCTTTTCTGTCTATTATTAAACATTTGATTTTTTTTTTAAATGACAAAAAATTAAAATTATAAAAACATAAAAAATGATTTTCATTTTTCATAATTATAAAAATAAATTTTAGTAATCATTACAAAAAAAAACGAGGAAAGTTGTTCCCAAACAGAGCCTTATAGCTTTTACCCAATTTTTTTCTTCTTTTTCCAAATTAAATATATATATATATATATATATAAAAGAAAAGGGTCCTAGACATGGGCCATACCCGTTTAGGGGTCCCATGTCGGGGGGTTGCTGTCCTAATAAGCCCAAATCTAACATAATATGAGGACCATACTTCTTAGTTCTTACATCTGTCTATTTATAGTTTGTCAATTAATTTAAGACATGTATGTATTATTCAACTAATGAAGTCATAGAAATATAGACATCTGTCAAGTAATCAAATCAAATCAAGATCAAGAAGTAGATAACATGTGGGCTCAAATTAGTAAACCCACTTCCTCAAAATAGTGTAGCAGCCCAAGTTGGTGGGGCTTGATGTCTTTTATTCTTCTACCTAAAATGCCCCTAACCTTTATTTTATTTTTTATTTTTTTTATTTTTATAAACATGACATGGGGTGGGGGCTTAGTGTTGTTCATTGGAGATTGATTGATTTAGAGATTTATTTTTATAATTAGTAAGAAAATAGATAGAGAGATTAGGAAGGCCACAAAGTGAGTTGAGTATAGGCATTGCATTTAAAGTGGGTCCACCAAATCCTCTGCCATTGTCTCATTTTTGAATCTCTTCATGATTGTCATTCCCATGTGATCATGCCTCCTCCCCCCACCATCTCTTTAAATCTTAATCCCCCAATTTCTAAAGAGAGAGTGAGATGTGGTCTTGTCTATTTGCCTTTTCCCTCTCTTTTTGAGCCTTGATTTAAGTTTTGTTTTGACTTTGTGTCCAAATTATTTGTCTCTTCGTGCAATGACGTGTACCGTTGCTCCTCACTAATGCCATGCCATTTTTTATTTTTATTTTTTTATTTTTTTTTTCTTTCAGATAATGAAATATTTCTTCATAATCTAATTTTTTTCAAGAAATCTTACTCTTCAAAAAAAAAATAAAAAAAAATTATATATATATATATATATATATATATTATAAATTAATTTATTAATTATAAGTTTTTTTAAAAAAATTATAATATCATATTAAATTAAATATAATTATAACTGATTAAAATCTAAAATAATAACAAAATTTCGGATGCAATCATCTATTATTATAGATATCTTCTTTCATTATTATTTTATATCACAAATATATATAATCATAATAATATGACTATGGCAACATCTTTATCAATCTATCCTTTTAGAACTCACATAAGTACAAAATATTTATCTTATTCATCATCATACCAAATAAAAATAATAATAAATAAAATCTCATTCCATTGAAAACAAGATATTGCCATGAACATGTCATGCAAACAAATATAATTTTATTTTATTTTTAAATTATTTATTACATGACAGACCGACAAGGGCTGCGTGAATCAAGGTAGGCAAGACATTGTTAGACAGCTCATTTGCTTTGGCATAAGTGCAAAATGAGGATACATTGAAAGGATTAACAAATTCTGAGACCCCTTTTCTTTTCTTTTCATTTCCTTCTTAGCTTATTAGCTGGTTTGTTCCATGTCTCAAGAAGCTTCCAATGAAGTTGTACAAGTGTTCCAATTTTTTTTTTTAATTTATTTTCTTTTTCTTTTTACCGAATAGAAACAAACAAATCATTATGTAATATGGTTAAGGTATAGGTTTCGGATTCAAATTATAATTTTTTATTTATTATATATAATTTTTGTCTGATCTTATTTATCATTTATTTACTTGTAAATTTATAATATATATTAAATATAATAAGATAATCTGTAATTTAATAATAATAAATATATTAAATCAGAAGAGATGGAGGTTAGAGACAGATCTTACAAAAATGTTGATATCTGATTAAATTAATAGGGGGAACCCCAGATGTAGTTACTTAACAAAACAGGAATTGTCCGATTGATCCTGACTTCACTCCAAAAGAAGTTGCTTTCTGTCTTCAGAAAAATGGTGAGAGCTATATATATATATACATACATATATATATATATGTTTTGGAATGTTAATTTTGTCGTATATGAGGTTGGAGGAGACATTGCCTTAGATGTTAATGTAGAAGCATGGTCAGACAAATCACAAGTGTACAGAAGGATTTGGTGATGATATTAAGGAATAGATTAAGACCTAATTATAATTAAAGGTAATTTTCGTTGGGAAATGGGATTACTCATTAAACAAAATGCATGAAAAGCTGTTACAAAAGAATCATGGTTGAGTTAAAATAAACATTAAACATCCCCTAATTTATTGATAAATGTGATTTGGGTTTTGTAGAAGGTGAAAAAAAAAAGAGATTAAAAGGTAATTAATTATGGGTGAGATCACGTGGTGTGTGGCATGCAATTTGATTAGGTTTAAAAAAACGAAAAGTAAGGAAAAGAGATATTAGGAAAATTTAAAAAATTTAAAAATAAAAAAAAAAAAAAAAAAAAGAGAAGAAGGAGGAAAATGTCTTTCCCTAGCCACATGCTTGCTTAGGGACCATCAAACTCAAAAAGATTTGAGACTTGAGAGTTAATAAAAAATATTAAAAAATATTAAAAAATATTAAAAAAATTAAAAAAAATAAAAAAATAAAAAAAAAAATAAAAAAGGGTTCACATCAAGTTGAAGAATCAAAGAGGGCATGAGAAGATCCCCAAAAAAGTAATACAAAAGAAAAAGGATGTTTGTATTGCAAAGCTACAACCAAACCCATAAATACCCAAATCCCATAAATGAGGTTTTATTTATTTAATTATTTATTAATTTTATAAGTACATTTGCATGCCATGGTTTGTACAGCCTTGCTGCTTTAAAGACCCATTTCATGCCTTGGGGGTTACTGTATCTATTTTTTCATTTTCCTATGCATAAAAAAATATTATTAATATTTTATTTTGTATATATTATATATTTAAAAAATAATATATTAAAAACTTATTCTATTTTCCATACATTTTTCAGTTTATATATTTCAACGAATGTTGGGAATCAATGGATCAAAAATAATATATTAGAACTAATTTCGTTATGTAATTTATTTACTAATAATAATGTCTGTAGCAAATTTTTTTGAAATATGAGTACAAATTTACATTACATGGTTCAAATATTAGAGAAATGAAACGGTACAGTTTAGAGAGAAAATGAGGAATATAAATCAAACACCTACCTAACCTACTTGTTAGTCTTAAAAACCGCTGCTTCGAAGAAAAAGCACCTGGAAAATGGAAATTCCATTCGTTAATTACTATTTTTTTGGGGAAACTCTTTTGCTAAAAAACCACAGGCATGTTTGGTTAGTTTCGTGAACAAATAAAATATCTCATTTTTTTACTTTCCTATAATTAACATATTTCACTTTGCTTTTTTGGCATACTCACATTGTCACACTCACACAGAAAGCGATTGTACGAATAGCTTCGGGACAAATCAGGACCCTTGATCTTGATCTTGATCATGATCACGATCATGAGAAACCTCAGATTTGAGCAATTGCTTGAAAACAATAGGGGCCCCATATTGGGGATAGAGTAACATCAGGACCGTTGGTGCGTGTTGATAGGACGGTCCGAGTTTAAAAGAGAAGCGTTGAAGTATAATCGCAAGCACTAATTTCACTTGTAGGATCGCTAAGTTTTGGCCGATGCAGGTCCGGACCCCAAGACCGAATGGGATGAACCCGACCGGGTGATTTGCAGCGCGTGCTATGCCCTCGGAAAATCTCCCCGGGTTGAACTCATTTGCATCGTTGCCCCAGATCGATTGATCGTGATGAACGGCTAAGATCGGTATCAGAACCTCGGTCCCACACGGGATCTTGCATCCCCCGAGTTCAACATCAAATTTGGCCCGTCTGATTGTCGCGATCACCGGTGGGTATAAACGTAGGGCCTCGTTTACAATCATGCCCAACTGCACATCATATCATACCCCAACAAATAATTATTTGACCAAATAATTTTTATAAGAGTTTTAGCAATTACAAAAAAAGGAAATATAAAAAATTATAAGGAACAAGAAGAGTGATTATATATATTTATTTTTAATAATAAATTTATTTAAGAATATATATAAAAAATATTTTAAAAAAATGAAAAATAAGGAGAGAGAAAATTGGGTAAACAATCATTAGGATTGGGAAAGGGAAAAGGTTGCAGGCTGGATTTTTCTCAGGAAAAGACAAGACATAAAGGCCTTGTTACCTTCTTAAGTTTAACAACATCATGTTTGGTGGGGGTATCACGTGATCCACACACTCTAAGCACCTCGTCACGTGCTTGTTCCTGCCACTCTGGGTGCATTGCCATGAGCACCATTGTCCACGTCAGGACATTAGATGTTGTCTGTTTGCCAGCAAAGAAAAAGCTCTTACATTCTTCAACTATGTCATTCACCGTAATGCTACCACTTGACGATGATGCTTGGATCATTAGCCCTAGTAAATCCTTCGGAGCTTGGAAATCATCATCATCATCCCGGTTCAATCCGGCTGCACATTCTGAATTCTCCTTCCGACAATTAATCAGCTTGATTAACGATTTCTTAATCTTTTTATCCAACTTCCAGGATTTCATATTCATTCTCGTTGGTATAAATCTAAAAATTTTTAAAAAATATTAATCATATATATATATATAAATAGTACCACTTGATTGAATTACTAAATAGAATATAAGTTAACCTAATTAACTTATTACCTATAACCGGGTATAAAAACTTTTTGAAAAGCTTCCGAAGCAAGGACCATTTGTTGGGCTTGAAGCCGGAAAATGGCTTTTCCGTCCTCATAGCTGCTTCCGAACGCGGCCCTAGTAATTACTTCTTCCGTTAAGGTTTGGAACAACTCGGAAACTTCGATTTCGTCCTCGCCGGGGCCCGCCGTGAGTTCCGACCATTTGTCCAACATATCTACCACACTTGTTGCCATTACCGGGATCAACATCTTAAAAATCCCCCCAAAAAAATAAAAATTAAAAAGAAATTAGCTAGAGCATTTATATTAATTAAGAGTGATTAAGTTGGATTGATGATCAGAGTTAATTTTTTTACTTTGAGATTTTCCATGTGGAAAGTGGGGGTGATGATCTTGCGATGGTGGGCCCACTTTTGGCCCTTGAGGCTGAGGAGGCCATCACCTTCAAGCTGTCTGACAAGTGGATGGGCTTCATTTTTCTCGTAGCAGTCTGATTTGGAGATGAAGATTTCACGAATGAGTTCTGGGTCAGAAACTGTGATTCTAACAGTTGGCCCAAACCATACAACAAAGGTTGCACCTGCAGATACGATGATCATTACAGCAATGAAAAAAATGAAAAAATGCGAGCAATTTTCAAATAAACAAATTATAACAATTTTTTTTTTTTTAAGGAAATTGATTTATTCACTAAAAATAAAAAATATATATATTTACAAATAAATAAAAATCGGAAATGAAGGAAGAAAGCATGACAGCCTTATATTTGAGAGTAAAACATGGATAGTGTAGACCCGACCCAAGAAACAAACAACTACTTAGAAAATTCATTAAAAACATCTTCTAATTATTTATTATTATTTTTAATTAAAAATTAAATTAGAAGTGAACTGAAAAGAAAAAACTCCATTAACGCACCTCAAATATATAATTAGCAGATGAACTAATTAGAAGAAAAAAAAAAGCTATAATAAAAAAGCATTGAATTTGAGTTGATGGAGAAAGAATGAAGAATACCATATATTTTCTTCCAATGATGATAGAAGGGAAGAACTCTAGGAAGAATGTTATGTGAGAAAGGCAACAAGGGTTGAGAGGAAGCTTTCAGCATCATTCCGACGAGCTCTTTGACGTTTCCGATGAAGAAACGATAAGGTGGGCCTCTGATTCCCTGCTTTGAGAAATGGGCTTCTATCTTTCTGGGTCTAAGCCAGAGAACAACTACCACTTTGATGATCAGTATCATCATTACCATCATCATCGCTAGCAAAATCAAACCCATGATAGGAAGCTTGTGAAAAAGCTCCATTTTTTTCTTTTTCCTTTTCTCTTTTTGGAGAGAAGCTCCTAATTAGTAATCAGTAGAGCTTTGCTTTGGTTTGCTTCTTATCTGCGTTTTATTTATTTATTTTTTGTTGGGTTAATATAACGGGATAGCTAGAGCTCAAATGACTTGGTATTTTAATAGTGAAGGAGAGAGAGAGAAGAGAGAAGAGAGAAGAGAGAGAGGTGGTGTCTTTAGTAGTTTGGGAAGGAGGGAGGCTAATTTGTATTTAGCAAGGCCAACGGCGTAGGGGCCGCCATTGGAATTCTAAGGGTCAACGAATGATGACTTTTATTTTATTTATTTATTTTATTTATTTTATTTATTTATTTATTTTATTTATTTCTCTCTTTTATCTTATTTTGAAGAAGGCAATCAATCTTACCCTTCTATTTGTCCATTACTATTCCTCCTAATAGAAGTTGAAAATATATAGTCACTCGTAGTTATAAACTACATAGTAACTTTGATCAAATATTGAGGTGACTTCATCTTTAACCACTCTAGAAATTCTAGGAATATATATCAATTTTTATATATCAAGTTTCTAAAATGTGTATATTGACATGCATTTATCTAGAGTTACCAAATTAATCATATCATTTTTCTTTCTTAATTGATATTTAATGTAGAGCTAATAGATTAAGATTTCCCTAATAGCATATAATATATAGATTGTTAATTAGGGATTAATCAAATTTGTAGCCTTACATATCATGTGTCACTTGATTAGTGGAACGACAGAGGAGCATGAGGTGTATGTATATAATATATTGTTAATTGATTAAATATTAATGTTACTAAATGAGGTATTATATAATATTTTATTATTATTATTATTATTATTAAACTATATATATATATATATGGGAAATTATGATACATATTTTTCACTTCTCCTCATGCATCATCTTCATTACATTTAGGTTAATTACGATGACATGGAACAATTAGTGAGCTACGTATATAGGACAAGACATCTAATTATTCTAGATTTATTCAAGACTTTAATAAATATTATTCATATTTAAAAGATAATAAAATTTTAAATATATAATTAATATTTATTGAATTAATTTATAATTTGTATATAAATCAGATCTACTTAAAAATATATTTAAAAGTAAATAATATATTTTTATAAAAATAATTAATAATGATAATAACTTCCAAATTTTAGGAGAATATTTTTTTTTAATTGTGTTTATTATCTCAATTTTTAATAATATAAAATTAATATAATATATATATATATAATATAATAATATTAAAATTAATATATGCATAAATTAGTATTTCAAATCTAAAATATGAAAGATTTCATCATCACGTTAGTATCATTAATTGTTCCTAAACTTAGAAACCACAACGTACAAATTAACTAAGCACATGCATATACAGAGAAATGATTAAGTCAACTCCATCATTCTATCTTGTAAATCATTATCTTAAAAAATTCATCAATAGTTTATACAAACCTTGTCAATGCTTTCAGGAAAACGAATTAAAATAAATAAATAAATAAATAAATCATATATGATATGTGATGGGGAGTTTGATTTCTCTATTTATTTCTTATTTTTATAAAATGTTATATTTTTCGGTTTAAATTCAATCAGAGTTTTGGGTATATTTGTTCGTGATTTTAACAATTTGCATCTCAAAAATCTTTTTTTGATTTATTAATAAATTGATTTAAATAATATATTAATTTAATTTTAAAACTATTAATTTATCGAGATTTTATTATATATCGTGATTCTATCAGTTAAGATGTAATTTTCAAAAACAAGCTTTTAGACGAGTTATGACACATAATCACATGGTCAAACAGGTTGGTCCTCCAGTAAAAATTGGTTTTTGACATTTTAAATTCTTCACCCATAATTCATTTTCTTGATATCAAAGTTGATCAATTCATGAATATATATAGATGTATATGAACAAAAGTATTATTGAGCTCAATGTTACATTGAAAGAGAGTTGACGAGAATTGGGGAAGAAAATAGTTAAACCAAGCACAAAAAGGAAGGGGGACCTTCTGAGTTCTTTTCTTGTTCCCAAAAATATGATATTAGGGTGGGAAGAGAAAGGGAAAGAAGAGAAGGGCACAAAATGGGGTTGTCGTTTTGGAATGTTGCACTTAAATAGTGCACATGGGAACAAAGCTGTATCTTTAGGGTTTGTTTGTATAGTTTTAGGTGTGGGGGGAGGGGTAGAGAAATATGCTGTAGTTGACCCAAAAAGTAACTCCATCCATCTCTATTCTTGTCCTAATGCACCCAAGACATGTTGGGGCCATATTCCCCCCTCATCTCATCTCATGCTCCTTCTTTCACTTCCCATGACATATATAACCCCCCAAACTAGCTAGGTTTTACTTGAACTTCATCTTGTAACAAGCAGTAGTCATACTTGAATACAATTCGCATTGCATTAATAAAAATTAAAGTTTAATCGACCGCGGATAATTAAATTTATATTGTATTTCGATATGTTAGATATATAATTGTAAAAATATATTATAATTAGATTTGAAGATACAAATTTTTACATTGTTAGACTTGTAGATTTTGTTAATTCTTTATTCGAGAGTCGGAAAAATAACATATCTCTTATACTTTTATATGAAAAAGTTTCGAGTGGATATATTTGAAAAGAGACTTTTATATATATATAATGTATTATCGTAATATATAAAATATTATTTTCATATATCATTTCACCCACCACGTAAGAGTGATATTTATAATTTTAATTAGTTCGATAATCATACAATGTAATATACAGGAATTTTTCGTCCAGAGAGAATGGAGCATCATGAGTCTAATTCTTCAAGGAAGATATGAATTAGAGTTGGCAATGTTCTTTTCCTGTTTAACTTTGGACGGGATCTCTGATACGAATATTGATCAAAACTTTCCAAATAGAAAATGCTCAACCAGAGAATCAAGTAGCTGCCCTATTATACATATAGCATTAGCCATTATGGCTAGGAACCTAGCTAACTAGTCCCCCCCTTCTCTTCACAAATCACATCCAAATTTTCTCTGTAACCAAACAGAAGATAAGGGGGGGAAAAGGAAAAAGAAAGTGCAACATATACAACAACTTATGGAGTTTTCGAAAATGACCAAAATCATCTAACAAGAACTTAAAAAAAAGCCTGCAGTTGCAGCTGCACCTGATAAGGTACTTTTTGCAAGCTAGCTAGCTTGCTTCGATTTCCAATTATTTTTATATCATGAGTTCACATATTTTCGAGCCCCATTAATCATTATAAGGATCTAAACAATGCATCCAAAAAAAAGGCTCCCTCTTCTACAGATTAAATGATACTCTCTATCTATCTATCTATCTATACAATGTAGTACATGTCTTTTTGTGAAATATGGTGCAGCATTCGTTTTTCATTCCGCTTGTTTAAGTCAATCCCATTAACAAGAGATTTCCTTTCGCTTAATCTTAATCGGGAGCCTTCGATCTTTAATTACGATTAAGCAATATAATACGGGAGATCGTATACTATATAATATATGATATGATCTGTAATATCAATCATAAGAAATTAACAAACGAATTATATAAATTTATAGTATGATACTATGATCACGTGATCATAAAATAAAAAAGATTTAGTTAGGTGTAATAAATCGTAAACCAAAAAAAAAAAAGGGATTTGATTATATGATCACAATCTTACACATTTTCTTTATATATATAATTTTATTTAGTTAATATAATAATTAAATTAAAATAATTATTATGTTAAATAAATAAATATTTGAAATTTTGCAACGGACGTTACGTAGATGTTAATAAATTAGAAAGGGAGGTGAGGATGGGAGGGTGGTGTTGGCTGAGTCCTTCCTTCATAAAAGCTGCGAAAAAGAACAGCGTCTTTTTCATGTCAACAGCCCTAGTCTAATCAGAACATACCACGTGTCATCCAATCATTCGTATTTATCTTCTACTTTTGTTCGTTCCATCATCTCAAGCTTTGGTCCCTTCTTCCTTCCACTTCCACTTCCAAAAATTTACAAAAAACGGGAAAGAAAAGTGAAAATGAAAAAAGACAAGATTGAGAGAGTACCAACAATGATAACAAACTTTGGCAGTGTTGTTTATATACAAATGAGTTTGAGTACATATATAAGAGTCAGATGGCCTCACTCTTTATCTTCCGTACCTTTTTTTCTCTTCACCTTCTTCTCCTCTAAAAAGGCCTCTTCTTCTTCCCCCATCTCTTTTTCACTTTTTCTTTCTTTCTGTCTCTTCTTACTTGTGTCGTGTAAATTGTATACTGTCTTTTGATGTTTCACTCTCATTTATGATCACTCAAAAGTGTAAACTTGTAAGTAGTATTCCATGTGTGAGGTTAATGTTCATCAAAATTCATAAGCGAAGGTATAGATAATTAGTTTATGACTAGCCCACAAGACATTGATACAGTGGTAGGGTGGGTTGGTTATGATCGGGACATGATAAAAGACACAAATTGAAAAAGGATTGCTTTTCATTTCATACATGTTTTTCTTGTATGATGATGCTTAGTGCGTTTTCTTGTAATAAACGACAACATGACATCAACTTGAATTTAAAATATTAAGAAAAAAAAAAAAAAAAAAACAGATAGATATAAACTGTATAACAATTACAAAGATAAAATTGACTCTCCTTATAATTAATGAGGTGGAACCCACATGATAATTCTGATATTTTAAATATAATATTATTATATTTCTTATCATAATTATAAATTATATTAAAAATTTAATTATTAATATGAGGCCTAAAACCATTTTTTTTAAAAAAATATTTTCCTCTTTACGAAAACATAGGCATTATATACATAATACATAGAGCACTGCAAGTCTGCAACAAATATGAAGTTGATCTTGACAGT
Source organism: Coriaria nepalensis (assembly GCA_027186245.1). Classification (NCBI taxonomy): domain Eukaryota; kingdom Viridiplantae; phylum Streptophyta; class Magnoliopsida; order Cucurbitales; family Coriariaceae; genus Coriaria; species Coriaria nepalensis. The sequence continues at coordinate 1,364,492 of CP114482.1, forward strand.
ACTTTCAGTCATATCATTGATTTTTGCTCTCAAAGAAAACAAAAAAAAAAAAAAAAAGTTTGAGAAACAACAAATTTTTTTACATAATTTTGCAACAGCTGTTCTTGGTCGGCAACAGAGACAGATTGACAGGTTAAGATCTTCAATTTCCACCCACAAATAAACACAGGAGGCGAAAAAATATTGGTTAAAAAAAAAAAAAACCTCTAAATTTGTGTGTAAAGTTTTGAAGCACAAGTGCTAAGTTAGATGAACTGTGTAATGATAGATAGGTCGAGTGGGGTTCGATACTGGCATTTGGCTCCATTGAAATGTTGGTTCTAAGCAGACAAACGAAAGGAAGCAATCCCACCTTTTAAGCTTCCTTTTATGGGATGGGAGAAGGGGTTAGTGATGAGTTGTTGGTGGATGGTGGGAGAGAGAAGCTTCGTTTGTGAGCACTTATTTTTGTTCGGATATTAGATCAATATTATTCAGTTTACACCAATAAAATATGACTAGACTCACCCGAACATAGTTTATGACTTTCAATGCAGATGGAGACGATAGAGAGGACGAGTAATGATGCTGAACTTTCAAGTGGGTAAAAGAGATTGAAGAGATGGAAGGAAGGTGACCAGCGAAGGGCATTAACTAGTCATTTCCAAAATATAAATGCAGGATTCTTTCCCTAATAATGTTATTTCTTAGCCATAACAGTTTAGCATATGGGCATTGCAAGACAAGACAGATGCTTCCTACACTCTTTTTTTTTTCATGCTTCTTCCTGTCTCTGTAACCCAAGCACATGTCCCTTTCCACAACATGTCTTGTTTCAAGTTCTAGTGAAAATTTGTCTGTTCTCTATCATTTTCAATTACCCTACCATGATCAATCCCCCCCTCCTCCTCCATTTTCATGTTTCTTTCTCTGATTTCGTATCACTGCTCCATCATCGTCCTCCTCTAATGTTAAAAAGACATGTGAACTAATATATAGTCTGTCCTTAGCAATTAACATGTCTCCTAATGATAAAAAAAGACGTGTGCATTCAGGCCATGGTAAATGGAGTCACGGGCTGGGCTAGGTAACTGGGTCCATAGAGTTGTGGGTAGGTCCCTGACTATGTAAATAAGAAAACAGGTAGGCCGATTGTTTATCACTTGCTAGATGTCCTGTATCACCTGTTTGACACATTAAATGCGAACAAAAACTGACACAGGAACTAATGGGAAAACTCTCACTTGGATTTTTAGACATGACATTTGTATATAGAAATCACCATAAGAGAAGACAACAACATGTCGTTTTGTTGAAATTGTTCAGAAAGGAATAAAAGGATGGTACCAAAATCTTATGAACAAGTGAGTCTAATAAAGCTACTTCCATTTACTGGAGCTTGAAGAAGAGGGGAAAAGAGAACAAGAGAAGATACAGAAGACACAAGGCCTGCAAAAGAGGGGGATCGTATTGTAAAATGACAGAATGGTCCTGAAGTTACAAAAAAGAGAGGCTTTGATCACGAATGTATCATCATCATCGTCATGAAGAGGCTGCCTGGCAGCTTCAGATAGCTCGGCTTCATGTCTGGTATTCAAAAACAAGAAAACAAACACAAATGAGAAAGGGAACAAAATCGAAAACATTTTGACGGAATAACGTTTTGAATGGGTACGGAAACATATTGATCATTCTAGGAAGGACCCTGTCATCCCTAAGAGCTCTTGTAGTAGGACCCCCAAAAAATCTCTAACTACTAATCCAATTTTAACATACATCATCTTCGATTTCTCAGTCGCTTAACCAAGTGAGTATATACTTAAATCTAGTTTAAGACAGTTGATCCAAAGACCACTTTTTCAAAATTCAATTTCTCAAACACCAATCTATTTGTGAAGGAATAGAGGAGCCAAGTCAATTGTATACGTCTGGATGCAAGAGCAGGAGACTCCACAGAATGAAGAGTAGGGTCCCTAATACCGCCAAACATAACATGTCTTAAGCATCAAAAATGGAATTTAGGATTCTAAAAGTAAAATCCAATTACCAATCCTTGCATGGTAGAGGAAAGGTTTCTTAAAATTGTAGTTACAATTTGCAGATTATCTCATAGTAGTGCAGATTATTTTTCCTGTGGAAGGTGACCTGCTTGTTCTTTGCATCGACCTTGTTTCCTCAAAGAATGATGGGTATATTCTCGCACACCCTTTGATTCCAATTTATGAAAGTAATATATGCAGGGAGGGGAAATTGGTAAGAGTACACACTAATGCTAAGTACACTTAAAAAGAAACAGAAAAAGAAAAGGTTAATAAGAAGCATTTGGCTTACCGCCAAAGTTCTCGATGCCATGTATGCAAATTTTCGTATGTCAATCGGGTCGTGTCATCAAGCATAATGATAGCACATTGGCCATGAACGCTGCAAGTGAAAGGGGAGGAAACAATGATCAAATACACTCCCGTTGTCACGATGAACAGGGAAAAAGTACATGTTATATATACATTAAACGCATTTTAGATGAATGATTTGTAAAAGTAATCCGAAACAGAGAGAAGAAATAGACGCGTTTGACATTGTTCGAGTCCTCTACTTTATATATCACAGTTTGAATAGTGATTTCCGATACAAAACATTTCGCAAATCAGGACAATAACTTCTTCCAGGTGTCTGGGATAAATTACAAACAGAGCAAACATTTCAACTGAACTCCATATGCTTCAGTTGTCACGTATATAATACCAACCAGGGTTTGTTTTCTTTTATTTTCTAGTCATCGATTTGTATTTCTATTCCAAATAGTAGTAACCATTGGTGTGGAGGTACATCCTCTGGACTTCTTCTTCACAACAAAAATGAACCATAATACAATTGGGATCTGATACCCCCTTGTTTAATCAAAATTCTAAACTTGTTCCCATTTAAAACCTATTACGAACATCTCGAGTTAAGAAAATATGGTAAACGTGATCGGGTTGTATAATGTTCAACAGTTAACGTTACTAACTGCGAGAACAAAGCTTCTAGAACGAAGGCTGTATTATTTGAATACATAAATAATAATTGGAAATAATAAAAAATAGTAAGAAAATTGTCTATGTACACAGTCCCCATTTTATTATTTTCGACTTCATCTTGAATTTCCCAGTACGCTCTTTATGATCATGATCATACCCTGAAAAATGGACAAACAAAAATTACTCATAATCTAAGAAATATGTTACAACTGTGTTCTCGAAGTGTCACATGATGTAATAAGTTTATAAATAATAATAGAAAAAAACAAATTGATGCAAACGTATTACTTAATTTCTTTTGAAGAGTATGGAGGATTAATTACCGTGTGTATACTATGGGGACGGAAGGGACCGAAGCTGAAGTAGAAGGATAAATGAAGTTCTCATAGGCGGATTGAGATAGAACCAGGATGGCTCCGGCGTGTTGGGGACGAGAGACGGCGGTGCTGGCCCGGTCAATGATTGTGATCTGAATGGTCTTACCCGGAGTACAATGAGTTGTACTAGCGCACTTTACTGTGTATTGTCTCCCACAAGCTGCTCCGTTTTCCCATATCTCTTCTCCGGCCGCCCCGAACATGTTGAGCCGTGGGAATTGTGTACGGCTTCCGCCGTGGCAAGCAGTGGCTAATATTTTGTGTATATATATTTATATATATCAGATATGGATTGCATGAGGATTATTTTATTTATAATTTTATGTGCATGAACGAATATATATTAATGGTGTGTTGAAAGAAGAGGGACTCACGTAAATAGGGCCCAGGGTAAATAGTGGCGGTGCCCACGGCTCCGTGGGTTCCCGTGAAGAGGATGAAAAGAGGGAGGAACGACAGCAGCCATTGGAGGAGGACGCGGTGGAGAGATTTATTGGTCGTAAACATTGTTAGAATTTGACTTGGATTGAAGTATGTGCTGCGGTATGGAATAAGTACATCTAACTATTTAGAGGAAAAAGAAAAAGAAAAAGAAATTAGTAACGCTCGGTTGATGTTCTTGGATTATAGATACTGTAAATAGCCAATTGGAAGTAGTCAATGCAGTTACAAAAGAAGCAAACATCGGAACCACCATAGCTGGGGAGAATAATATGGCAAGAATTGGAGTAGTGATTCACAATCATTTTGGGTTAGATGCTAGCCTCCTCTAAATATGAACCCGCTGATGGCCTGGGGTCTCTATCGATTGAAGAACTTAGAAGCCGAAACTTGCCTGATGGGATTAATGGCAGATTTTATTAAGAACAATTTATATACTAATTTTTTTATTATAAATTGTGTTTAATTTTAATTTATATGTTATTTTAGTTAATTATTTTATAGATAACTTTGATTCTCTATTATATATATATATATATATATATTATGGAAATGTATAACTTAATTCTTCTGAAGAGTACGGAGGATCATTTCGAGGTGATCCGCGGGATTAGTGATGGCATCAAAGGCGGGATGAGATAAAAAAATGGTGTCGCCGTGTTTGGGCGTATTGGGGGGCGGAGGAGACCCCGTCGACGACTGTGATCTGAATGGTCTCCATCCGAACAACAAAGATTGCTCCTAAAGCACTTCACATTGTATTTTTTTCCCTTAAACTGTTCCATATCCTTTCTCCGGCCGCCCCAAACATGCCGTTCTGCCGGAAGAGTTCCCGGTCTTTACCGAAGAAAGCAGTGGCTAATATTTTGTAATATATATATATTAGATAGGGATTGCATGAGAATTAATTTGTTCATAATTTTATGTGCATGAATGAATATATATATATTAATGGTGTTTGAAAGAAGAGGGACTTACGTATATAGATCCCATCGTACACTCAGGCGGTGCTGACCTCACCGTGGGTTGCAGTGAAGAGGAGGAAGAGAGGGAGGAGCGGCAGCAGCCATTGGAGGAGGAGGTGGTGTGGAGGTTGTTTATTGGTCCTAAACATTGTTAGAATTTGATTTGGTTTGTAATATGTGCCGAGGTGTGGAATAACATCTAAATATTTAAGGAAAAAAAAAAAAGAAGGCATTTTCTTGTTATTAAATAATTAATATATTACTGATTTTATTTAAATTTAATTTTTGTTTGGTCTCTTGTTATTAAAGTCAACGGTTGAATTGAATGGTATTTTCTTGTTTTTGGTCGAAGGGGAGTTGGATGGTTGGAATATAAGTAAAGAGTGCTATCATGAGGTGGTCGCCAAGGTCGATTTTTTTTAATTGAAATAGAGTAAATAATGAAATTTGGAATTTTAACTGCTATCTTCTTATTATATAAAAAATTAGCAATAAAAATTAAATTTGATTATTTATTTTTATTTATATTTATATTTATTTTTTAATATTACGAGAAAAAAAAAGAAAAAAAAATGTTTATAATTTTAATAAATATTAAATATATAACATAATTATTCTTTAATTCTTTAATTATGATAAAATTGACATAAAACTTATTACAATCTGATATTTCGCTTTCGCAAATCAACTCATCGCAAGAAATAGCGTTTTTGCGATTTTCTTCTTCTTCTTCTTTCAAGGCTTCAGATCTCTCTACTCGAATCCGCCATGGCCCCGCCGTCTGATTTAACAGCTGAGTGAGTCGCACAAATTCATTCCCGTATTATGCTTGAAGCTTAGAAAATCTTCAATCGTCAAATATCTTTTCCTGTATTTATTCATTCGTTGATTCTGATTGTTTGTGAATTTTTTGGTTTTGTTTTAAAGAGAAGCTGCGGCGAGGAATCAGAATAAGAAAAAGAAAACGCCGTTTAAGTTTTTGCTTCCTCTCGTATACGCTCCTGTTCTTCCTCTCAGTAAGGATTTTTCTTTTTCGTTATTTTCTTTCTTAGCTATTAAATCTGTAAATTTTGTACTTGAAAATTTCGTGGTTTTCTTCTTTCAGTCAGACTCTCGCTGAGGAAGCAGCCGGTTTTGAGGGACCGCTTGTTTACGGCTGTGTTGGCTGGGGCTTTTGTTCATGGCTTTTACTTAGTGTATCCTTTTCTTTTTCCCCAAACAGTGCCTCTTAACATTTCTAATGCAATTTGATTCATATTAGATTCACACTATAGCTTTGCATATATTGCTTGTGTTTTGCTGCTTTGGTATATATATATATATATATATATATGTTGTTCCTCTTTGTTCTTATGATGTTGAATTTTAGACGCTGTCATTGCAATGATCATATTTGTTTTGTGTTGAATCGATTTACAGTTTTTATGGAAGCATTTTTTTTAATGCATCTCCAGATTTTTTTCATTTCGGCTCATAAATTGTGCATTTCAATTGGATGGAGTCCAGTTCCTTCAGAATTTTGCCTTTTTAAAGTGAAAGTATGTGATTTCTTTCTTTCTTTTAAGATTTAAGGGATATAAATGTACAGATTAGAATCATAGAATGTAGTGTTTTCATCACGGGTTTTAGAAATTATGGATTTAAACCACTAAATTTAGGTTTAGAGGGAACCGAAATTTGAGGTTTAGGTTTTAATCACTCTTTTCTGGGTTTTCACGTACTACATAGGATGATTCATGTTAAAATGATCATAAGGGATTTTTTTAAAATTTTTTTTTTTGGGGGTCAAAATTATAAGGAAACTGTCTCTGCCCCGTTCCTTAGGGAACTGCTGGTGAGGAGCTCGATCCTGCATGTGTATGTTCGTTTGCATATTTACATGTATCAATCAGAATTTTAGCATATCCTACTTTAAGTTGAAATTGATTAGAGAAAAGTTTTCCTTTCGTGGGGCTTGAATTTTGAGTTGGAACTCTTAAAAAGTAGTGTCTATCTTCTCTTTTATCTGATCATTATGGTGTAGTTAGAGAGTTTCATTTGATTATACTATCGACTTATACAAACAGTCTTAGCTCTCTGATTTTCCAGAACAGATTCATTCTGCTACTTAGTGCGTTCGATGATAAAGCCGTAAATATAGATCACTTTTTTTCCCCGTTTCTATTATGACATAAACATGTTTATGATTTTACGACTATGATATAGTATTTAGTCATTCTTAGCATTTGCTATTACCGTGAGGTAGACATGATTTTTGAATGCTATGTTAAGAATGCTTCTCGTGATTTTTCTTCTTCGTTTTCTTTCTCGTGTTATTTTTCCTTAACAGACATTTTACAGAACGGACCTATATGACATTGAGAGCAAGTGAACTCCATGGAGTTTGGAGTTGCAATATCTGATTCTCTATTGTTTTCGGCATTTTTACTGCCGTAATATTCTGGACTGTTGGAAATTAGCTTAACACCATTTCTGAGGTTATACTGCGGCATGTATTACAAGTAGAAAAATAGTATAAGACCTGGGTATTTGGATTTTGGTGTTCATTTTTGTTGTTGTGAGAAAGGTTATAAAAGCTTAATAAAAATGCTGTTTTCATATGAGCAAACTCTTACTGATATACTTATGTTCGGAGACATTTTTAGGTACTCCGCAAGTAAAAACTCCTAACGGCTGAGAACGGGAACTCATCACAAACTGGGCCTACATGTTACGTAATAGAGAATAAAATTATATTATTAATCTAGACATCTTTTGTCAAGATGTGATTTTCCACGTCAATGTGACACATTATGGAATCCCAATCTAAGAAAACTACATTAAATTTGTAAAAATGTTGGAACACAGAATATTCTTCTTCAGATACTCTTCTAACTTAAGAAATTTGAGAAATTTGTATATAATTAACTTTATCCAATGATTTTATTTATTAGAAATAATATATGAGTTCCTAAAATCGATTGCCTTTGAAAGTCAGCTAAATCCCAGCCGTTCAAGTAAAGATCGATTTACTTTTAAATATTCTTGATTTTTTCTTTAAAAAAAAGCATATTTAATTACATATATTCTTGTAATTGGATCATCTTTAGCCGTGACAGTTCAAAAAAAAAAGTAAAAGAAATAACTAATCAGACGCTCCAATACAATCTTTCACTCTCCAAAGAAGGATTAAATAAAACAGAAATCATCATAGAAGATAATGATTCTAATAATTTACATCAATAATTTTACATCTCCAACGAATCATCTTTAACTACCTTCATAATATTTACATCATCACGATCAGAACACGATCACGATCAACACTTCTGATCCAATATTTACCAAAAGGGGAAAAAAAAAGAAAGTGGAAATCTAATCGGATCGGTTTTTGAAATCAGAGGCCATACGGTTAGCGATGGCGGATTGGTACATGGCATCGTGGAACGAAGCCGATTCCATCGTCATCATCCGGAACCGCCTCGCTTTCTCCTCCGTGAAGCAACCAGGAGCGATTCTAGATCTCGACTGTTTAGAGTCGGAGATCGCTAAGTCCGATTTCCGATCACAACTGGAATCAAAGTAGTCCGGTTCAGAGGACCAGCCGAAGAGCGGAGTCCACCAATTCACGGAGGAAGAGGTGCTTCGACGGTTCGCGTCTTGTTTACGGCGATCGGAAGTAGCACATGCTTGGATTCTGACTGACTGGACACCGACGAGATGAGCTGCCATTTATGAAGCGAGAAAGTGTGATTCGAGAAAAGAGAACGAGGATTTTTGATATCTGAGAAAGAGAAATATTAAGAGCCGGTGTGCAGGTAGAAGATGGAGAAAGTATTTATAGCAGGAAAGGGATGACAAGTGTGGAAAACGGATAAGATCGGACACGTAGTGGTTTTATCTTGTCATGACGTGATTGTATTAAGCATATAAACCCTTTTAACCGGCTGTTCCGGTCAGTTCTATTTTGTTTGTATTCACCTTTTTCTTTTTTATTTTAATATCGACTTCTAGAATCAAACTTACCAAAATGCGAAACGTTGTCGTTTCTCTTAAATGGCTTATGATGAAGGTATAACATTTACTATGTATATGTTTTGTAAAATTTAATTCCAAATTCATCTGTAAAATAGAGAATTAAAATTTGATGAAATTCTATGAAGTAAGTTGTATTTTTTTTTTTTGGGTAATAAAAAAAGTTGATTATATATATATATATATATATATATATATCTAAAAATTTTATTTTAAAATAATTTATTAAAGAAAATCCGTATAACAGCTAAACCGGGTTACATAAAAACCGTTAAGAAGCAGTAGGTTAAAGAAGGTATGATTTGTTTTGTAGTAGGAACCGAGATAAAATAGATAAGAACACAATAATGGGGTACAAAATAACATTAAATAATATGCCACTTGCTACTTACAAGAAACATGATTGAATCTTAGAAAGCCATTCCTAAAATAACCTTCTCTCCAATTGTGACACTCTTAAATATAGCTTCACTTAAAATGTCCATATGCATTCCTTCGTTTTTTCCTTTTTCTTTTTTATTTTATTTTATTTTATTTTATTTTATACATATATATAATTTATTTGAGTTATAAATTAGAAAGTAGTATTTATCTCTGAATTTTTTTAAATAAAAAAAAATATAAATATTCGCGAAAAAGCTTACGGCTTTAAGATGCTTCCAATAATAAGTTGAAATAAACAATCACTAACAAGAACTTTAATATATTTTCTATAAAAATTAATAATACAAGGTGATGGAGGTATAACAAATCATTCATACTACTACCCGTTAAGAAAATATTTTAGATAATTATTAATTTATTATATTTTATTTAAAATTTATCTAATTTTAATTCCGTTAATATTTTTTTTAACAAGAGGTACTAAAAAGAGAAACCCATTTCTCAAGCCGACAAGCCTATAAACCGATCCAACATGCGTGCATGAGGCAAGCCTTTTACCGGCCGCATCTTTAGGCCATGATGCCCTTCCCGTCCCATTTTGATAGCTCTTAACCGGCGATACTAACCATGAGAAAAAAGTTAATAGATCGAAGAACAACCTGTGGTAATAATAGTAATAGTAACGGTTGATAACGTGTTTAATTGCAGTTACAAAAAGAACACAAGCAATTGAAATCCAAACTAGGAAGTTACAACAATAACTGCCAACGCATGATTATGAAAGCTGCTCCTAAAAATACGAATTGGGCATCCTAAAATTGAAAAAAAAAATTCATTTCTCATCATCAAGTAGCGTTTTGCAAACTGAAGTTTCAGAACACGGTTCTATAGCATCTGAGAAGAAGATTGGGTTTTACAATAACAAAGGAAGGAACATCATTGTTCGACTCGGAAAAAAAAAAAGAGGGGGGGGGGGGGGTGTGTTTACTTCCAGAGCTTCCGCAAAGACATGTTTTTATCTGTGTCTTTCTTCATTACTTTAGCAACGGCCATCTCGAAATCTTCCTGGGTCACATGAACTCTTCTCTCCCTCAGAGCAAACATCCCAGCTTCTGTACAGACGGCCTATTTATAGACAGACAGGAGGTTGGTTAAGGTAGTAAGAACAAATGGAAGTCTTTTGAGGAATTGAGGAAGTGTTTGATTGATGATGGTATGTGAAATTTTACCTTGAGCTCTGCACCGGATGCACCATTCATCTTCTCAGCAATTTTCTTCAAATCGATCCCACGCATCAAATTCATCCTTCTTGAATGTATTTTTAAGATATCAAAACGGGACTGCATGTAATAAGAAAAAGTTTATACAAATAATAATGATAATTATCACTAAACATGGGACAATTATTTAAAACTAAATGTTTTTTTATGTACCTCCCCATTAGGATTTGGGAACTCGATTTTCCTGTCAATACGTCCAGGCCTAAGAAGGGCTTGATCCAGGATATCAATACGATTTGTGGCCATCAAAACCTGTGAAAAATGTAAGAAGCATAATGTAGCACTTTTGTTTCTCGACATATGAAAATAAAATTTCTTAAGTCGTAAAAAGTACCTTGATCTTGTTTGATGCTTCAAATCCATCCAACTGATTGAGAAGCTCCAGCATAGTTCGTTGAACCTCACTGTCACCATTACCACTCCCAGATTCCATTCGAGCAGATCCAATACTGTCAATTTCATCCATGAAAATGATAGATGGAGCATGTTCCCTGTTGAAGAAAATGTAATCATAAAAGTTATTTATGAAATGCAGAATATTTACAGTAGGAAAGCATATAAAGCATTGATACTATAAAGCATATATAAGTCCAAAAATAACTCTTTGTCCATTCTAGACAAAGTGGCTGGACAATTCAAGTTCATCATGATGAAAATTGGGCTTATAAGACTTACCACCAAAAAAAAAAAAAAAAAAAAAAAGAAAAACCTGGCCATGACGAATAGTTCTCTAACCATTCTAGAACCTTCTCCAATGTATTTCTGAACCAGCTCGGAACCGGAAACCCTGATGAATGTACAATCAGTATGGTGCGCCACTGCCCTAGCTAATAATGTCTTTCCTGTACCGGGTGGGCCATATAGCAGGACACCCTATTGACATGAAAGTAATTTATTATGCCATATAGATTCCACTACGAGCTTCTTAACAGACAGATATTATGGCCCTTCGAATATTACCTTTGGTTGAGCTATTCCAAGACTCTCAAATAGTTCAGGATGCTTGATTGGAAGTTCAATGACCTATGAGGATAATGTACGAACATCAAACATATATTCCAATATAATGATTGATTGGACACTAAAAATGCAAATCAGAAAGGAAAGAAGAGTGAGTGAGTCTGTGAGTGAAACCTCTTTAATCTCTTTAATTTGCTGGTCAAGACCACCAATCATATCATAAGTCGAATCGGGAACCTTTTCAACTTTCATGAGGTTAACCAGAGGATCCACTTTGCTTGGCAAGACTAAATGAAGAACATAGCTGTCATTACGAAGAGCAACTCTAGCAGATGGTGCAATCTTTGTAATATCAATACTTTTATCAATATCCACAACATATTTTCCTTCTGGATGAACCTGATAAATAAAAGAGAAAATTGGATAAGCTAAAGGTACTAGAGAATCAGGCTGCATTTCATGCATTCAAGCTTAAAGCAGGATCCATGCTGGTTTAACCTGGAGAACCCTTTATTATAAGGTCAATTAAATTCTTTACATGAAGAACATGTAATACAATTTATATGCATACGGACAAATTATGATAGATACACAATAGAGGTGCTCTTACCTTAACTAAAACCTTATTCTTCCCCATGACTTTGACAACTTCGCCAACATATGATCCAGGCTCCTGAAGTAGCTGTAATTCTTCTCGAAGCATCCTCACTGTCCGATTTTTCAATTTATAAACATATCATCAATCCATCAATCAAATAATTCCAAATCAATCCCAAAAGATGAGCAAGATTTATTTGAAAGTTAAAAAATAAATAAAAAAAGATTGAAGCTTGATATAAATTCTATCCTAAACAATCAAAACATCAAAGTATACTCACATAATCACAAAAGAGGCTTTGATTTGAAACTTAAAAATTAAGGAACATAGCATCTATTCTCAAAGAATTACGTTGAATCTGTTCTTAAAGCATCACTTCACTCAAATTTCACCTTCTCAGCCACGTAAATCATTTCATTCATTCCCCACCAAATAACAAACCCTAAATCTCTAAGAACTTCAAAACCAATTCAGACAACCTCACGCTCCAATCCCTAACAAAATCCATAAGACCTAGCTAAAATTGGAGAAACAGAGATAGACACGATATCTAATTAAAAAAATTTCTTCATACCTCTAGAATTGAGCTCATTACGCTGAGCTTCGAGGCGATTGAGATTGTGCGTTTTCTGGCGAACCTGGAGCTGCAGCTCGTGAATGTGTTGCAGATAGTACTGGCGAAGACCCTCGCCATGCTTCGTTGCCGACTTCACCGAGCAGGTCTCTTCCGGCGAAACATCTAGTTGCTTCCTCTCGATCCCAGCTGTCGCCATTTTAGGGGGTTTTCTTTTCTGTATCGACCTTTTCTTTTTGGTCTGTTCTTTTCTGTATCTAGTTTATGAAATAAAACAAAAGGACTAATTTTAGTTATTTAAATGTTTATGGGAGGAAAGTATAATTTACTTAAAAAGTACTACAATTCACGTGGGCAAAAGAAAGAAAAGATGGAAAATCACAGCAAATAAAACGATGGAGCTCTGTTCTAGACTCTTCTTTGCACCCGGCCCGTAGAATTGAAGCTCCATTTTTCTTCCAATTTTTTGTTTGTTTGGACTTTCTCACACCCATTTTTTTAGCGGGCTAGAGGTGTGATTTTTCTACGAACATGATTGAAAGAAAAAAAAAACAATAGTCGGTGATCAAATCTGTGTTATAGACCGCCATTCCCAGCTTTAACCTCTGTATAATCACGGTTTTTAGCAATAGATCTGATCTCAATCGCTGCCGTATTATGTTCGGCTATTTGTATTCACTGTAATTGCAATTTTTGGTTTTTATTTTATTTTATTATTTTTTATCAGATTAGGGTTTTTCCTTTCAATTTGTTCAGGATAAGTACAGTGAATATACAGATTATAAAATTGATTTCATTTTTGCTTAGATTTTAGTCTTGTGGAGTGGTTTAATTTTGGGAAGGAGGGGGAGTGATGGATAAGAAGAAGGTGGCTATTCCGCTTGTCTGCCATGGCCATTCTCGGCCTGTAGTGGATCTGTTCTATAGCCCTATTACGCCTGATGGTTTCTTTCTCATCAGCGCCAGCAAAGGTACCGTTGCATTTTAGGGTTTAATTTGCCACTATGTTTCATTAAATGGAACTTGAGGCCGTGGCAGGCTTTGCCTGAGATTTGTGAATGTAGAAACGTGGTATTGTTGATGTTAATTAAAAGGGAAAACTTTCGAATTATTATGTTGTTTCGAGATGATTCTAGGTGAAATGAGATGAACAATGCAATTTATTAGGATAGCTCATTGAATCATAAAGGTAAATGGAGCTGAATATGTTTATTATTATACAGGCTTTGTGATCTTGTACGAGTTGATTCGTTTCATGCAATACAATTATGATAAATTTAGGTTTCATTAATCAAAACATTTGCGTAAGAAAGAAAAACCCCGATATGGATATTGAATAAGATGTACTTTAGCTATTGGTGAGAAGAGAGGTTTCAAGTAGAGAAAGAGGTTGTTGACTCTCCTTCTACTAAGATGAGTGTTTATTATGTTTCTGACTTTAGATTCTAGTCCGATGCTCCGAAACGGAGAGACTGGTGACTGGATTGGAACATTTGAAGGCCATAAAGGAGCTGTTTGGAGTTGTTGCTTGGATACTAATGCTTTACGTGCTGCTACTGGTTCTGCTGATTTTACTGCGTAAGTTGCTTTCCTTTATTTTTTCTCCCTGCTGAAATGAGTTTGATATAAATGTCAATTTATATTTGCATTGTGTGAAAGAATATGTGTTCGATATCTCTGTAGAAGCTTGAGAAGTTATGTAAATAAATTTCGTATCAATTTGGAGTTTAAGCTCATTAAATTGGATCTGCCATAATCTGTTTCAAAGTAACGTGCAGGAAAGTATGGGATGCATTGTCAGGGGATGTGCTCCATTCATTTGATCACAAACACATTGTCCGTGCCTGTGCCTTTTCACAGGTACTACACAATTTGCACTTTATGTCTTTATTATTACAAATATACCACCATTTTCACCTCTGCTGTGGAATTTCACTTTGAAAAAATATTTGTATGTATACATGTTATAGATTCACATCTGCAGATCCATAGGGACGAAGATAATGGATACCTTTCACCTTTTCTCACCATGCTTTTCTTCAAATAAGATCATTACCTTCTAAAGTCTTTACAGGACACACACCATTTACTGACTGGTGGCGTAGAAAAGATTCTCCGCATATATGATTTGAACCGTCCAGATGCACCTCCAACTGAAGTGGACAAAGCACCTGGTTCGATCAGAACCATTGCATGGTTTCATAGTGATCAGACAATGCTAAGCTCTTGCAGTGACATGGGAGGTGTCAGGTATGTCGTGTATGTACTTAGAAGCTACTATTAATTTAGTGTGGACTTTCTGAAGAGAGTATAGCGGGTCATTAGTGGCTTTACAGACTATGGGACGTAAGAAGTGGCAAAGTAGTCCAAATTCTATAGACAAAATTGTCAGTGACCAGCGCGGAAGTGAGTCGAGATGGTCGGTATATCACAACCACCGATGGGTGTACTGTTAAATTCTGGGATGCAAATTAGTAAGTTTATCACTGGGGCTATTAACTACTACATCTTTATGTCATTGTCTTTGCATGACGTGGCTTATAGTAATTTTTATTTTATCTCGAATATTTTCATATTTTTCCAGCTTTGGGTTAGTAAAAAGCTATGACATGCCCTGTGCTGTAGAATCAGCTTCATTAGAACCAAAATATGGGAATAAGTTCATTGCAGGTGGGGAAGATATGTGGATCAGAGTCTTTGATTTTCATACTGGAAATGAAATCGGTATGTTTTTTAGCATGGCTCAAAATGTCTATCCTAATGCAAAGCCCATCACTAATCAGAATGAGTTTTACTTGAAATTTCAGTTTGAAACTCATTCAAATGGCTGCTATATATCTTGATGCAGCATGTAATAAAGGTCATCATGGACCAGTGCACTGCATCCGCTTCTCCCCAGGTGGCGAATCGTACGCCTCAGGATCAGAGGACGGAACTATCAGGATATGGCAAACTGGTCCGTTGACAGCCGATGAATCTAATACACCTGTGGAAAATGGATCTATCGATAATGAAAAGGTGACTCCTCCAAACGAGGTTTCAAGTAGGATTGAAGGATTGAAGATCGAAGATGATAGATGAGCCGTAGAGAATTAAGAGGGATTATGAGTAGTAACATTTGGTAGTATATTACATGGCTTTTTGCATGTTGGATTTTAAGTTTCAAGCTTCATAGTTGTTACGTTATTATACAACTGTAGGCTATAGACCATTTAATATTTCGTTGCTTTTCTAGTAATAAAGTAGTCTTTTTTTCCCTTTAATATTGGGAGGGAAATTCCTCGGCGCGATTTGTTTTCGGGTATAAATTTCGGAGGATCGGATCAGTAGGACCCAATACCAACCTCGAGAACGTGACGTGGAGAATAGAAATCGAATTGTGTTCGGTTGAGCTCTATTTTATAATTAAAAAAAAATAAGAATAAGAATGTGATGGATTAAAATGTAATATTTTAATATTTAAAAAGTTTTGAAAATTATTTTAATATTATAATAAAATTTTAAAAATATTTTATATAAATAAATAATTAGAATAATAATTATTAAAATATACATTTTAATAGGAATAAAAAATTATATTTGTTGCTCTAATATAAATTTTGTTCACTTCTATTTTATTATTTTTAAAATTAAACAATAAAATAGAATGAAAAACCAAAAAAATCCAACCGAATATTAGATGTGGCAAAATGGGCCGACACGATACTGATTGGCCCGTGCTGTGCCTAAAAATAAGGGGCACAATACGAGATAGAGTAATGGGCCAGAAACGTGTCGTGTCGGCCCGTGGGATTGTGCCACCGACCCGTGAATCTGTTTTGGCATGTGGGCTTATTTCAATTTGTGGGTTCGAAGACTTCTTTTTTAAAAAAATTAATTTTAAATAAAAGAAAAATTTTAAAGTGATTAATAAAATACTAATAATGTAATATATATTTTATATATTATTAATCATTCATAATAGTTATTATTTAATAAATTATAAATTAACATTATTAATAATTAAAATTATAAATATTGTAATAAATATTATTTGATCAAATAAGATCTTATATTAATCGAAAAGTTTTTAACATACAAAATGATTTTTAGAGAAAAACCCTTAAGATTAGGAGGCGTTTTTGAACCCGTGCCTCAGACGGGCCCAAAAGGGCTATGCCGGCCCACATGCCCTCATAGTTGGGCACAACACGGCCCAGTACCCGTACCGTACTTTTATCGTACTATGTCGTGCGTGCCTATGCCGGCCCAACCCATTTTACCACCTTTACCGAATATCAATACGTGGTCCAATTTGTTTTATCGTTATCTGTCAACTAGAAAATTAGTGAACAATTCTTAGACAACGATCCAATTCACTTTCCGATGACAACGATCCAATTGTGTTGGAGTTATATAGAGTAAACAGAAATCAATAAGTAAATAGTATATAAAAATAAAATATAGTAAGTAAATAGTAATATTGGAAATAGAAATATAATTTATAAATAGTAAAATAATAAAAGAAATAGAATTTATAAATAGTAAATATAATTTGAATATATAATTGAGAATAGTCTATGTAAATTGTTTAAATATTAGAATATGTAATAACAAACAGAACATTAAATGGATCATAAATTGAATAAATAATTGAGCACAATATTTAAATTAGAGAGATAAAAAAATTTAGAATTAAACTGAAATCTGTTATGCAATAGTTTTTAAAAAATATATTCGCATCTTCATGTCGGTACAGAAGGTGTATCAACGTCTGTATCCTATAATATAATGGAGACGAATAATAGCGGCGCACTACCGATATTATTCTAGAGAACTTAAAATTGGTTGAGAGAAATTTGTTTTTTTGATATGTTTCCAAATAAAAGAATGTTGTCAATTTATAGGCTCATGAGGAGATATGAGATTAATAAAACTTTAATTTAGGCTTAATATAGATTTAAATATGATGAAATCAAAAATTAAATTATACTCTTTCGTCTTTATACATTTTTGCAGAAAAAAAATTTTAGAAAAATAAAATAAAAAAGCATTATATCTTATATTTTATTATTCATTAATAAATGTACAATTTTATATAAATACTCTCTTGTTTGCTCTCTTTTCTAATGTGAAATAAATTTTCTCTTCTATTTTTTTACTTTAAACTATTCTAATAATAACACTTTAAAATTAAATTTCTCATTCACTTATTAATTATTTTGAACATATCATATACTAATTTAATTTTTTTCTTTAAAAAATTCAAATCAATTTTAATATTTTATTTATATAAAATTAATTCACTTAAAATTAAATATAAATATAATATATTAAAATACTAATTTTCCGATCAACCTCGGCGACATCTTGATTGAAAAGAGACGTGTTTTGAACCAAAAAAACACACTTTATTCTAAACCGACCCTTAACAATTATAAACGTGTCTTATATAATATATATATATATATATAGTTGTAATTGTTTGATTTAAGATAAAACATGTATCTGGATAACCTTTATAAAAAAAGATTGTAATATATTCTTTCCAATTCCTATCTTGAAATCCTATCCAATTCTCCACCACCAATTCATGATGCTTTTTATTTCCCACGAGGAAGTCTTCATCTTAGTCAAGTTGGATGACGTGTAGGTCAACTTCCTACGTGGCATAACCTCTCATTAGAGAAGCCACTTACAAGCATAAGGTCACACACATACCTGACGCAGAAAAATCCACCTTCCCACGTGTTTTTCGTTCGCAACACGCGCCAAAAATACTCTCCTCTCCCTACATAAACCCTAAACCTCTCCTCAACTTCTTCATCCAAACAAACCAATTTCTCATTTCTTCTTCTTCCTTTACCTCATTTGAACCTCAACTCAATATGGCTTTTATTTCAAAGGCTGCCATTAATGCAGATTACATTGATCACAATCGATATTTGTCGTATTACGGCCCAGAAAATCTGATAGAAGATAATGGAGATGATAACGATGACGATGATGACGACAACGATGACAACAATGGTCCGGACTATGCTCCGGCTGCTTAACTTAATATATAGAGATCATCGTATGATATCTGGGTTTTGCAGAAATTAACTAATTATGTGATTAAGGCGCAATTATTAGACCTCTCTAGCTAGTTAGCTCCAGTTGGAGATCTTTTTTGAGGTCGTAGCATGGGTTTTGTTGTTAGTTAAGGAATAAATAATGTCCACGTGTACTTTTGATTAGTAGTAAGATCTTTTTGTGATGATGTCATGTTCATAAATCAATATCAACGATATTTATCCATGCAACTTATAAATGTGAATCTTATGTATACACGTAGAATTCTTTTGGTAGAGTCGATCTATAGTACTATCACATTCTGTATGCGTTGGTCATTAACTGGTTTACCGTAAACCGAGTCTCTATGCATGTAAGTTATAATACTGTTTGCCTGATGCCTTTCCTGAAGATTGGGCTGAGGTTACAGCAGCCCCTCAAATGTGCTAAGGGACCAGGTACTCATGACTATCTTCATTCACATACATAAAGATTCTGTCAAAAAGAAGGAAAAAAGAATCCTTTCTCACAAATGGTAAGTAAAGAAGTTTTCTCGTTCCATCATGTGATTTTCTCTCGATCCAAACACCACCAGATCTACCCCCACCATTCGCTCCAACACAGAATAAATCTCGGCCATTTTTGGGTGAGAACAATCCCCAGCGAGAAACTCATAAACAAATCCATCAACTTCAATCGAGCTACACCCGGGTACCTTTCTAACCCCTAAACCTTTCATTTTCCTCCTAACCTTCTTCACATCCTCCCACCTATTCACTGAAGCATAAATACCTGCAAGAAGAGTATGAATGCTTGAATCATTCAATCCCATCTCAACCAATCTCCTCCATATCCTCTCACCCATCTCCACATTTCCATGAATTCTACACCCACTAAGTAAAGCACCATAAAGCGGAGCTAGGGTTTCATAATTCTCACTCGACAGAGATTTTTCTATCATCTCTTCTGCTTCTTCTAACTTACCAGCTCGACCCAGAAGATCAACTAAACACCCGTAATGTTCTACTTTCGGCTCAATGTGATAAGTTTCCTTCATGGAGTGGAAAAAAAGTTGCCCTTTTTCTACTAATCCTCCATGACTACATGCGCTTAAGACACCAATGAATGTGATATCATCTGGTCTGGCTCCAATTTTTTCCATTTCTGAAAATAATTCCAGTGCTTTTGTTGTAAACCCGTTCATGGCAAGACCGCATATGATAGATGTCCAACAAGCCGTATCCTTTTCCTTTAATTCATAAAATATGTCCAAGGATTTTTCTATGTGCCCACATTTAGCATACATTTCGATAAGAGCAGTTCCAACAATGGCATCAATTGTAAATTTTTGTTCTTTAATATATTCATGAATCCATTTCCCTTGCTCTAGAGCTCCCATTTGAGAACATCCCGTAAGAAGACTCACCATAGTAAACTTGTCTGGTTTTACCAGTCCATCTCTACTACTCTGCATATCTCGAAAAAGTGCAACCGCTTCATCAAATCTATTAAACTGGACGTACCCATTAATCATAGCCGTCCAAAGAACAACATCCTTAACTGAACTTCTATCGAAAAGTTCTCTAGCTTCATCCAACTCACCACAATTTAAATAACCAGACACAATACTAGTCCAACAAATAACGTTTTTAACTGGCATTTCATCGAATATCTTCTGTGCAATATTTAAACATCCACATTTTGCATACATATCCAGTAAAGCATTACTAATTCTAGTAGTGAGCTCAATTTCATTTCCAACGTAGTTGTGAATTTCCTTACCAAGCTCTATATTTTTCGATGCAGAACAGGCGGAAAGAGTGCTTACTACCGTTGCTTCATCCGGTTTATGATTGCCCTCTAATTGCATTCGCCGAAATATCTCAATAGCATCTTTGTGTTTCTCGCATCTAACATACCCAGAAATCATAACGTTCCAAGAAACCACATCTCTATCAGGAATTTCATCGAACAGTTGGCGGCCATTTTCAATACTCCCAAATTGTGCGTACATATCCATCAGTGAATTACAAACATAATTATCAAAATCAAGCCCGGTTTTTATTACAAATCCATGGATCTTACAGCCCTCCGAAACCTCCCATAAGGATCCGATTGACTTGAGAACAAACGGGTAGGTGAAATTATCTGGCCAGAGTCCATCTTCTCTCAACTGATGAAACAACAGGATGGGTTTTCTGAAATTACCTCTCTTCGCAAACGCTTTGATCATGACATTGTAAACGAAGAGAGGTGGGCTTATGATCTGATCGAAGATTCTCTGGGCGTAATGGAAGTTTCCGAGAGATGGGTCGGCACAGAAGGAGATGGCCTTGTTGAGGGTTTCTCTGTCTTGGCAGAGTCCGATTCGGAAGATCTGCGCCTGGATTTGTTTGAGATGGGCCATGGATTCGCAATCTCGAAGGAGCTGGATGCATGATTTCTTCGTCAGTTTTGAGGTTGGTGTTGAGCTTGAGAAGTAATGGCAATGGCGGGAAAGGAACCTCCTTAGTTTTTGAACGTTGTGTTTACTAAGGAGCATACGAACCTTTCTGTAAATTTGAGTTTAGGCTCAAAACCTTAAACTAGCCATATAGATTTTGATTTGGGCTGGGATGGGATGGGCCGATCTCTATGGCCCATGGGCTCAGTCAGAGTAACGAACTGGACTAAACTGTAAACGGATCTTACTCTTATCCGCCATGCACGTCTTTACTGGTCAACGCCTTCCTTCTCTCTCCCCCACCGACTGTTACTTCATAGAACTTCGTGCTGGTTACGAATTTCAATGCCATTGATTTCTCCCTCTCTCTCTCTCTTTTCGAGCTCTCTTTAGGTCCTCCACTCCATCTTCTTCATCATCTTTCTCTGCAGCGCCTTCTTCCGATCTCGCTGATCCCATTGCACTTGCTCAGCTCCGTTCATGATCTCAGGTCCTGCAGAATTTCACGGTGATGTGATGAAACTCCATTTCTCTCTATTAGCTTAATTTTCACTGTTGTTTAGAAACTGAATCGGAATTCGAGTAATTGTAAAGGAATCTGAATTTTTCAAGATCTTGTAGTTTCAGTCTGGTAATTTCAATCGAACAATGTCTCCGATCCGTGTTGATGCTACGAAGCAGCATTACGCAACGAGCAGTCTTGTGATCGGATACGCGCTTTGTTCGAGCTTGCTTGCTGTGATAAACAAGTTCGCCATTACCAAATTCAACTATCCTGGCCTTTTGACTGCACTCCAATACCTAACCTCTGCTCTAGGGGTTTGGGTTTTTGGAAAATTTGGGTTGCTACACCATGATTCTTTCACAATCGAAACCGCCAAGAAATTCTTACCTGCCGCCTTTGTTTTCTACCTAGCAATTTTTACCAACACCAATCTTCTCCGCCATGCCAATGTGGATACTTTCATAGTGTTTAGATCCTGCACCCCTCTGTTAGTTGCCATCGCAGATACCTTGTTTAGGAAGCAACCTATTCCATCTAAGCTCACATTTGTTTCATTAGTAATCATTTTGGGTGGAGCTATAGGCTATGTTGCCACTGATTCAGCTTTTACCTTAACTGCTTATTCATGGGCATTTGCTTATCTGGTCACTATTACTACTGAAATGGTTTATATCAAACACATGGTTACAAATCTGGGATTGAACACATGGGGCTTTGTGTTATACAACAATCTACTATCTCTTATGATGGCTCCATTTTTCTGGATCATTACTGGAGAGTATAGCGATGTGTTTTCTGCTATTGGATCGAATGCTGGAAACTGGTTCGATTCTGATGCATTTTTTGCTGTCTCTTTGTCATGTGTTTTTGGTTTGGCTATAAGTTTCTTTGGGTTTGCAGCAAGAAAGGCGATCTCTGCTACGGCATTTACAGTTACTGGTGTGGTTAATAAGTTTCTTACGGTTGTGATTAATGTGATGATTTGGGATAAGCATGCTAGTCCTTTTGGGTTGGTCTGTCTTCTTTTCACCATTGCAGGGGGTGTTCTTTATCAGCAATCGGTTACTGGTGCTATTGCTATTGGTGCTGCTTCACAACATGAGTCTGTATCTAAGCAGGTTACGAGTGATAATGATAGTGATGAGAATCAAGGCAAGGGATCATCCGGTAAAATTGCTTCTGTATGAGTAATTTTTTTTCTTTTTGTTAAAAAATTCTCTGTTTTAAGTTTCAGCTTTTTTAATGGAAACACTAAGTGTGATCATGCATCCTTATTTTTCTATTCATGAGGTCGCTGAAATGTATGTCTGAGACTTGTACATGCCTTTTCATTTTCTCTTAGAGTTTTGGTTATGCACATACTTCATAAACAGAGTTATAGTGAATTCATAAGCATCATTTTTCTATGTCATTGTTGATTATATTTAGGAACCCCCATCTTAGAGCATTCACATGCTAGGGAAAGGAAATTGCAGATTTTTTCATGATATGAAATGTTGAAGAACTGCAGAAGAGTCTTTTTTCCTCTTGGCCAGTTTCCATTTTCACATCAAATTAAGAATCCCTTCCAAAACAAACCGATCTGGTTTCATTAGAATATTAATCATGCCTTTTCTCATGCAGTCAGAATATCAATCAAAGTAACCTCATTATGTTTCAAATTCTCATATTCCATTCTTTAAAAAATGTGTAATGGCCTTCTCAGGTTCAGGTTCCCCCCATTTCGCATAACCAGGCGACCTACATATCAGTCAACTAGTTTGGAACATAAGAATCAGAACTGGATATTATATTACAGTACGGAAGATGCTTATAATCATAAAAGAGGGCCTATCATGTCAAAACTATCACTGCTCGAGTAATCTAACTCTATTTATGCCATTAACACAAAATAAACAACTCTCACCTCCTCCTTTCAACAATAGAACATGACATTTTCACGTTCTCTTTTAGTGCCGGCTTCACAACTGACTCATGTTTGGTCCGTGTACATTGTTTTTTATCGTTTTCACCCGGATCCGTTTCCATGTAGAACCAAGCTTGATAGGCGGCAAGATGGGCATAAAAACAGGAGGTACTGCATAGTTGTATAGGAACAGAATTGCCTTCTGCAAACACACTGATTATGCTCACGATTTTTATATGAAGTTGCAAAAAATTTACCTTTAGAAACCGACCTCGTGCACTGGTTAGTTTGTAACTCTACTGTTTCCTTTTTGGACCCCCTTGATCTCGCTGGCATGCATCTTCGACTACAGTTCTTTTCTGATGGTGGAAATTTTTGGATTGAAGTGCTGTATTGATTACCATCATGGGGTCGATCTCATATTGTTTAGAAACTTAGGGGTGTTTTTGCTTAGAACTTTTGCATGGTGTTGACGATTCACTGTGTTTATTCATCTTTTTTTAAGAGAATACAGCACTGTCGTTTTCTTCCTTCCTTGTATTATAAGCTTCAGTTTTTTCAGTTTTTCTCAAGAAACAAGAAAATAATGCCCCTCATTCAAGTGGAGGATCCTAAGGAGAAGTATGTGATATCAAATGAAGTAGTACTTTTGCAGAAATCTATGGAAGAGGAGGAGGAGAAGATTTAAGAGAGCTGATAAACCTGAGAAAATGGAACAAGTTAATCAATATAACTCAAATGTTGAATCCTCTTTTTCTTCCTCTTCTTCATCTTGCAAAAGCATCATGTTTCCTCTGAGGCCTGGTTATGGCCAACTGGGCATTAAGTGTTTGATCAAAGCTAACTACTTTCTTGCAAATATCCCAGAATCAGACATCACTCACCACACTGAGAGCAGAGGCCGGAGGCGTCGGGCGGTGGCGGAAGGATTTGGTCTTCCTCAGTGTGGGCGTACAATGATGGTAGTGCAGGTCTTCTTCTGCGATCCACGCGGTTTCAACTTTCAATTTTCTGTTTTTTTTGGGTTAATTACCCGACCCATATTCGATCTGATGTGACGGATCAGATCAGATCGGGTCAGGTACAAATAAAATGCTCATACCTATATAAATTTATATATATATATATATATATATATATATATATATATATATATATATATATATATTTGCAGGTTAAGATCATTACGGAAGTCACTTCTCGGAAATGAACAAAACAATAATGATCCAATTGGTAAAACATAATAGAGAGAAAGATTTGGGGAATAGATTGCCTGTTTACGATGGAGGAAGAAATTTACACTCGGATGCATCCCCCCCACCCCCCAATTTCTATGAATCACCAATACTTTAAAATAGGCTACGTATTTATATTATATCCATATTTGATACATGTATTTATTTATATTAATATGATACGTATTTGATATCATGTGGCTTATCAAAAAATAAAAGAAAATAAAATAATTTTCAATACTTTCTGATACTTTAGAGATGCTCTGTAAATAATATTTTATACGTCTTAATACCTTATTATACTTTGGGATACTTCTACATGTCAATATATATATAAATGTTAACCTAATATACAATAACATTTTTCTTAACTTTATTTTATTTTTTATTCATCTTATTTCTATACATTTTTCCTCTAGCCTCTATTCAATTTTGCATTCAAATATTTTCATATGATGTCTTTTAGTTTGTTTTGGTAGGTTTTTGAAGAAAACTAAAATAATTACATATGATGCTTAATATTGATAACATTTTGAAGAACTTTAAATATATGAGACATGATATATAATCTTAAGAGAAATTTCAATATATTCTAGAAGCATATACTCTCAATGGAATGGTTTTGATTGAGCCATGTCATTACATTACAAATAGTAATGTGACTTTCATCTAGACTATTAAAAGTATACACTGTTAGAGTATATTAAAATTTAGACTATTAAAAGTATATACTCTTAGAGTAAATTAAAAGTTCATATAATCTTATAATTTTTAAGGAATATTTGAATAGATATAATCTGATAATTTATGTTTATATAATTTTCACTGATACATGAAATTATTTTTATTAGGTGTTAAATATTTTCAATAATTATATATTTATTATATTTAAAGTTTAAAAATAAAAATGATATTAAATTTAAAAATATATATCATTGCCGTATCATATTTTATATTTTTTAAATTTATTGTATCACCGTATCCGATATGTATCATGTCCGATACTCATATTCATACCCGTGCTTCATAGCCCATTTACTTCAAGAGAATTCACCATCACTTTACCACTTGATTATGATCACAGTGATCTTAACATTAGCAATAGAGAATTTACAGTGATGATCAAGTATGTGGGGTTGCAAGTATGCAAAAATTAAGAGACCTTCCTTCCGGGAAACAAGTCGCTAATACTCGACAAGCACTTAGAATTTTCGACATTGTCTTGAAGGAACTCACTGCTTAAAGGTAACACAATTTCTCTCTGTTTTTCTTTCTTACTATGTTGTTTTGGATAATTATGTATAGCATTCTGTTACTTGATATATACATCACATTGTCAAGACTAGTTAGCTTAAGTTTTTCGGAGTATCCGGTTTCGAAAACTTGTATACCATGCTCATGCTAACTAGCTAGCTAAGTTCTCATTTGTTATGTTTGTTATTCTTGTTCACTTATTTAGTGTTGTTTATTTCTTAACGGTTCAAGATTTTTGTAGGTGTATCGCGTGAGAGTTATATATAGTAAATAGAAATCAGTAAATAGTAAACAAAAATAAAATATAATAAATAGTAATATAGTAAATAGAAATATAATATGTAAATAATAAATAGAATCAAAATATATAATTTAGAATAGTCTATATAAATAATTTAAGTATTGGAATCTATAGTAACAAATAGAATTTTAAATGGATTATAAACTAAGTAAGCAATTAAATATAAGATTGAAATTAGAGAGGTAAGAAATTGAGAATCAAATCAAGGCTTCGTATGCAACTATTTTCTTAAAATAGATTTATCCTCTCACGTCAGTGCAGAAAGTGGAACGACGTCTGTCTCTTAAGATATAACAGAGATGAATAGCAGCAGCACACCACCGATACTATTCTGACGAACTCAAAATTAGTTCGAACTCTATCTCATTAGAAACTTTGAACCCTAGAGGGAGGAAAAACGGAGAGAGATAATGATAATTTAATATGAGTTTAATACAAATTTAAATATGATGAAACTGAATATTAAATTATACTATTTCATCTTCATACGTTTTTGCAGAAGAAAAAAAAATAATTCAAGAGAAGAAAACAAAAGGTGGGCCAAGGTGCGGGTGCACACGAGCCAAATCCGATCCGATCCGGATTTGCACCTTCCTACAGGCATGCGCAAGAGAGAGCATTCTAATTTATATTTTATTACCTGTTAACAAATGTACAATTCTATATAAATACTCTCTCACTTGTTTCCTTTTTCAATGTGGGATAAAATTTTTCTCCTTCATTTTTTCACTTCAAACCATTTCAAAGATTATACTTTAAGATTCAATTTCTCATTTACCAATTAATTATTTTGAGCGTATTATAAACCGATTCAAAATTTTCACAAAGGATAACCCGAATCAATTTTGATATTTCGTTTACACAAACTAAGCCCCTCAAAATCAAGTATAAATATAATATATTGAAATATTAATTTTCCAACATATTGTGATCGGAAGGTTCCTATATTCTCTGAGCAATAAGAAGCCTCGTCATCTGGAGGGGGCTTTTTGCAATCCTGGCATGGCTTCTACCAAAGTATAAGACCAACTCAGATGGGCTTGTCGATAGTGATAGGCACCCCTTCTTCTTTAGTATGAAATTCTTGTTTGCCTTCCCGATCTATGACTGACCTCCATACCGGTCGTAGATGCTGTAAGCTACGGGCTGACCATAAAATCTCCAACAAAGCTTAAAACAGCCATCGAGAGCTAAGAGGGGGGCCAACAAGCTCTTAGATGTCTTTGTAGTCTTTCTAATGCTAATGCCTTCTTCCTTCACAATTTTTTTTTTCTTCCAGATATGTCATCTACTGCATTCATTGAACCGATCTCGGCAATAGATTTTGTGGCTCAAATATTGGACAAATCTATCTACTCGAGGCGGATTCGGATCATGTTAAGGTAAGTGATTTAATTAGTGTAAGAACTTTATGTAAGCAAAATTATTATGTTCTTTTAATGAGCCTCTTTTGTATAACTAACTATGTGAAGAAAACATTTAGAGGAGTGAAAGTTGAAGTTACTCATAGAGGCAACATATGGCGAAAATACCGAATTTCCGGGTTGACATTTCAGCCAACAAGAGAGCTAATGTAAGTCGTAATTTTTTTCATTACTTTTCTGCACATTATCATCATTCTTTCATACCCACAATTGACTTTTATCTATTTAATTCCGGGTCACCTATAGTTTTCCGGTCGATGAGAATATGAACATGAAATCTGTTGTCGAGTACTTTCAAGAAAAGTATGGATACATTATCCAATATCCTCATCTTCCTTGCCTTCAAGTTGGAAATCAAAGTAACGTGAACTACTTGCCCATGGAGGTAATCAATTAAGTTCGTGCCTAAGGGATTAACTTTATACGGATCTATATTGTTCAGTTTTGTCCGTACCGAAAAATTCGTACCATGAATGTTTCTTTTTAAGCCCTGCAAGATTGTAGAAGGACAAAGATGCACAAAAGGGTTGAATGAAAAACAAACAACTTCTCTTCTTGAGATCTCTTGCCAAAGACCCCATGAACACGAAACCGACATTTTGCAGGTCCAAGTCCGACCTTATTGTTATTATTATCATACCTTGGGTCTGCCTTTTAGCATCAGATTATTTATTATAAAGAATATTTATTATAATTATATTAAAAATTAAAGAATTAATCCTACTATTCTATTTATTTATTTATTTATTTATTTATATTCATTCTTGGGTAGATGTTATTAGATTAGGCAAAGACAGAAATTTGGACGGATCTGAAATTTAAAATATCTAAAGATTTCAGCCTCAATCAGCAAAAATATAAATAAAATGTTTTGGCATGTGAACAAACAGCAATTTTAGGAGGCCTCAAACGAATGAAGAAAAATGGTATCTCCGAGTTTTTACTTTTGTCAAAATTACTACTTGTCTTTTTATGATGTAATCGGCATTATCTTTAATGATAAGGGTAAATCTGTCAAACAAAATTTAAAATTTTCAGGACATGTTATTACAGAAAAACGACAAAACCCAAATAGAATCCAAATTTTCAATCTTTGTTTCCAATAAAAATGACATCAAAGCGGACAAAGGAAAAACAAAACAAACACTCACTTTTCTTTTTACCTTATGCCCTTTATGCCCCTCCTCCTCCTCCCTTCTAGACCTCTCTAGTACTTTTATCCGATAGAGAAATAATTAGAATTAACTAAATTACTTTTTTTTTAAGTACTAATTAATCATTCTAACTTAAAATAACATTAGTAAATTAAATAATTAAATTCCCTCAGAATTTGGTATTTTGAAGAACTTTACTCCCATTGATTGCCTCCACCGTCCTGTCGTAGTGCAACCAAACCCTTTCTCTCACCGGCTCCGCCCCTTCCGCCGACATTCTCTCCACTCTCGGCCTTCCAGCTATTGCTTTCGGTCGACTTACCGTCCTCGATGCTCTCCGATCTGTCTCCATTCCCTTTAACATCAGATTCCGGCGAGCTGTGGTTCTGAGAGTTGGCATTGTAGACATGAAGCTGGTGGTGCATGGCAGCCGCCGCATGGTGGTGGTGGTGGAGCTGCGGTTGTGAGGCGTAGAAATCTTGGGCTACTGCCGGGGAACAGTAATGAGATGGCGCGTGGGAAGTTGGGTGTGGGCCATAGAGTGTTGGGCCGCCACCGTTGTGGGCCGCTGCCGCAGCTGCTGCCGTGGCGTATTCTGGTGGGACCCAGATGCCACCTAGGACTACTAGCTGTGGTGCAGGACCTCCTGCTTGTGGGCTAGGGCTTGGTCGTCTCGTATGAAGTCTATATTTCTGTGCAACGTACGATAAGAAGACAAACTTTAATAATTGTTTTTTTTTTTCTTCATCTGGTACGTTCGAATGGAACAACTACTTCATGAGTTTCTGCATGTTGAAGAAGAGAGAGAGAGTACCTGCAAATGGCTTTTAACTTCATCATTAGTCAAACCGTCAACTTTCATTAGCTCTCTGATTTGCTTTGGAGTAGCAACTGTGGATTTCCCAAACAAGAAAAAGCAGAAAGAAAGATCAGCACACTATACATATACTCACGATAAATTCTTCGAATAGTGATTTATGTATATATCAAATTTATACGATTAAATAATATATTATATCAATTTTATATATAATTTATATTTATCGGTCATCATAGATGCAGTATAAAAAAAAATTCTCTATAAACGTATATATCTATTACATGAAACAGTGATTAGTCCTCGTCAAGACACAAATTACAACTAATTAACTATCGTACCTTGAGAACCACCAAGCATCTGAAGAGCGTTGACGAATCGCCGGTGCAAGTCTGGCGACCAACACCGCCTAGCTTTCCGATGAGTCTGAATAGTAGAATTACTAGTACTATTCCCATTCCCATTATTATTAGTATTATTATTGTTTCCATCTAAGCTTGTAATTGCCTGTGATCCCTCTAAAGCCAGCTGACTATTGATTCCCACACTTCCTTTCATCAATCCTTGGTGCTCATTATTACTTTTAATTACCATTAATCCTCCATTATTATTACCTTCCACTCTTTTCAAACAAGAAATAGCATTATCACCACATAGTAATAACTTCTTCTCCTCATGATGAGTACTATTATCATGATCATGATGATCAACATGATACATATCTTTCTGATCAACAGCCGAGTTGGCAAGAGCTAGTAAAGTAGAGGAGTTGTTTTGGCTAGAAGATTTCGAAAAGGGGGTAAAAGCGCCCCCATTTCGCGGTTTTGTAATGATATTGTCTAGGGCTAGTTTCGGGCTAGAAAATGATAATGATAACTCTTTGGATGACTGTGAGGGTGGTGGTGCTGCGGCGCAGCTTCCGACTTGGCTCCAGAGCTGAGCCGACGTCATCCATGTGGCTTTGTCGGAGATATTCGTGGTGAGTTTTTTATCGTCCGAGGTGGTTTGGTCTGAGTTTGATGACTGCTTTATGGGGATGAATTCTTCTAGAACTGGTTTAGTAATTTGCTGCCCCTGATCCTGATTTTCTGATGATGATTTATAGGCCTGTAACTGCTGCCTTGATGCCTCCACAGCTATATTCATCATTAAGAAAAAACAAATTAACAGTTTATAGAAGAGGAATTCATATATTATCCTTTTGTACCATTTTTACTCTCATTATTATTTATAAAAAAAAAAAAAAACGTTGTGGGATGAGTATTGGCTACTTTAAAAAAATAGGGGTTGTAATAAAAATATTAAAGCTAAAACAGAAAGTTAGTTAAAGAGATCTCTAACTTCTATGAAAGACTTAAAGAACCTAAAGATACATAAAGACTAAAATGGATTCTAAGACATCAAAGTACGCTAATAAAGAACATGGATACACATCTGAGTCTATGACCACCTTTAATTAATTTGATTTTTTTTTTCCTTTTATCCCATTTGAAATCTTAGTAATAATGTTAAAAACCCAAATTTAGTTTTGAAATTTATACCCAAAAAAAAATTAATAATAATAAATAAAAGCTTTGAGATATGATCAATGTTACATATTTGGTTAATTACCGTTGGTTAAAAGATGCATGCAAAGAGGAAGCTCGCGCTTGAAAGCATCGATCTTGAGACGTTCTTCTTCGAGGCGGGAAAGGAAGTCTTCAAGCTTCTGCCCGGCTATCTGGTCATGAGGATGATGATGATCGCCATTAATGGCTGTGGCAGCATTATTATTATTGAAGGATTTCAATAGTAGAGAGTAGCTGCTGCTGTTCAGAGGCTTGCACTCTAGGCTTAGTTCTGAAGGCGATGCCATTAAAATCAATTAGAAATGAAATGGTCTCTCTAGCTAGCTAGAGTTGTCACAAATTTGCATGCTATAGAACTTTTAATGGAGGTAGCAACAGGGTTATGTGGGAACAAACGAGAGCAAAAGATGGTGTTTGGCTCCTTTCTAGGAAGAGGGGAGAGAGAGAGGAGGATGTTTGTTTGAGGGAGGGAGGAGAGGGGGATCGTCTTCTTTTTAGGGTGTGTTTGAGGGGAGAATAAAGGGGAGGGGTTCTAGCTAGCTATGAGAAAGAAAAAGAGGGATGGTAGCTTCTTGCAAAAGAACAAAGGGAGGAGAGAGAGAGAGAGAGAGAGAGAATCAGAGAGTTCTAACAGTAAAGATTGGTCATGTGAATAGAGCTTTGTTTTTGTGAGGAACCTTTTTGGTATATAACCTGTACAACCCATGATTCTTACTTCTTCTTCTACACTTACTGTAATAACAGATATATATATATATATATTTTTTTTTTATTTTTTTAAAAAAAAATTAGTTTCCGTCCTTAGCTTTAAGTGCCTTTCTTTTTCTTCTATGAGGCTGTAAATCAAAGTATCATTTCGTATATCTTTGTTATTTTTCTACTTCATTTGTAGATTTTATATATGTATTTCGTTATATTATTATTATAGAAGAGACTTTATATTTGTTTAATCCCCAAAGGAGAAGAGGTGGAGTATGTATTCAGGAAATATTTCTAAAAATGTAACTAAGGATCAAATACACTAATAATTTCCTTAATCAGATAGTAGTTCCATGTGTGCAGTATATATGATGTCATTAACCGAGCCTAATCAAAAAATTTGAAACCGAAGATAATGAACTAATTTACAACGCACGGTCTGTAATTGGGATACAAAAGATTAGTCGCCAAAGTATAATAATAGTTTAAGTAGTAAAGTTTAGATTTTTCGTCTGGTAATTCGGACTGGTAATTCGCTAAATTTCAATAATTAAAGACAGTAAAAGATTATTTATCCTTTAATTTTTAATTTTCTCTTTTAAAATAGGGTTAAAAAATAAGAGTTTCTTTAAAGAAATCAGGAACCTCAATACATCCATCCCTTAAACCAGTTGCAAATTTGAATATTATATAAAATTGTTTATAAGAACATGCAGAAGTAGAGATGACGATTGGTACCGGTACAGTTTGGCCCGGTACGACACAGATTATATCGTATCGTGTCCGGTACGGATTGGCCCGTGCCAAAAAATAAGGATACGGTATGACACATGCACAGTAACGGGGTTATAAACGTGTCTTGTTGGCCCGTAAGATCGTGCCGACCTATGAGCCTGTTTCGGCCCATGTGTGTTATTTTGACATGTAAGCTCGTTTTGATCTATGAGCTCAAAGACTTGCTTTTAAAAAAAATTAATTTTAAATAAAATAAAATTTTTAAAGTGATTAGTAAAATACTAATAATATAATACATGTTTTGTATGTTGTTAATCATTCATAATAATTATTATTTAATAAATTAGAAAGTAATACCATTAATAATTAAAATTATAAATAAACTGTAATAAATATTATTTGACCAAATAAAATTTTACATTAATCGAAATTTTTTTAACATATAAAATGATTTATAGAGAAAAAATCCCTAAGATTAAGAAGTTTTTTGGACTCGTGTCTCGGACAGGCTCAAAAGGGTCGTGCCGCACTCTGGGCCAATACGGAAAATATGTGCCATACCCTGTCGGCACACGTGCCCGCATAGTTGGGCACGGCATGACCCAACACTTTTATCGTACCCGTACTCGTACTATACTTTTATCGTGCTGTACTACACGTGCTCGTACCAGCCCAACCTATTTTGCCACATCTATTCAGAAACCATGTTATAATGTATCAATGATTGTACCCTAAATTTGATTAATTAAATATTGCATTATAAAATTACATGCAACCTTTTTACATCACGAACCAACCAGCATATACCCATCACTTGTAGCATGCATGCAAATAAACAACCTTTTCTTCGTGGTTCCAAAAAAAATAGAAATAAAAGTTGTATGATTGTTGTTCAAAATTTGTAGTAAGAAATCGAGTGCATCCAGAATGAATACTATATAATATAATATATACGGAGAATATCTAATCTACACTGAAATAACATTATTCATCCAAATGGGAATATAATATCTTAACTCAAAGGGAAGGAATATCTTACTTAGTTCCAATTCTACGACTCTAATTTAAAACCCTAAATCATGCATCTACATATAATTCAACTCCCACAAAGCTTTAAAGCTACCGAGTAAGGCTCCTCTGGCCAAGAGAGAAGGGAATCTTCTTCTTATTACCTGCTTTAATGAAGTGGCTAGGAAGATAACAAGATTCTCGCTCAAATTTATAAAGATTTTTTCTTTTTCTTTTGGTGGGGCTACGATTTTCTAAATATATATATATATTATATGATATATTTTTGTATATATAGTATATATTTAATTAAATTCATCATAATTATAAATATTATTATTTTTAATTATATAATATTATTATTTATAATTATAATTTAATTTAATATATCATATAATTATATATATGTGTACTTCCCATCTTTGACCTCAAATGCATGTGGATTTTATGCATGTATTTATGTAATGTATGGTCTACCTTTTCTCCATTTACTTTTTATGTTCTTCTTTTGATGTTCGATTTTAAATTTTCCACCCAAAAATTAAAAAAAAATCATGTTAAAAATAGTTCTTAATTAATGAAAGATTTGTTATATACAACTATAAACTTAATTAATATAAATTTTCGAATCATCTATCATTCCATCCACATCCTTTACTTACTAGCCAAGGAGAATAGTGACCCGAATTGGTGACCCGGAAGGAAATAACTATATATATATATATATATATTTTATTTTTTATTTTATTTTATTTTTTTGATATTAAGAAATTCTTTCATATGTTTTTTATTATGAAATACAAATTTTAAAAGAGCGAAAAAATTTATTATATTATTGAATAAATAAAATATATTATCTCTAAAATAATATAGATATAACTTAAATTCGGATCTATTTGAAAAGATCACCTATTTCTATCAATCCAGCAAACCTTAACTTTGTAACTTTATCTTCATGTAAAATGGAAAAGTTGGTCAGAGTGAGAGAGTCAGAAACTGCATCGAATTCCCTTTGCACTGCAACACAGAGAGAGAGAGAGAGAGAGAGAGAGAGAGAGAGGACGGTTGGTCGCTTTCTAAAATCAGTCTTCTCATACAAGCCTCCAACCCACACCTTTTATGCAGATTCTCTCCTCTCCCTCTCTCACACTCTCACACTCTATATCTTTCGTCTTTTTCTAAGGGAAAGGAAATGACATTAAGGGAAAAGAAAAGAAAAGAAAAGAAGGGAGAAGAAAGAGATTCTCTCGTGACACGTGTCATCATATTCTCTCCAATCCTGTCCTTCATGAACATCCCTTCTGTCTGGCGCAATTACAGAGGGAATATTCTCCCTCCCCGCACTGGCTTCCTCCTCCTCCTCCTCCTCCTGTTTCAATTTTCCCTTTACTTCAAAAACAAAGAGCAACCTGTACGTTTCTCCAAAATAGAAGTCGATGCACAAGAACAACTATAAATCTTCGTAGACTGCTGGAAAGTCTTCTATGGCGAGATTTTTTGGGTTCTCGGGATAGGGAAAGGAAGTGTCATTAAATTTATTGGGAGGCAATTTGTAAACTTACTGATTTGGGGGTCTAAAATTTTTTATAGACTATTAGATATTTTCAAAACTTTTACTTTTAAAAGGATTTGGAACCTTCTTCAAAGTGACACATTTTGGTGTTGTTTTATGCACGCCAGATACACTCATGGATTACCTCCATCTCAGTGATCTTGCCATAATACGTACTCTAGAATTTAGAAAGATGTGGTCGCCTTGGTTCTTTTTTTTTTTTTTAGATTTGCAAGTTTGGTCTATTAGGGATGGAAAATCTATCGACTTTTGGATAAATGATTGGGGGGCTGGTCTCCTTTGTGGGAATTTTGAGCCTCCTTCCAAGATTTCTCTCTACGATATTGTTAATAGTAGACACTGACAGCTTTTTGCTCTCTCACACTCAAATTTTCCGAATTAACTAAGTTCTCCCTTTACTCAACTCTGAGTCAGATAGAAGGGTTTGGACCCCGAACAAGAATGATGAGTTATCTATTAGGTCTGCATAGTCTGCTATTGTTGCTCATCATGTTAGGATTCCTTCATTCTCCTACCTTTGGAACATTAATGGATGTTTGAAGATTAAGCTCTTTGGTTGAAAAATTTGTAAGAATGCTATTGTCGTTGACGCCAATATTAAAATAATAGGGATTATTTTTTCTTCTGCTTGCCTCTGTTATCTCGATAAGAGTGAGGAATATGTTTCACATCTCTTTTTTCATAGTTAAGTAGTTTCATATGTATAAATTTTTTTCTTTAGGGTGTGTTATATTCGTAATCTGCAATAGCCCATCCTTAACAAGTTCATACTTTGGTGGTCTACCTCTCATGTTACTGGCCATGTTAAACAGCTTGTGGCTCTTATTCCCCGTCTCATTTGTTGGGAGATTTAAATTTCTAGTAATAACGCTCACTTCGAGGGGAATGCATAATCAAATTAGTATTCACAAGATTATTGAGTGAATTCAAGATTTTATAAAATACTAGTCTTCTGTGCATGTAACTATTGCTTTTGAGAATAATATTTTTGATAATTTCAACTATCAGGTTTCTATGCAATCTGTGCGTCCCTTACATATTTATTTGTGGGTTGCCCTACCTTTGGATTATTTTAAACTAAACGTTGATAGATTTTTTTTGCATCAATATGGTAAGGCGGAGGTGGTGATCATATTCGTAACCATGAGGGGCACGTCAAAGTTGCTTTTTGTCGAGTTTTGTCTTACACTAATAGCTTTCAAGTGGAAGTTTTTACTTTGTGTTATGGTCTTCAGTTTGTTCTATAGTTTGACTATCTCCCCCTCATTGTTGAATTTGATTCTATAACTCTCATACAAGTCATCCGTAAATCTTATTCAGGTTACGCCTTTCGCACTTTTGGAATACTATTCAATTATGACTTCTCTTATTTCTTATCATTGTTGCTCTATTTAGGAAATGTAACTTTGTGGCCGATGCCTAGCCCGTTTGGAAATGGAATCCATTGCTTTATTTTGTGTTGAGAAATTGGTTCCTCTTTTCGTTGCTCTTTATTTTTCTCAAAAATAGATCGTGAATTTCGTTTATTAAGTTGTAATTCCTTTCTTTTTTAATATATAAACTGTTCATTATTTTAAAAAAAAGCACAACTATAAATTTTTGATATGTATAAACTCATACTTCTCAAAGCATTCGTTATGGAATTCTCCTCTTGAAGAATACGAATTAAACTCAAAGTACTCGAATAACATTGTCTTTAGAACAAACATGAGTGCCTACCGATACGAAAGTATACGGATGCACTAACGTCTCGACTTCATGAGACTTCCCAATCTTGATCGCAGCTGGTCATTTCTAACATTCAACGCTAAAACTTTTTGTATAAGCATGATTAATATATTATTCATGTAATCTGATAAATAAAATTATATCATTTAGTAAAATTATATATATGTGGGACGATTTCATTTGTCAAAGTATCGCCATAATGCGCAAGTCATACTTATGCAATAAGTTATCATCTCATGACATCCTCGTCCCCTCCCCTCTTGCATCTCGGAAAATATGGTTCTTGTTTACCATTGTTACTCATTCATACATCCTCTACTTGTTAATTTGATATTAATTATACGTTCTAGTTATATTTTATTGGTTAACTCGTATATTATGGAATATGGATTCAAACAGGAAATATACAAAAATTAGTTAATCACCCCCTCTTTATTAATTAATTTCAAGTTTGAACTCTAGTAATGTTAATTTTTCAGTTGCTTTATTTTCCAAGTGGGGGGGAAATACTACTTTTAAATAAAGCTAAAAAAAAGAAGGATAAGAACATGGGATTCTTATTCTTCTGCATCAAATTATTAACAAATTGATAATAGTCAATCACGATAAAATAAGGGTCAGAAATTCAAAGTTAAATTCAACTTGGGGTCCAAACAGAATTATACTTTTTTTATGTTGGCATTACAAAGAAAGATATTCTCAATCCTTTACGGAAAGCCTTCAATGACAGAAACACTAATGGGCTGAAACCCTTGTTCAAAGGAATCAAAATATTATTAATGCATGGGATAATATGGGGGGGGGGGGGGGGGGGGGAATAGCTTATAGAGAGAGGAGGAAATAGGAAATGCATTGTTCTTCTAAATTCCCTAATTCACTTAGGATAGATTCCCTACTTCCTTTACCAACTTAGATTTTTTTATCATCCATTGATTTGCTAGCTGTCGGGATTCTTATTAATTATCATCAGTATCATAATTTTTATTATTCGTGGGTTGAACAGTGTTTATCGGGAACGGATCTATCTCAACTGCAAGATTGAAATAACTCACATGTGCAATATATGCGAACGGATCTATCTCAACCGTTCATTTTAATATTTGAAGTTCGAGATCAAAATTACTTCTAAATTGTTTGAAGAGAGATATATACTATATGTTTTGAACTTTGAAGGGTAAAGAAAAATATGAAAATTTGTATGGGGTTGTTTAGAAGTTTTAATCTCAGCTCTTAAATTGAAATAAATTGTGGAGAAATTTACATAAATATGTATTTATTGTGCTGTATAAAATTAATATAATAAAGTAAAATTAATATATACTATTAATATTAATTGATCCACTATAAATACAGTCAACTCATAAATTTATTTTATTATATATTAACTTTCCAGATTTATATTGTGAGTATTTTTCCAACCATCGAATTATTGATTGATAAAGTATAATACATAACTTAACATGTGTATATGTGGTATGAATATACAAGTAGATTTAGTGACCCATTTGAATAAATATTACGCGGCTTAAAATGAATTTTGAAGCATAATTTGTCTTTAAGCCTTTTTTTTTTTTTTTTTTTTCTTTTTTATGTGTGTCTAAAGGAATCGCTAGTGTCTAGAGAAAAGAAGGGTTTGAGCGGTTGACCTGTAGAGAGGTACACAAAAAGATGTATAAGCACAAATCTAAAGCATATAAATGAGAGAGTGGAGGATGGAATTAGAATCATCACTTACTTGGTCGGCCTCTTACCAAAAGATGAATTTTGAAAATAATAATAAGTACATTTTAAAGTAGTAATTACCAAGGCAATGATTCCTTTTTTCTGAAAATTTTCATAGAAATTTATGAGGTTTTTTGACCTAATTAATAATACCCATTTGTTGTCATAAGTGTAAGGAAAAAAAAAAAAAAAAAAAAACAGGATATGTCAAATGAGGTTATGTGGGTGAGAAGCGATTATTTTATGATATTATCTCATATGAAATCTTACACGATTGGTCCTAGAGAATCCAATTAAGTTACTCTAAGAGCATTTTAGAGAACATTATGGATTTCATTATTTAGGTATAGTTGTTCAAAGACTTCAAGTTCATTATCAGATAGGGTAAGAATTGGACTCCTCTCCCGAGTAAGTGACCTCATAAGTAATGAAATCTCTCTCCCATGTATTATCATCCCAAGTGCATTGTAGAGAAGTTCATTTCAGATCGCAATACGATGAAATTTATGCATATAGAACATTTTCTCTCAAGTACATGTTCTCTTCTCACAAAATTGCATTCTTTGCTATATCTTTTTAATTATGTTCATTGTGACTGCAATCATTATAATTCTTTATCACAATAATAGTGATATTGGAATATGAAATTTATTTAGTGTGATGTATGGAATATATGATAAAGGTCGAGTCTTATAATATCTTCATTGATTGGCTTTGTTATAAAAGTTCGAGTCGGATATTCAATTATTTCAATTTGAATGATATTTTAATCTTTAAAAATCGATAATAAAACTTATTTATCAATTCAATAAAGGCCAAATAGTTTAATAGGGTCCCAAATAACCACGATTTACAATTCTATATATATATATATAATATGGTTTTATTTCATATATATATATATATATAATTATATTCATAGATATATTCTATTTTTGGACCATTTATAATTCTCATAGATCTTATATATGTACGACAAACATTTTTGTTTTTGTGTTTTTTATTTTATGTAAATTGATTTAGGCCCAGCCCGGGTCGCCGTCCATAGAAACCCCATTTTCTCTTTGGAGTGGACACTAAAGTCTATACATGGTTCAAAAATTGCAGTGACATTTCGGCCCATTAATAAACGACATAACGTTTATATCACAGCGCCGTGTTTCTCTGCACAATTTTTTATGGCGTACGACAAATCGTTTTAAGTTGAAGAAGCATAAATAAGATGACAAAAGCCAATCCGTTGATAAGAAAACGATGTCCGTTGAACTTTTCGGTGACGAAAATGCCCTTCCCGCTTTTTCTTCCCACCAAGAGAAGAAAACGAGATCGCCATTTCTCTCTGCTTCCTCTTCATGAATGGCTTCTCTATCTTTCGCGACATCTACAAACCCTAATTTCGCAATTTTTAAATCCACAAAATCTCATCAATTCCAGCAATCTCCTTCCATAAAGCTCCAACTCGATGCTAACAAAGACCATCAGACTCTATACAAATCGCATCTCAGTCAAATTTCATACCTCTGCAATGAATCGCAGCTCGAACAAGCTATCAACTTACTAACTCAAATGGAGCTCGAAGATTACCAAATCGGTCCCGAAATATACGGAGAGCTCCTCCAAGGCTGCTTATACAAGCGGGATCTATCACTGGGTCAGCAAATCCATGCTAGAGTTGTCAAGAAAGGGGATTTGTTTTCTGGAAATGAGTTCATCGAGACCAAATTGGTAATCTTCTATGCTAAATGTGATATTTCTGAAATTGCTAGTACTTTGTTTTTAAGACTGAAGAGACAGAATGTGTTTTCATGGGCTTCCATAATTGGATTGAAATGTAGAATGGGGTTAAATGAAGAAGCTTTATTGGGTCTGTGTAAAATGCATGAAAATGGATTTTTTCTTGATAATTTTGTAATCCCAAATGCGTTGAAAGCTTGTGGGGCTCTTCAATGGGGTGGGTTTGGAAAAGGGGCTCATGGGTATGTTATGAAGATGGGTTTGATTGGTTGTGTATTTGTCGAAACTAGTCTTGTTGATATGTATGGGAAATGTGGGATGTTGGAAGATGCACACAAGGTGTTCCATAAAATGCCTGAGAGAAACGTAGTTGCTTGGAATTCAATGATTGTGGGTTTTGCTCAAAATGGGTTGAGTGAGGAAGCAATTGAGATGTTCTATAATATGAGAATGGAAGGTTTTGAACCGTCCCATGTCACCATTTCGAGCTTCCTTTCAGCTTCAGCCAATTCAGGTGCGATTGAAGAAGGTAAACAAGGGCATGCTATTTTAATTTTATCCGGGATGGAAATGGATAACATAGTAGGTAGTTCTCTTATAAATTTCTATTCCAAGGTTGGTCTGATTGATGATGCTGAACTAGTTTTTAGTAGGATACTTGTCAAAGATGTTGTTACATGGAATTTGCTTGTTTCGGGTTATATTCAGATTGGAGAAGTTGATAAGGTGATTAATACGTGCTGTAGGATGAGACAAGAGCACTTGAGATTCGATTCTGTGACACTTTCATCCTTACTTTCCCTTTCTTCTAATACCAGAAATGAGAAACTTGGTAAGGAGTCACATTGCTTTTGTCTTAGAAATTACCTTGATTCTGATGTGGTTATTTCGAGTACTCTTATTGATATGTATGCTAAATGTGAAAAACTAGATTATGCAAGAAGAGTTTTCGATTTTACAGTTAAGCGGGATGTTGTGTTATGGAATACGATTCTAGCTGCTTATTCTCATTTGGGATTTTCTGGGGAGACTTTGAAATTGTTTTATCAGATGCAGCTGGAAGGCGTTACCCCAAATGTGATATCTTGGAATTCTGTGATTTCGGGCTTTTTCAACAACGGTCAAGTCGATGAAGCTAGAGAACTGTTATTGCAAATGCATGCCCTTGGTATCGAGCTTAACCAAATTACATGGACTACCCTTATCTCAGGCCTGGCTCATTATGGATTTGGCCATGAAGCAATTCTAACATTCCAACAAATGCAAGAAGCTGGGATCAAACCCAATATTGTAAGCATTATTTGTCTACTCAACGCTTGTAAAAATATGGCATCATTCCGGTATGGAAAATCCATTCATGGATATATCACAAGGCACAACCTTTTCCATAATGTATCGATTGCAACCAATTTAGTTGACATGTATGCTAAATGTGGAAGCATAAACTATTCCAAAGTCGTCTTTGATATGATTTTAAACAAGGGTGTGATTACTTATAACGCTATGATCTCCGCTTTTGCCTTAAATGGAAATCCTGTGGAAGCTCTGGCTCTATATCGAACCCTAATCAGAAAAGGAGTCGAACCCGATAACATTACTTTTACCAATGCCTTGACGGCATGCACTCATGCCGGGTTAATAAATGAAGGTTTGGAGATTTTCATGGATATGGTTTCAAAACATAACGTTCAACCTAGTATGAAACATTATGGTTGTCTTGTAACTATTCTTTCTAAGTGTGGTAATATAGATGAAGCTTTAAAGCTTATTGTTACTATGCCTTGCAAGCCGGATGCTCTTATATACGGATCACTACTTGCTGCTTGTAGAGAACATGGAAAGGTCGAAGTGGAGGAGTATTTGTTTGAACATCTTTTAAAACTCGAGCCAGGTAATTCGGGTAATTACATTGCTATTTCGAATGGGTATGCAGGTAAGGGGATGTGGGATGAGGTATTGAAAGTGAGAGATACGATGAAAAAACAGGGGATCAGCAAGATCCCCGGGTGTAGTTGGATTCAGGTTGGAGAAGAAGTCGATGTGTTTTTTGCAGGCGACGAATCGCATCCTAGTACTTTGGATATTTATCAGACATTGGATTTGTTGAAAGTTGAAATGTGCTATGATTATTCTGAATATACTGTCAGTAAGGAGGGTATTCTCTGTTCCTGAGATGAAATTTGTCATTGCATGCTCAATGTTTTTTTTTTTTTTTTTTGTAGAAGATTTTAAGGTAGATTGATTAGAGAGAGAAGATGGTGTTGGAAGTCTATCAATTTATTAGTATTGATTGATGATTTGGGCAGTTTGTCTGTGTGCATATTAGACAACCGAGACAAAGACAACTCTTAAATTCCCAACCACTTAGACACGGCCAACTTTTTGCCTTTCTGGGTATTCTCACTATTGCTAGCCAGCAACAGCATCCTGTCCAAGTACGAATGAGTAAATTAACTGTTACCCGCCATTCCAAGCCATAATCGATCCAAAACAGTCGGTTAATTTTACTTTAAAAATTAACCATTTAATTTCTCTTGGTTAACGCTCAAATGGTCCGTTAACCGCTTATCCCTACGTGCAAGCAAAGTATAGAATTTTCACCGAACAAAACAGCTCCTTGTAGTTGACCTTTCTAATCTTCTCTGTTTGATCCAACCACCACTTCCTATATCCGTAAATGATGTTTCATTTTGTTGATCAAACTTGTAGATCAACAAAGTGAAATTCTTATTGTATGCCTCAAAATGACACGTAAACATCTTAATCTCTAACTTGTCCTTAATTAGTTGAGAAATTTGCTGAAAATTAGAGGGTCGGTTCCTTCTTTGTCACTCCTTTTTAAGGGGAACAAATTTCTAATTAAACCCATGTACTTTAAACACAAGGTGTTATATGAGGATATATAGGTTGTAGACCTAGATGTCCTACATATGAATGTTAGCTATAACATCAAGTGGTAGTTAGATCGTAGATTCGGATGATATATTGAACATCTTGAATTTTCTCTCAATTATTTGTTTTTGGAAATATTGGCTTCTACACGTATGAATAACGATATATTTTAACCTATTCTTAGTGTGAAATAAAATATTTCAACAGTTCAAGTTATGAAATACTAACTCCTAATAATAAGTTAGAACTTCTAATGATTAACTCATTATCTAAATTAATCGGATAAAATCAAGAAGATTGAGTTCATATCTAAACCCTAACCAATCATTAATTTAATATACGAGCATATCATGTAAATCGTGCATATTTCTTGTATATGTATAAAATAGTATGAAATCGGGATAATTCATTTTTTAGTATATAATCGAGTTTTTATAAATTTGTTCATATATAGCATTTAGATAATTTTTTAATATTCATATAATT
Organism: Coriaria nepalensis; assembly: GCA_027186245.1. Lineage (NCBI taxonomy): Eukaryota > Viridiplantae > Streptophyta > Magnoliopsida > Cucurbitales > Coriariaceae > Coriaria > Coriaria nepalensis. The sequence continues at coordinate 1,408,298 of CP114482.1, forward strand.
TAAATGATAATTATTAATTTCTTAATTGATTTTCAAATAACTGATGTTCTGTGTCAAAATTTTAACATGTCAGCATCAATTATATTAAAATACATATAAATTCTAATTTTTAATCCTAACACATCAACAATAAAAATATAAAAATTATAATAAATTCATCTTAAATTTATTATTTTATCTCATATATTTTTATAATAACTTTTTTTCTATCCTTACTTTTTTTTTTCTTTCCCATTTTCCCCTAAACTAAAATCTAAGCTCAAACCTCAATTAATTGAGATAATGAAGGTCCAAGCTCGACCTCCGTCAATGGAGGAGCTTGATCTAATGAGCTATAGACTCCATTAATGGAGGTTGAGCTCGATTTGAGCTCTAAACCTCCGTCGAAGATCTCTATGAAAGGAGATGTGAGTTCAAATTTGAGTTTGGGTGAAAATGAGAGAAAAAAAAAAGTTAGGGTAGAAAAAAGAATTATAAAAATATATGAAATAAAATTATAAAAAAAAAAATAATTTTGAAATGAATTTATAATTTTCATTTATATTACTGATGTATTATAATTAAATTTTGAATATACATATCTTAATATGATTAGTGCTATGATTAGTGCTGATATGTTAAAATTTTGACAAGTCAATACTAATTATCTTAAAATCGATTGAAGGGATTAAAAAATATCATTTAAATTAACTATTAATTAAATTATTTATCGGAGACTACTTATTGACAAATTCATAAAAGCTCAACTACATATGAGCATTTGACCGTCGAAATTTTTTGGAATAAACTGTATCTATTATTGAATAATTCACTTTAATCATATGAAATTAAATATACGATTAAAACAAATTAGTATATTCCATCATTTCTTTACTTTATATATATATATATATATATATATATATATATATTCCACAATAATGAAATGGAAGTAGGTAAACGAGTCATTCGTAGATCATTATGCTTGGATGTTTTTACATGTGATGTCCATAAACAACCCAAAAAGCAATCCATTATTAACGAACGAACGAACGAATGAATTAACACGTAATAACAGCACAACTCCATGATTAAAAAATGCATTATTTCACAAGAAGAAAGCACACTACGTAGAGTAGTAGTACACTATCTCTATCAGACAGTAAGTGGGTCTTCTTTTTGCATATTTATGCATACATTATTATGTAAAGAGAATAGAACGATATTGACATGCCCATATTGCTAAGACCTTACTTCTAAGTTCTTTCTGGTGTTAAACTAAAAAGAACAAACCTGTATTAGGACAAAGATTAGCCCCAAACAATAAAAACAACAAGTATTTTGTGACAGTCTAGATAAAGATCAAATCCAAACACGAAACAACAAAATACTTTAAAAGTCAAATATGTTAATAAAAAATTGTGGGGTCCATTTATCTGCGAAAGAATTTGTCTTTGTTTCTTCATATCTGTCTGTCATCTGCCATGTTGATTGTTGCCGACGATTATTTCCATTTTCCTTATCGCATGGAATAAATTAAATAAGTAAATAATAATAAAATAAAGTAGATGGAAATTGGAGCATCTTATCATGGCTTTATATATATATATATATATATATATATATAATTAAATTATAAAAAAAGCTTACATTAATATAACTTAAGACCCATGAGAAGCTAAATTTTGGCTTAAAATACTTTTGATATTTATCAAACTGACTTATAACACATAACATCGGTTTTTTACAATTGGCACAATGGTCGGATTAGTAAGCAAAATAGTGCAAAGAAGAAAAGAGCTTGAACCATATAAAAATGAATAATGAGGAAATTAAAGAAACTAACTACATTCATCAAAGTAGGATCAAATTCCAATTAGTTCATGCAAATCTTACCTATCTATAAACAAGTTCACATCCCCATCTTCCCCACCACCTCATAAATATATTGACCAAATATGAAAACAAATATCAAATTGAAAAAAAGAAAAAGAAAATCATAAATGACAGCTTGAAAAAACAGATATTGGACCACCCAAATACACAATTCAAACACCCGCCCCCACCACGTTCCCTATTCCCTCCATTTATGTTGTTTTCTCTTCTTTTCTTGATACTTTTTTTTTAGTAAACTAATGAAAAAAAAATAAGAATGCAAGAATCTCTCATTTACGGTGTGATTGCTCCTCCTTGAGAAGAGGTCCTAGACTTGGTAGGCGGTGTATGACCGTCCAATCACTTCGAAGGGTCGTCCGACGATTGTCGTAACCCGTCATCCGTCTCACCACTACTTCTACTCACTTCCTCAATCATTTTAACCACATTTGCCATGCCGGGTCTAGCATCCGGTACCGTCGATACACATGACATTGCTATCTGCAACAGCTGCACCATCTCCTCCTCGATATTATGATACCTCATCAATTCCACGTCAAACACCTCAGCCGTCCATTCCTCCCTTACTACCGATTGGACCCACCTTGGTAGATCGATCCCATCCTGATCGCTTAACGATGCTTGATTCGGTGCTTTTCCCGTTAACAGCTCTAACAGCAACACGCCAAAACTGTATACGTCCGATTTGAACGTCACCTTCCGAGTCTCGACCACTTCCGGGGCCCGATATCCTGCAACCCGGTTTGGCGGGGTTGCAGTCCCGAAAAGCGGGTTGAGTCCGAAATCCGATAAACACGGGTTGTTGTCAGGTCGGAGCAGGACATTGGATGATTTGATATTTCCGTGGGCCAGTTTTCCAGACCCGTGTAGGTTAGCCAGGCCCCGGGCTGCACCTAGTGCAATTTTTCTTCGGGCGTCCCAGTCGAGTGGGGTTCGACCGGATCCTCTACTCCCTGTAGTAAATATGAACCGTAAATTCGGGTCAGAGACAGTAACCGGAAATTATGTCCATAAAGAAAACAATGCGTAAATATATATATATATATATATAACAAAAAACAAAAAAAAGGAAATTCAGGTTAATTGCTAACTAAGTGTATGAGCAGAGTCAATGTCAGTATGCCTCAATAATTCCAGTCCAATAATTGAGGAAAAAAAAAATACTGAAAAATATAAGTTTAGCATTTCTGGAATAATAAAATAGAAAGATAATTCACGAAAAGGTTAAGTAAAAACGAAAATCGTGAACGGGAAGAGGAAATCGGTACCGTGAAGGGAAGAAGACAAGCTTCCGGCGGCGATGAAATCGAAAACGAGAAGCTTCTCATCCTTAGAGTAGTAGAAGGCTCTAAGAGGAACTACATTTTCGTGGTTGATTTTTCCGACGGCATCCATTTGGATCTCGAACTCTTTCTTCGTAACCACCACGTCTTTTAACCGCTTAACGACAACTGTCGTGCCTTCTTCTAACACCGCCTTGTACGACGTCCCTACGCTTCCTTTCCCCAGGACCTCCGCCGAAGCTCGTAATAGATCCTCTAGATCGAAAGTGTAACCTCCGCTGTCGAAGAAAACTAGCTTGTTTCTCTCCGCCTCCGCTGCTGATTCGGTGGTTAGATCGTCTTTCGAGGACGACGTTCCTGCTTCTGCGACCGGCACAGATCGTGCTGCAGCTACTGGTTTAGGTGCTTTTGACGGTTTCCGACGATCTCTGCGACGGAGGCAGAGGATGAGAAGTAGAAGCAAGATGAAGGCGAAGACAACGCAGCCGATGACGATTCCGATAATGCCGCCGGTTGAGAGCTTCTTAGAGTGTTTTTTGACTGAATTTGACGGAGGTTGTTCGGACGGTGACGGAGCTGGTGACGGAAAGAATGGATTGCAAGGCGGTAGTGGTTTACCGCATAGATCTAAGTTTCCGGCGAAGGAGGATTCAGGAAATCTCGCTAACGTCTCAGGGATTGAGCCATTTAGCTTGTTGTTAGATACATTGAAGTTCGTTAAATTCACAGATGGAATTCTCGGAAGTGAGCCGGAGAATCCGTTACTTTCCAAGAAAAGTCCGGTCAAGTGAGTCAGATTGTTGACCGCGAAAGGAATCGTGCCAGTAAAATTGTTGGAGGATAAATCGAGACGATTAAGACGAGTCAACCGAGTCAAAGTCGTCGGAAACTCGCCAGATAATCGATTATCCTGAAGGTAGAGACTACGGAGAAATGTCAAATTCGAGAAATCTGAGGGGAGCTCACCGGAGAGACGGTTAGAACGGAGACTCAGAACTCGGAGCTGACTAAGCAGCCCAATTGTATTGGGCGGGATACGGCCCACAAGCCCAGCGCCGGGTAAACGGAGCTCATACACAAACGACTGATCCGGACCGCATCCTACTCCAACCCAATTGCAAGCCGAATCGGACGTGTTCCACCGTACCCGGTTCGAATGCGGCGTCTGAGCCAAGAAAGCAATAAGCGCTTGCTTGTCCTGAGTGGGCTCCGAGTTAAGCTGCTGACTCAGTGCCAGAAATAATACCCAGAAAACAGCCGCCGCCACCGCCATTTAAACCGACAACAAACAATTCTCAGAACTGTTCAAGAAGGAATGCAACAAGATATATAATTTCGCTTTTTTTTTTTCTTTTATTTATAATCTAGCTTTGAATAGCGGCTCGTAACGGCGGGTTTGGAAAAAACCAGAAATGGTTTACCGGCCACCAAAATCCATATATCAAGAGATTGACGTGAGAAAAATGTGTTTTCGAGAGAGAAAGAAGAGAGAGAGGAGAGGATCACGAGGCCACAAAAAAAAAAAAAAGTGAAAAGATAAAGCTGAGAAACACAAAGAAGTACTCTGGCTGGCGACTGGCGAGCAGTAAAAGTAGTAGAAGCGTTTTTTCTTCCTTTCTATTATTATTAATGTTGTAGTAAATCAGAAGACAACGTTTACTAGTGTCGACCAGTTGCAGATGGACACGTGTCGTAAGTTCGTCAAAACAATGAATATTCATTGGACCGGTTTTTTTATTTGAAACGTTTCTTCTTAGTATTAGAGAAAAGACACGAGAAATATATCGGGTATTTTTGGCGGGGACAATTTTATAACTGAATATGTTTATTAATTTATTAATATTTATTAATAATGATTATCAGTAAATTCAGTAGTAATTTCTTTTGTATCCCGAAAATGTAATTTTAATTTCCAAAAAAATTTGTTCAACCAAGGTTGACTAAAAAGATTCTTTTTTTTTTTTTTATATTTTTTTTTTTACTGCAACCAATTAGTTCCATAATAAAAAAAAAAATGTATAACGGGCTACTAATTTAATTTAATTTCATGTTCTATTAAAAATGTATTTGTAAAAAAATGCACAGCAGAGATTATACGATATGAACATCCGACCAGAAATTCTTACATAAAGTAACGAGGTTAGATGTTAGAAATCCAAATGAAAATCGTCATCTTTGTTACATACATATCATTTGTTAGTAGGAATGAAGTTTAGATTTATATAAAATTTAGAGAAAATAAAATAACTTAAAATACTATTCAAATTATTTAATGATGAGTTAGTGATACCAAATCTCATTATTTAATCGTCCTCTTATTATTATTATCATATTATAATGTCATTAATACTTTTAGACCTAAAGTTTTCAATTAATTCTGGAGCTGTCTAAGAGCTGTTTGTGATTAATCCAAAATGGAACAGCTGTAATTTATATATTCTATTAAAATTAGATGAGTTTATCAAGAAGTCCAGCCCAGTTTATGACCTTTTGATCCCATATGAAAGCCCAAACTTACAAATATTATGAGCCACCTCATAGACTGGACTTGGTCTTGGTCTTGGGCTTGGGCTTGGGCTTGGGCTTGGGCTTGGGCTTGTTCAGGTTTCATAGCATATGAGAAAGTGGATCCACAACCCCATATGCTGGTCCGTAACATATCTTAAATATGATTTATTAATTAATAATATATAAAAAATAATATTTATGTCATATAAACATAATTTAATCGACTTGTACCTCCAAACTATTTGAATATAAAGCTGATAAAACAGTCGTTTAGAAATAATTTATTTTTCTAATATTTATTTATTAGGAGCGGAAGGGCCCACAAGTAGTCCATTTCTTCTATACTTCTATCAAAACGACAGCGGGAGGACAAAAGAGCTATAAGCGAAGTTTTCACAGAAACTTGGAGCGCAAGCAGGCAGCCAATTTCAGTGGAAGCAAAAAATACCAATTTAGCTGTCTGTCTGTACTGTCAGGCTGTCTGTCATCTTCTTCATTGTTCCAAGTTAGTAAGAGGAATTATTCTATGATCCAGCATATGGGGTCAAAGGATCCAGATGTCATTTTTTTTTTTTTAATGATATAACACAATCTGAATCTTTAGAATCATATAATCCAAGATCATTTTACAAATTCTCACTAAGCGAAAGCGAAATACTGTAATAGCTTTCATCCAAGACAATAATTTCATCAATATGCTTTTAAATTATGTTTTTCTTAAAAAAAAAAAAATCAGTTAATGGATGCTCTTACTTGAACAGTAGAAGACAAATCTGCAATTTATTTTTGTTTCTTTTTTATTTTCTTTCAGTATGGGGTTGGTTAAGATCACGCAACCAGAGCATGGGTCCCCTATGTAGAGCATAACTAAAAAGAAAAAAAAAATTACAAATTCAGAAAATGGGACAGGATTTTACAGAGAGAGAGGAGAGTATCTTTTCGGTTCAGGTTGCCTGAGTCTATGCCATGGTGGTGTAGGCGGTGAGGAAACACAGCACTACACAGAAATCGTGTAGCCATAAACTTCTGAAACAACAGAGAAAATAACCAAAACGTAATCCTTAAAACCAGAGAAAAATAAATTTTTTTGCTGTAGTGTTTTTGGTTCTTATTACACTGTTTTGAAGAGTGTAATCACTAATCATGTCTCAAACCGACTGGGACGCACATAAAATGTAAGTGCTGCTGCAGTTTTATTCTATTTTTTATGATCCTTCTTAGCTTCTGGGTTTCTAGCCTTTTATCTGTTATTTTGCATACTTTTTTTTCCTGGGTTTTTACTATTTTACTGTGCTCTCAAATGGGTGTGTCGCGGTTTCGGCCTTGGATTCGTATTTGTCTTATTATTAATTTTTTTTCATTATTTTATTGTGTTCTGTTTTTGGTTTTTTCTTTGTCTTTTTGCTGCTGCTGAACGACGGATGATATTCTTTATGTATTTTTCTTATTCACCACCCCTATCATCTTTCTAGACCTTTGTTTATTCTATAGAAGTTTCTGGTTCAAGTTTGAATTGTAGAAAAAGGGCTTGTGTTATAAGTTATAACCATCTTCTTCCATTTTCTTTCTGGGTTTTACCTTCTTTTATTGCGTTCATTCTCTGTTTTTGGAAGTGCGTGCATCGATACGAGAGCCTATATCATCTGCATTGTCCTTTTCCGACCCTTTTTTTTGGGTTCTCCCAAACATTTTCCACATGCTTCAAAAGAAATTTAAAAAAAAAAATCGGAAGAAAAGGAGTTCTACCTTTTTTATCTTTTTAATCTTTTTAATAAAGAAAGAGTAGCTATAAGTTCTTGAAAAAGGCTTCCTAAATCTAATCTGACTTATGATTTTGTTCATTTCTTAAATGATGGCAGGCTTGATATATACATACATGATTACCTTATGAAGAGGAAATTTCATGATTCTGCTAAGGCTTTTCAGATGGAAGCAGAAGTTTCTATGGATCCTGTGGGTAAGAATATATATTAATGATATGAGAAGCATAATACAGAACTTATCTGAATTGTGCTGCTCTCTCTCTCTCCATACACACACAAACACACACACACGCTTAATGATTAATATGATGTTTTTTTTTTTCGGGTTGAAACAAGTCCAGCTATTGATGCGCCTGGCGGGTTTCTTTTAGAGTGGTGGTCTGTCTTCTGGGACATCTTTATTGCTAGGACAAGTGAGAAGCATTCAGAAGCTGCTTCATCTTATAACGAGGTTGGTCCATGAGTTATCGTCTCCTTTTTTATTCTGTTAATCTACATTTTTTTTTGGTCATTGAACATATTTTAGTAACTACATTACTTGGGAAATGAAGTTCTCATTTCCATAATAAGATACGGGAGTTGTCATACTGGACCAAACAAATATTGGAGTCTTATCAAACTGTAATTGGGTTCGATTGTGAGATAATACCATGTTTTTGGATGAAAAAGAATCCAAACGACATTTGTGAGAGTTTAGTTTAGAATCTTAACATTTATCTCTAATGCATGCCAAATCAGTTCAAATTTTGGCTAACTTTATTTGGTGAGATTGCTCAAGTATTTACTACTAGTTTCTCTAGAATTCCAAGTTCAGATAAACCTATTCATTCAGATTCCTATTTGTTCGGGATATATATTAGATTCAATCTATGAAAGCTCAAGAATTCCAACAACAGCAGCAACAACAACAACTACAAAATCAGAAACCTCAGCAGCAGCAGAGAAGCAGAGGATCCGATCCCTTAAACAGTCCTGCTTCTACCTGGCTACTCAGAAATGACGCTCATATTATGCAGCAGAATCATTCTGGTGCAACTGCGTTGGCTACAAAAATGTATGAGGATAGACTAATGCTTGCAGTCCAGAGAGATCCATTAAACAATGAAGCTACACAGCAAAGAATGGGTGAAAGTGTGGGTCGGCTCATAGATCCGAATCATGTCTCAGATTTGAAAGGAGCTTCTGTGGGTTTCCCGCCTTCCGGGTACTTTTTGATATGATCATAATTATTTATTTATTTATTTTTAATTTTCTTCCCGGAAAGGCTAGACATAGTTCAGTTCTTGTTTGTAGGCAAACATTGCGTGGTACATCAGTTGGTATATCAGGGAATCTTCGAGCTCAGAATCGGTAAGTTTCAGGATCTACTCAAGTAATTATCATATCTATTTTATTTTTTTTCCTTCTCCTTGTCTCTTTATATAGGCATTATAATCTTTGAATCTCTTCGCTACTGGAACAGGACATAACAAGTAATGTGACGGCTTCGATTATGAACCCCAGGACTGCCAGTCCAGGAGGATCATTGATTGGATTCCATGGTTTTTATCAATATTGTCCTTATAACGAGTCTATTATTATTATTACCGTTGAGCCATTATTCAACGTTTTTACTTTTTTTCTTTCTTTTAGGATTGAATCAAGGAAGTGGCAATCTGACTCTAAGAGGATGGCCATTAACAGTAAGCATCTAATCTATCCATACTCATCCTTGAAACTATTTATTTCTTTTTTCACAATCCCAAAATGGATTTTTATTTAAATAGCAATTTCAAAATTTTATTTAGGGATTGGATCCGCTTAGACCGGGCCTTTTCCACCAGCCAATGTCCATAATGCAGTCGTCACAATCTCTCAATCAACTTCAGATACAACAGCCACTTCTGCTTCAGCCTCAGCAAAATCAACCATCTTCATCATCCCTCAATGATTTGGAAAGTAGAAGATTGAGAATGCTTCTTAACAGTACTAATCAGAATATGGGTTTGGGAAAAGATGGCCCACAAGCTTCGATTAGTGATGGGATCCCAAATGTTGGATCATCTGTATTGCCATGTGGCAATACAGAAGTGCCAATTAAGGTATTTTTCCTGTCTCTACTATTTAAGCTTGCGAAATTCCAAAGAGCTAATTCGTGGAAAGATGACACAATTCTTAATTATAAAGTCTCTTTATTTGTCTGAGGCTTCAAAGAATGAAAGCGGGCGAAAGAGAAAGCACTCCATGTCATCTTCGGGAGCCACTATTATCTCTGGAACTGCAAACACTGTGGGACCCTCACCAAGCTTGCCTTTAACACCTTCTACACATACAACTGGAGATTTATCAGTTCCAACCTTGCCCCATAATGCCAGTTCTGATAAGTCATTGGTTGTGTTTGGATCTGATGGATTCGGCTTGGGATCTCATACATCTGGGCCAAATGATGGGGTGAGTTTGTTTCATAGTTTGATTCTTTTTATTTTAGCTTGGTTGGGGGATAAGAATTTCTTGTATAAACCAATAGCAGACTTCTCTTGGACTGAGAGAGGGTAGTATGTATAGATGGAAGCCAAAAATTTTCTTGCATTTGAAGCCAATTTTGCTCCAAATAGGTGACATTCTTCTACAACGAAGTAATAAATATCCATGCAGGCTAACGCAGATCAGTTTGTAGATGACGGGTCGTTTGATGATAATGTTGAGTCTTCCCTCTCTCATGATGAGTCGTGCCCTAGGAATGGTGTTGTTCAGTTTGCCAATGTCAGCAAAGGTATGTGATAAATCTGAGCGATCTCATCTTCTATCCACTTGAGAATTCCCAGAAGGAAAATGATAATAATAATAATAATAATAATAATAATAATCTCTTTTCTTCATTTGGGTATAAAGGTTTTACCTTTGAGGAAATCCAGCTAATTCAAAGTAGTGCTGAAGTCGAGAGCTGTCACTTCTCATCAGATGGAAAGGCATGACAGAAAGGTATCGAATTAGATATAGATTGAAATGAGTTATTGTTATATGTTAATTTATTTTAATTTTGATTTCAACGTTTTTGACCCATTGAAATGGATCTTTTATAGCTTGGGTATTGTTCTGGTGCAGGCTATATTAAGGTGCACTGAATCTTTTACGATAAAGTCCGAACTTGATGAACATGCTCAAGTGATAACTGATGTTCGATTTAGTCCAAGGATGTCAAGGCTTGCCACCGCATCAGCCGATAGATCTGTCAGAGTCTGGGATGCTGATAATGTTAGCGAACTCTCGAACTGTTATTTATTTATATTATTTTTTCCCGTCTTCTAATGAAAACAGTGTTACTTTTTTTTGCAGCCTGAATATTCTCTCCGTACTTTCATAGGGCATTCTTCGGCTGTTATGTCACTTGATTTTCATCCAAGTAAAGATGACCTCATCTGTTCTTGCGATAATAATAGTGAGATACGGTACTGGAGAATCAAGAACGGCAGCTGTGCCGGAGTTTTTAAGGTAACACTTTTAAAAATCTATTTAAGATTTCCATTCCCACCTACTAGTACTTTAATTATCTATATCTCTATGATGTGTATCAGGGTGGTGCAACTGAATTGAGGTTTCAACCTCATCACGGAAGGATTCTTGCTGCTGCAGCCGAGAATCTTGTGTCTCTACTTGACGTCGAAACGCAAGTCTGTAGGCTTAAATTACAGGTCTGTGAGTGAATAATTATTTTTATTTTTTGTCAAGTATGACCCTCATCTTTGATGACATTACAACTTGTTAGATATCTTGTTATTTTGTAGGGTCATAAAAACAACGTGAACTCTGTTTGCTGGGATTCTTCGGGCAAGTATCTGGCTTCTGTTAGTAATGACTTGGTCAGAGTATGGAGTGTTAGTTCTGGCAGCGAGGCAGAGTGCGTCCATGAATTGAGCTCAAACGGAAACAAGTTTCATACATGTGTTTTCCATCCTACTTACTCCTCTCTCTTGGTTATAGGCTGTTATGAGGTAACTACCATTTTCTCACAACTGCAATTAAAAAAAAAAAACATGTTATTGAAGCTACCTCTGTCATGAATTTGTTTTCTGTTTTTGTTTTTTTGTTTTTGGTGGGTGGGGCTTTCTTTAAGACATTGGAGCTTTGGAAAATGACGGAGAATGAGACGATGACTATACAAGCACACGACGACCTAGTATCGGCCCTGGCTGTGTCTAGTATTACAGGTTTGGTTGCTTCGGCTAGTCATGACAAGTGCGTCAAGCTTTGGAAATGACCATTTTGCTTGTTTTTCCACTAAAGAGATTATATTTATTAGGTTAGTGATCTTTGGAAATATATGCGGAGGGTGATGAGTTTTTTGTGTGGAAGCTTATAGTTTTGATACCACCACAAAATAGGGCTAAAAATCATAGTCTTTTTGGGTAGATTTCTCTAGTTCCCACTTACAAAAGGGTTATAATGTAAATGGAAAATCATATGATACAAACTTGAATTGGTCCGTCCTTGTTTGTCTCAAATGAATAGATATCCTTCACTCTTTTTTTTTTTTTTTTTCTCTGATATTAAAAGGTCTTTTTTGTCAATTACTGTGACGTAAGAAAAAAAAAAAGAGGAAGCAAAACAAAACAGGTATCTATTATTTTATTACAGTCCAGCCCATGTGGCCGTCTTATATATAATCCTCACTATAATTTTTAATTTTTTTTTTTTTTTTTTAAAAACAACCACTGATATTCTGATGATTACTATACAACTGTAATAATCCAATAGTTAATATTACACATCTAGTTGTTGTAAGGAAGAAAAAAAGAAAGAAAAAAAAGATGTTCCGGTTGGTTACCTCCTTTGGAAGTTGAATGATTTTATTGCGAAAGCAAAAATGACGGCAAAAAACAAGCAGAAGCCAAAGACCATAATGCCAGCAACGCCTAAGAAATCGTGCCGGTAACCGAATACATGCCTGAGTAGTTCCCTCAACGGCACCGTTTGAACTCCATCGGAGAGCTTCACATGTGACTCGTTGTTACCGTATTGGGAGATAAGAAGCCCGTAAAGACTCCAGGCCACCGGATTTGCCCAATAGTACCATCTCCACCATATTGGGATTCTCTGAAGAAGAAAACAAAGTTAACCTAAATTTAGAGGAAGTGATTGGTAACTTATCGCACAGTGGGGTAGAAATCAAATGTGGGGTTAAAGTGAAACATGAAAATTTTACATGATCATAGGAAAAGTTGAAGTAAGAAAACAAGGAATTGAAATCACCTTGTGAGGAATCATGAAGCCACTGAAGAGGTTCCATAGCATGTAAAATGGAGCAGCAATAATGGCGGCCACGTTATGATTTGGAGTAACAGCAGTAGTCATCATCCCGTAGAAGGTGAAGTACAGCATTGTGAAATACATGAAGAATATGTACCAAATGAACTTCACTATTTCCCACTCGAATGAAGCCATGGAGTAGAATATCGTGCAGTAGATAACTGTTTGTCCAAACACATAAGGGAACTCTATAGCCACCTGCATGCATTCAAACGAAATTCCATATATATATATATATGTGTGTGTGTGTGTGTGTGTGTGTGTGTGTGTATACATGAGGGATCCCACTGAATTATCACTGTATACCTGAGCAAATGCAAAGGGTAGAGCTGAATACATCCTAGCGGCTCTTTCTCGGTACGAAACAAATCGTTCAACGGAAACAACAGGTTGAACGGCAGTGGCATTAGTGATTCCGATGAATAGGACTGCAGCGTATAAAGATCCCATGGCATTGAATAAATCCTGCTGGGTCTCCCTGTAAGAAGACATAAATGAAGGAGATAAAATGTAGAAGTTTTGTAAGAGAAGTTTGTAAGTATTGGGAAATAAGATAAATAAGAGGAGGAACCTTTTAGCTCCAAATCTCCAACATATTGATCCAAGCATTAAGGAGATGATGACAGTGTAGAAAAACCGAACGGCAGTGTATTGTGGGTTTCGCCAATACGACAGATTTTGCTTCCAAAGACAAGCCAGAAACTGATCAAAAAAAGATTGGGAATACATAGTTGGGAAGTTCAGTTCTTTTGAATTTCTGCTTGGCTTGCTTAGATTTTCAACTAACTCTGTGTTACGCCTGACCAAGAGAGGAAACAGTTAGATAAAGAAAGGAACTGAAATAAGTGAAGGTAAAAAGTCCACACTCACTGATATAAATTTGATCTTCTGTAAATATCAGCATAGTCTACTCCAAGACGGGTTTCTTCGACTGTAGAAGTGACCTCAAGCATCCATGCAGCAGGATTATAACCTGGTCGGATCTTAGTCACTCCTTCAACTGCCTATAGAAACAAATATATTCATCATTTGAGATTATTGAGATTTAAGGACATATATTCTGTCTTCAATAAGTATAATGCCGGGTGAGTAAATCTTACCTCAAAATACTTGATGAGCTCACAAGATTTGGGTCCTAATGGACCAGCATATATGAGCTCTCCCCCACGCTTCATGAATAAAAGCTGCAGTCACAAACGAAAAATTAAGTACAATCACTACACCATAAAAAAAAAAAAAAAATAGAAGGAAGAAGAAGAAGAAGTTACCTCATCAAAAGATTCAAAAATATCTATGCTAGGCTGATGGATAGTGCAAACAATTGTTCGTCCAGTATTAACAATGTTCCTGACTGTTCGCATGACAATGGCAGCAGCCCTAGCATCCAATCCAGATGTGGGCTCATCCATGAACACAATAGAAGGGTTGGCAACAAGTTCAACAGCAATTGTTAACCTTTTTCTCTGTTCTGTTGACAAACCGTCAACACCAGGTAGCCCAACTAAAGCCCCACTTAATGAAGTAAGCTCAACAAGTTCCAAAACCTCCTCGACAAATGCCTGACAATTTTGAACTCATATAAGATATCAATATAATAGCATTAGACATATATACAGGCAGAAATGAGAAAATGCGTTCTGGGAATTACCCTTTGAGTCTCCAAGTCAACATCTGATGGTAATCGAAGCCAAGCCGAGAAAAGAAGAGATTCAAGGACAGTAAGGCAGGGAGAATGGATATCAGTCTGCTCACAGTAACCAGAAATCCTTGCAAATGTTTCTTGCCTTTTGGGATAACCAGAGATGTGAATGCTCCCTTCTATGAACCCACCAGTTTTTCTTCCAGCTAAGACATCCATGAGGGTGGTTTTCCCTGCGCCACTGACTCCAACTAATGCTGTAAGAACACCAGGCCTGAATGATCCAGTAACATCAACCAATAGCTGTAATCTGTCTTCTAATATCCCTTGTTGTTTTAGTTCCTGAAGTCATACTTTAGGTCAGACAATAGATGGATTACATGTCTAAAGAAGCAACTGGATGAAGAAATTGAGCTTTTGTCTCACCAACGGAACATCAACGTAGTAGTTGATGTTGCTGAAAGACATGCAAAGTGGTTGAAACGGGAGAACCATGCCTCTCTGCTTAAAATATTTTCCTGTAGAACCAAAAATTTGAAAAAGATAGATGCTTGCAGTTTCAGAAAAGAAGGCAACAACATTATATAAAGGACTCAGATATCTGTATTTTAAGAGGTATCTAATCAGACCATTTAATGACCCTGAATTCTGCAAGTAGTGTCTCAGCTCAATAACAACAGTTTCTCCTTTCCTTTCCTTTTCTCTATCTTGCAGTTCTTCCTTAGAGACCACAGCCTGACGTTTCCCTATAGCTGGAGGGAGAAAAAGGAATTACCCTGTCAGCCTTCTCTTTTCTCAGGATGAAATCTTCTTCAGCGTATACCAATTCCAAAAAACAAATCAATTTAACAAGTTAATCGATGACTTACGGTTGAGGTATGATAAGAAGAAAGTGAACAGTGAGTTGAATAAAACTGTATATCCAACCAGAGCGCCAACACCAATCCAATACCAGTAGCTCTCTGGAAACAGACTACGTGCTCTTAATAAGGCCTCGCCTAATGACATGCTTGTGTCGTTCCCAATTCTCTACAAATGAAAAATGGAAAAGAGAACCATTAGTGATACAAAAATTCTAAGAGTTAACTCCAGGACACTAATTACATGTACGAAAGAAAATAGAATTAGAATCACTCAGAATTTTCTTTTGTTTAGTGGAAAAAGCTTATGCAGGAAAAACTTGGCAAGAACTTGCACAAGATAACATGACAGTAAGAAAAAAATAGTGTTTAACATTATAAACACTCATTTTTCTAAAATTTAACGAGACACTGGAAATATCTGTCGATTTAACTTTATCATCTTGTCCGTTTTAGTTCGAGCAAGCAAAAGTGACTTTCTATTACATGAGGGGATCGTTTTATTACCTTATCCCACGAATGTCCGAGGAACTCATTTACAGATGCAGCATTTTGTGCATACATCAAAGGAGACCACCAAAAACCCCAGATCCACCATTTTGGTATTCGATCTGTCATGATGAAAGAAAGAAGTTAAAAATAAATAAAAAATAAAAAAATCATGTTGAAAACAAAGTTGAATAAACTGCCACTGAGAAAAGGCACATTTGTGACCTCTTGAAATAATGTATCCTCCAAGAGCCATGACAACCAGCATAGCAAACGATCCAAAGGTGTTGGAAACTATCATATTGCGTCCTAGTGATCCCATTAGACGAAAGAGTGCTATGGACATTTGATGTAGCCAGAAATAAAGCAGGAATTGCCGAAAAAATCTGTAGATTCAATAACAATGTCTCAATTCATCCCTTGTCTAAGATGAATGATTTTTTAAATACTACAAGGGGGCATATTCTTTACCTACTAGCTGCTGGATCATATCCAATCACGTAGTATGTGACTGCCACCCAGAAACCAGATTCTATGAGTGAAGTCGGGATACTCAAGACCCACGAAGGAAGTGTATAAACCCAGCTTGGATAAAAATGTAAATCCCTGTGCTTGTAAAGCACCGGCAGCTTCGCCACCAACATCGACACCTCTGTAAATCCATTAAAAAGAATTATAACCATTGAAAAGTACAGTGCCCCAAGATATAAGCCTCCATCATCAATTGTATTATGGTCCATTGTTGTCCGGAAGAAGACACTCATAGTGATCAAAGCAACAAATAATAGCTGCAAATGAATACAGGTAATTAGAACTAACATTCACAAACAATTTGACCTTTCCAGTAATTAGCACAAGTAAATAATCAATGGTAAGCAATTATACTGACTAAACTCAACAAATATTTGGATATAAGAGCATCTTAATAAATTTAGTTTGTACCTGAATAAATTTGAAAACATAAATAAAAGAGTTCCGTTTCATTAATAGCCTCTGCCAGTCATAGCTAGTCTTCAGAAGTTCAAGTGGCTTTGCTCCATATTGAAAAGTTGACAAGGCGGCTGGATGACTATAGCGTCTATCAAAAGGAACATCCAGTTCCTCAGATAAATTTTTCCCAGTGTGATACGAACGAAAAGCTTCAGCAATCTTTACTGCAGGTATGAACCGGTAAGGGCGATGAGGAATGGACCAATATTGTTCTTGGTCCTTCTTGGATAGAACCTGCAAACAAATATATGAATGAAATTAGCGCATATTAAATATAAAGGAAAAATCAAATTTCCAATCACTCTAATTCTTACTTCTTGCAAGAAATCTGCCACATTCTTTCTATCAGGACAGCTAAATCCCATGAAGGCAAAGAAATCAGAAGCCGCATCACGGGGTCCTTGATACACAATCTGGCCTTCGGAAATAAGAATAACATCATCAAATAACTCATAGGTCTCGGGAGAAGGCTGAAGCAGAGAAATCACAGTAGTTGAATCAAGTGCAGTGGTCGAATGCCTAAGATATTTGATGATTTGATATGTAGTGGAGCTATCAAGTCCAGTAGATATCTCGTCCATGAATAACACTCTTGCAGGACCAACTAGTAGTTCACCTGAATTTACATGCAGCACCATCAGCATTTTAGATACACTTAGCTGACTAGAATAAAAGAAGATGAAAATAATGCAAACCTGTTGTAAGTCGCTTTTTTTGGCCTCCAGAGATGCCTTTGAGCATTTCATCACCCACCAAAGTGTCCGCACAAATGTCCAATCCTAAAACCTTTGTAGATATATTAATACATTAAGTAGAGATAATAACAGAAGTTGCTGGCATTCTTCAGTAGTGCATACTAATAAGAGCGAATGACTTCTAGAGCATGTATACCTTCATAATGTACTCTACGACAAGGCTTGTCTCCTGTCCCCCAAGAGCTAATGACTGGCAAGAAAAAATCAAATGGAAGTCGATCAAATAACAGTCAGAGTAAAAATAAAAACGATAACAGTCAAAATGTTCTAAAACTATTATTATATTGTTGAGCAAGAAAAGGGAAAATAAAATTAAAGGTGCAAAGAACCTTCATGAATATGTCAAGATCTTCGTCAGGTTTCATCCCAGCAATCTTTTCTCTTCTTGCAAGCTCCAATAGCATATCTGTCACCATTTAAATGTAAGAATTAAGAAAACCACAAGCTACTGCAGGCTTTGCAGCAATGTGATGTCCCGGAGCTTACCATATTTGAAGCCAACACCTTGACAGCGACATGCAAAGTCTAGTGTTTCTCTAACTGTCATTTCTGGAACATGCCAGTCTTGTTGACTAACATAAGCTGCTGTCCTCTGAGGAACGAACTCACTTAGCCCATGTCCGTTGTACGTGATTTTCCCTGAAATCTGATTAAAAAAATGAATTAATAAAGAGGTTTTATTCATCCAAGATGGGAACCGCAGGCTCGTGACATTAATTTCGCATGGTACTTTAATAGAGAATATATCAAGCCGCCTTCTTTGACATAAAGCCGATGGGATAATTCATATTACCGACCATCATTGCAACAAAACCCAGAAACCAGAGAAAACACACGAAAATATTGTCATTAGTGTCGGGAGATCAGAGAGCCCATGTACCTGTAAATCAGGTCCAAGGCGTCCAGCAAGGGCCAATAATAATGTCGTCTTTCCCGAGCTTGGAGGACCCAATAGCAATGTCAACCTTCAAAAGAACATGATACCTCATCAACTTCAGAAACTTAAACCGGACCAAAAAAATTAAAAGAATTAAAACAGGGGTTTTGGTTTTAGTAGAAAATCATATTCTACCTTGAAGGTCTAATAATACCACTAACGTTGTCTAAAATTGTCAACTTTCTTCTCTGACCGCGGTGTATCCGAAGTTGCCTTAAAAGTGCCTACACATTTATAAACATGTTGCACACTGAGAAAACATATGAGAAAGGAATTGTCAAGATCTTTGCTCAATAATAACGTGAACTCTATCTACCTCGGTTAGGTTGCAAATGAAGTTGGGAATTGTTGGAAGTGCTCTGCTTCCCACATGGACATAAGATTCCACAGCTAATTGCTGAAATCTAACCTCGATCTTTGGAAATTCCAAATCAACTCTGTAAAGCAAATTGAGTAGAGGGGGAAAAAAAAAAGTCAGTACCTGAGAGAAGTTCCTTCAAGACTTCAAAAAAAAAAAAAAAAAAACAAGCAAGATAGATATTTACACAAACAACAAATTCAGAATAAAATGCTAAAGTCAGTGTCAAATGCACACAATTTTGAAATAGAACATAAATTTCCTACAAGAAAAAGTCGCAAAATGATGCGGAATTGAGCTAATTTAGTTACTGGAAGGCAGGAAATTCGAAATTCTATGTCTCATCCTTCGATTCTAGTTAGTTCGGTTTAACCATTAATAAATTGCCCAGCTAAGTTAATCAAACTAGTAATGAGTATCTCTCACTTCTCAAACAACAAAAATCCAAAACTCATTTTCTCAGCAACCAAACAAACTCCTGCAAATTTCGATAACACAGAACAGTTTTTTCATCATTAGCTTTCATCAGAGAAAATGTAAAAATTACGCATCAAAACGTTGCCGCATGCGCTCAAAGAACTTCTTCGGATCATCATCAACAGAGCTGACTAATCTCTCGAGCACCAGCTTCTGTTCCTGAACCTCAAGCTCGCTAACATCGATCTCTTTAGAATCTCCAACTATGTTCGTGAAAATTCCTCTCCTCACTCGAGAATAGGTCGGCAGTCTCTCCAATGCAGCCCATCGGAGCGCCTCCTCATCTTCTCCTTCGTCCCTGATCGAAGCCGTTCGTGCGAACACGTTCTCCGCCGTGTTCCACATGGAATCGAGATCTAGAGATAGTCAAAACACGAAAACCCTAAATGCTCAGACAGAATGAAAGCGATAAATTCGTAGATCAATGCAGAAAAAGAGAGAGAGAGAGGCGTATAATTGATCAGTGTGCTGCGAGAGCTACTACTTGTATCTGCACTAATTCTGGTGGTTGAGCTCTACATTAATGTCGTTCGCTTTATCTCTCTGCTTAAAGTCTTTGTTTGTTGAGCTAGCTCTGCCCTCTCTCTCACCTCTCTCTCTCTCCTACTCCGACGCTTTGTGCATGAGGGGAAGCTCATTTAATGGCCGCAGGAAAGGCCAATATTTCTGGTTTTAAATTTTTCTTTTGCAATGGCGTACGCGCTCCAACCTCGCGAGTTTTCTCTACTCGCTTCCAGAAACGGACATGTGGGTGTCATTTGGTGTGTGTTGCGGATGTGGTAGTTCGTGGTCGTTAAGGGCGAGTGTGAGTCGATACTTTATTTTAGTTTCTTATGAAATTTTTGAATTGAAACGGTTGGGAAATATGAGAATTTACCTGTCTGCCCTTTTTATGTGAGTTGGCGGTTAAAAAAAAAATAAAAGAGCGGGTAATGGTGGTTGTCCCGACAGAGTTAGGAAAAAAAAAAAAAGTGAACGGGAAAAAAGTTACGGTCACAAGGCACAACGGTCGTCATGACTACGAGGAAAAGAAACCAAAATCAGGCGGTAAAAGTAGTTGGTTTCTTGCAGACGTTTTTTATTTATTTATAAATTTATTAATTAATTAAATTTTTTTTTGTAATCACGAAACATAGATTGGCGTTACTCAAAATTTGTCTAACTTTATTTGGAAACCATTTGAGGGCGGCGTTTTGTTTTTTTGGTTAGTATCTCAACATTTTTACTCTCTACATAAATTTGCATTTTAGACTCAAATTGGCCATAATTTTTAGATCGTTCTATTAAGTGTTATGAAATTTGCATTTCATTTTCAACATACTATATTTTTAGGTAAATTATATTTAAATTTTTTTGATAAATTAATTAATTTTAATATTATATATCAATTTTATAATATTATATTGTATTATATCTTGTTGAGATAAATACTCTACCAACTATGGCAAGCTAATAAAATATTTTTCCTTCATATAAGATCTTTTTTGATATTTTCATTTTATTCATAATCATTAAAAATATTATATAATAAATAATAAAACAAAATAATATTTTATATATATATATATATAAATCTATTAAATAATATATTAATTTTATTTATAAATAAATTATAACAGGAATTATATTTATATATTAATATATAAATAAAATTCACGCTAAGAATTTATCCGTTATCATGTGCGCTCCATGTGTCATGTCAGTGTCTGTTTTCACTTCTTCATTTAAAAATCGTACTTTTATTTAGGCTCGTGTTTATTATTTATTTATCATATTTGCTTTCTTATTTATGATTTGACGGGGGGGTGAGAAGGGGATATGATCACGATAGATTTGATCGGAAGAGGCCAGTTGGAAAAAGTAAGTAAAAGTACGAAAGAGCTGTTTGAAGAAAATCCCAACCCAAACTCATTTCCCTTTTTCTTTAACTAGGTTTGCGGTGAGGGTATTAATTCTACATGAATGAAATGGGCCCCAATTTGAGTATAACCACTCAAAATTATATAAATAAAATATAAAATAAAAATAAATAAATACCCATCAAATTTGGAAAAAAAAAAATTGTAAATAATAAGAAATTTCCAAATGTAATATATTGTGTATACATAATAATTTGAGAGATTCTTAATATCCGTTTAGTCTCTTATCTACCTCTTAAATTATTACTAATACGTAAAGTTAAGTCACAAGAACTAAAGTTGCAGTAGTTAAATGTGCATCGGTGTAATTGCATTCTCACTTAAGAGAAAATAATTAGTATATGCTTAGCTTATCAAAATGACATCCTATTTAGTAGAAGTGTAAAAATGGATTGTCCGGTCCGATCCCCGTCGTGCCTTTTACTATTTAGGATCGGGACAGGCCGAGCTCCAAAAAATTTGAGTTGTAAGTATGAATTGACATTCCTTATTCTTAATAAGGCGAACGAGAGAGTAATGTAGACATGGTTAAAAGCCAAAACTGAGTTGTAAATATGAATTAATTCCTTACTTCATTTTAAGTTATTTATAAGTCATTGCTATATAGTTTTGTAAGTATTCAACACCAATTGAATTTATGGATGAATTTCTTAACAATTTATTTATTTAACTTATGATTTTTTTTTTCTTTATAACATATCGATGAGTATATGTTTTTGCTTCAAACAAGACAATAAAAGTTCAATCAATTGCTCGACTAATCCGCCGCTTTCATAGATCATGAGTTCCCTTTATTCTTAGAAAATTATTGTAATTTTACTTTTTCTTTTTGGACGAGGGGGACGGTGCTAACTCATATATGGGAAGCGTACTCAATGATGATGGACTATGTTGATGGATATAACCCAGTTGGTGGTATTGTATGCAAGTAGGTGAACCGGCTTTACATCCCCTTCAATATCAATAACGAGCATTGGGCTGCCTTGGTCGTGGAGATTCCTAAACACAAGATCAAAGTCTTCCACAGCTTATTTAGTAGCAAGTACTACAACAAAAAGATAATTGAATTGCTTAAACCTTTAAGTGTCATGCTCATATATCTATTGAGAAGCGGTGGAACGGATTGCGATCTCCAACCATTTGAGATCGAAGTGGTCACTGACTTGAATGAGGACATAGACATTGTCAAAGGGGATTGTAGTGTGTATGTATTGAAGTATCCATAGTATTACCATATTGGTCTTGATTTAATACTTATTTGTGAGGACAATATACATCTTTTCCGCTGTCAGATAACATGTGATATTTATCAACGCTATATAAAATTATAATTGTGTAACTTTATTGAGTATATGAATGAAAATATTAATCCTTATATAATTTTACAAATTATATGAACAATCCAATTTATGAATAAAACCATCTTAAATATCTAATAATTTTTCTCGTAAATATTTTTGAAAAATATGATTACACAAAATCATAGACATCCAGACTGCATTGATATTTAAGATGTTTATGAGAAAAATTATTAGATATTTAAGATTATTATATTCATAAATTAGATTGTACCTATAAAAAGAAGAAGGAAATAGAAGCTGGAGGGAGGGAGAAAAAAAAATAAAGAAAAGAACGAAAGAAAGAAAATAAAGTAGGGAGAGAGAGGGCTCGCACAGAAACATTGAATTTACATAAATGGTCGGAATTATCGGAACCGTATTCCCAGCGCTCATGCAATCCAACCTCCTCGGAGAACACCTTGGAAAAAAAAAAAATTTACAAATAAATCTCTTGACCCCAGGGGGGCCACTGTCCATTAACACTACCTAGATCCCTTCTCTATCATTTTTGGTTTCTTATAGACAATAATGCTTCTTAATATTCTCCATAAGAAAGAGAAGAAGAGAGCACTACCTCAGTAGTGCAGGCAATTTGATTGGTAGGATGAATTTTAACGTACTCTGTAATTCATGTCAAATATGGAATGTGAATTCAAATTACCGCCATTCCATAAATATACGAGTTAACTGTATAGTATGTGCTATCATTTATCAACTAGACACAAAAAGAAAGAGAATCGCTTTTTAACTTAATTTCGTAGCAATTCTGACTTTCTACTTCAACTCATTGTTTTTTCACATATAATCTCACAATAACAACTAAGATGAAATAAAGATACATAAGATTTTATCTATACATACATCTCCAAACTCAAAGCAAAAAATGCTTCGCGGAATACTACCTATTGTAGTAACTCCAAAAAACCAAAAAGAAAGAGAGAGAGAGAAAAAACTGATCACATTAGGAAGATAAACACATTGTAAAGACATCGTGGCAGAATTTGTAGGTTGCTGCTACCTTAAGTTGTGTTTTGCTTCATGTTCCAAATTCAATTTGCTGAGAAGCCAGAAAATCATTAACAGGCAACAGAGCAAGTCGGTGGTTCAACCGTAAATAAAGCAGTGTTTTCAAGATGTTCCCATGTCATTTTTCGATTCTCAGCTTCAATACTTAGCTTTGAGTTTTCCTCCTCTGATTTAAGCTGGCAAGAAACCATCAACTCCTCATCCATTCCAGATAACATCTTTCTCAAATCGAGAGTGAGATTGAACACTGCCTGGTTCCAATGTTTCTTGGCGTTCTGTTCTAGAGCAGAGAAAACAAGAGGAATAATTATCTGCCTGTTATGCCTTATCAGCTCAAGGACGTGTTCATTGTTCCATAGCAAGTGAGCTCTTTCCGCCACCTGAAAAAAAAATGAACAGCGAGGGTCTAAAATCCAGTTTGAGCTCACAAAACATCAGTTAGCTTTTAGTCAATTGCTTGTCTGAATGAATATGTAATATAGTATAATTTTCGAAACACCATTTTTCTCAAAATGCAAGTTTAATCTCTCATCTAAAAGCACCCTAAAGCATGAAGGTAAAACTCATAACACCATTATTTCTCTTTTATGGGGTTCTTATTTTCTCTTTCTATTTTTCTCATTTAATTAGTACAAAGGAGGAGGATAAGTACAGACGAGGTGTATCATAAAACTTATATTTTTGGTCAAAAGTATAAAACTTATTGAAATGAGAAGAGAAGTTACCTGGTAGTGGGTGCTACTGAGACAGCATCCGATTCGTCGTAAAAGTGGGACCATGATCTTTTGGAACTCAACCATGCTAGTCATCTCCAAAATCTCTTCAACTTCACTCAAAAACATAAGCTCCTTCTGGCTGTTTGTTATAGGCCAGTACTTCAATAGTCCGTTTATAATGGTACCAGCCAGCTTTGGATCTTTATCTACGAATTGTACAACACAATACGTTAACTGTTGATGATAAATACCAATTGATTTCGGTCTGTGTAGAGGCATGAGGACCCTCAAAAGAAACATCTTGTTTTCCTCCTTTAATGGCAATGCAAACCCAGTAATTACACTGCCTAAAATCTCCAACACTTCGGCAATCCCATTATGCTGCTCTGTCTCAAAAACAAAACGATAAATGATATTGCTTATAGCCTTCCTCATAAAAGGTCTATGCACCATGAACTTCCCGTATATTCTGTGCACTATCGTTTTCAAGGAGTCTCTTTCTCTTGGGTCACCAGAATCAAAGAGGTCGAGTAATCTTGAGATAAAAGAATGGTCAAGATACTTTTTGGCCACCTTAGCATCTACAGAATTACAACTGACCAACCTAAGAAGTAGATCATAAACATATTGCAAATGCGACCAAGCCGGATCAAATACCGGTTCCTCACTAGATGTTTCCCCAGAAGACGCCGAATTGAAGCGTGAAACAGGTGGAAATGCCCTAAAAAGGTTAGCAGAAGACATTTTACACATGGCTGCAATAGCTGGGTCAGTGAATTTTGCTGACCCAGAAGATACATAATCGACAAGATCTATCAATGCTTGGTGCTTCAGATCTTGCTTTTCAGTTTCATTGAAATCATATACCTCACAACAGTGGTTCAACTTACTGATGAAGAGATTCTGCTTCTGTGGATTTGGAACATCTTTAAAGGATAAATGAGGTTCAACTGCTTCTGCTCCAGATGAGACGCTTGCTGGGAAAACTACTGAAGAAACCCGTTTTACAACGTTCAACTTGCTCGAAAGGGAATTCCCCACATTTGTACACTGGAATACCTTGCCCAAACTAGACATGTTGTTTCCAGATACATTGCCTGTAGAATCAATTGAATCTGACTTTTGCGACTTGCGAGGAAGTTTGCTTAGGATTTGCCTAAGCATGGTGGAAAATGGCAACGGTCCAATATCCAGTGTCAAAAATGCCTTGATCAAGGCTCTTCCCTCTCCCTTCCTAATTATTAACACCTGTGTGAATGTTAATAGACTAAATTTAGTGCATAATTGATGATATAGTGAGAAAGTGTTTATACTCATGAAAAAAAATGCAGGATCTTTAGAATTTAGATATGGCCTCTCTTTTTGGGACAGTACACTACGAAATTTTCTCTATCGCGTAGTTTCTATTTTAAGTAGAACTAGTTAAAACATAACTATATTAGGTTATAGATGCAACGGTTTTCATATCCAGGATAGAATTCATAAATTGGAGATCTCCAAATTTATAAGATTCTGGAAACGAAAAATATATATAAGTTCTCAA
The DNA here is from genome assembly GCA_027186245.1 of Coriaria nepalensis. Taxonomy (NCBI): domain Eukaryota; kingdom Viridiplantae; phylum Streptophyta; class Magnoliopsida; order Cucurbitales; family Coriariaceae; genus Coriaria; species Coriaria nepalensis. The sequence goes on from CP114482.1 coordinate 1,434,062, forward strand.
AAACAATGCTAGGGTTCCGTATCACATAATAGTAGCCGAGCAAAGCCACATTTCTAACTGGATTCTGAATCAACAAACAAAAGTAAAATTGTAAAAAGCATTCCAGTTACAATAAAGGAAGAATTCTGAAAACACTTGTCCTGAGGAGATACAAGCCTTTGAAAAAGCTATAATCATCACAATGGTGACAAAAAAGGTCGAGTAACCCTTAGATCTGGAGCTAAAATCAGTACAGCATGCGAAAACCACCTAATCTCTACACCTTTCACTCCATATATGAAACTGATAAGCTAGAACCGAGTAAATCTCCTCCACAAACAAGAAAATTTGGAGGAAAAAAAAATGCTGTAAATTGTTCGGCAGAGGTTTATGAAGAGAATCATATCAAAATAAAAGATGAAAACAAAAACAAAGAAATAAACAAACAAAGCAAAAACAAAGAAAGAGATCAAACAGAACTTCTGCAGAGATGTCTGAGTCAAAATTGAGAGAGAGTAACCTGGATTAGCGCTTGTTTTCAGCTGAGACGATAACGAGAACGAGAAATGGAGGTCCTCCAAGCTTCAGATGAAGAGAAGAATGAGGAGAAGATCAACTAATACATGTTAATTAGTGAGGAAGGATATAGTTTTACAGCAGCAGATCAGAGAGAGTCACGCATGGATTTGAGCTCGAGAAGGAGTAGGAGAAGATGAGATCTGATCGGATTCTAGTTTACTTTCCCTTTCTGTAGTGGATTGGACCTCCATTAAAGCAAACATAAAAAAGCTCCTCGATTCAAGAGAAGGAGAAGAAGAGGAAGAAGAGGAGTGGCATTTAGCCATTTACTGAAGAAAAAAAAAACGCTGCTGCTACCAAACCGGTCCATCCTTACCAGCCACTACAAAGGTAAAAAAAAAAAAAAAAGGAAAAGATAAAAAGCTTTTATATTTTATATATAGTAAATAATAAAATTGAGCACTTACTGTTATAATATGCCTTAAAATTAAGTCAAAGTATTCCTATTTAATGCTAAATTTTTTCTCTTATTTATTTATCAAGTGTGTCTCACAGCTTAGATTCATTAAAAATTAAATATTATTAATTAAATTCATTAAAAATCTCTCTAATTTTATATATAATATTAAATAATTATTATTATTTATTGAATTTTGTATAATAATTAAATTATTTATATATTACATAATCAAATCATACATAAATTTAAACTCGCACTAATAATTTTAATATACTTTAATAACCAATTGTAATATGCATAAGTAAGAATAATGAATATTTTTCCCTTTTTTTTTTTAATAAAAAAAATGTAGTTTAGGACTAAATTACTTTATTTAAAGTTCTTATATGTGATTTGAATAATGGATAAAATTTAATGAAAGCAATCTACTAAAGAAGGTTAAAAATAATAAAAAAAGTGTTGGGGGGGTGGGGAAATATGTATGATGTTGGATACATTATGAGTGTCTCAAAGAAATAGTACATCTAAGTTGCTGTGAAGTGATAGTGATAGTGATAGAGAGGCCAAGAGAGTAAGAGACTGCTTACTAACCAACCCCCACCAAGCCAAGATTTCATATGCCATCATCATGTGTAATTCCTATACATTAATCAAGCTAACTTTTATTTATTTATTTATTTTTAAATTTTTTTTGTTGATGAAAAAAACTATGAACATGCGTACGTTTACATAAAAGCCTAAAAGGTAAATGAATCATACACTTTTGGGATTCGATCAGAACAAATTTAGAGGACTAAAAAAAAGAGTGATATATTTTCTTCTTCTTTGTTCTTGTTCGTATAATTTGCATTGAGGCAGAGAAAGTGGGTCCAGGGGGGGGTTTTGAAGCATCTGTTTCTCAAATGGGAAGAAAAAGTCAAAAGTATGAAGTGAATCTCTTACACAAGCCAGACAAGCACGTGCTAACTGGTTTTGATTTGTCGGCGACGTGTCGTTTACACATTCACTCTATTCCGAAAGAGAGAAGAATGAAGAAAACACTACCCCATCTAATTTGTCGTCTGCATTACTCCAGCATACGCCCAATTGCCATTTCAGGATAACAAATGGACTTAAGCCGGATCCGAATTGGTGGCCCAATAATCCGTACAAACCACATTATAACCGAAAAAACCATATAAATATCATCACGATCACGTACATATAATATATATAATTGATATATATAATAATTAATTAATTTATGATAAATTAAATAAATTGAAAAAAATTTAATTTCACTATTTGCAAAAAAAAATAATAATAAATAAAATAAAATCGTTTCCATTTCTAATATAAAAAGTAAAATAAATAAATATAAATAAATACATGTTCTTACCCATATAAACAAAAGCAATTTGTGAATATTCACACAGCTTGTAAAATTGAGGACCCACCATAACATGTGAACGAACCTTCGCTGTGAGGAGAGAGAGAGAGAGTATGGAACATAGACTATTAACTAAGTACAAAGGATATCCTTTCCTCTCCTTACCTACCCTTTCCTTCCACTTCCTCTTCCAACGAAGAACAATGGGAGAGAGCGCATATATTATATAACAGATACAGATCCAACTTCCAATCGACTTACAAGCCAATTCTAAGCATTTTGGGCCGGGATCTGACCCAAAATCCCAAAGTTACTGGCTTGTTTCGGTCTCCACTCGGTTCTTCCCCTCACAACCTCAGCTCCATTATCGAGCCGGAGCAAGTGCTGGCAATCCACGTGGCCAGAATCTTCCAGGCTGTCGATGATAGATCCTTTGACAGCTGTCAGGGACTGAAGAACACTATCCCTTCCACACTCTCTCCTATACTCCAATGTCATAGCAGAAAGCTCACGGCTTTCCAATATCGGCAATGGCGCACTCTGAAATGAAGACATAATATAAGATGAAAAATAATAGTCAGATTTAAGACGATGAAAAATGCATCCATGTGGGTTTGGAATAATATTATAATAAGGTTATCCATCCCGATAATAGGCCGGAAGAGAAGGGGTTAGAGACGTACAGCTTTAAGGTAATGATGGATAAGATTATTCATCAATGATTGTAATGGTTATCATGTTGAAATAAAAGAAGGCAAGAATCTATATTTGCATGTGGACAGAAGAAATGAAGCAATGATGGGTCTAATACATGTTTTTGTAACAGCGAAAATAATTGACAGACGGGAAATAGGTAAACCCCAATAATTCAATTCAAAAGATTCAGGAAATTAGCAAGATTAAGTTAGAAATTCAAACTTTAATATTAGCATAAGATCGGCAAGTCATCAGAAAAGACTATCTCCACCTATTTCAATGTCCAGTAGTTATCTGATGAATGTATGAATTTGACTGATCGACTGATTTCTAATCAGTGAACAATAACCAATTTATAGGTGATTTTTTAATCCTTGAATAAAAAGTTACCCTTATATGCAGACACGCATGAGGAGGAGAATGAAATAAAGAAAATGCATGTACACTGTAAAAATGAATTCTACCTCAAGGATCCAGCCAATGTACTTCACATTGTTAACATGCTGGTTGACATCCAAATCACTCCACCTAGGCTGCATTTAGAAAATGCAGTCAGAAAATTAGAAGGAAAAAAATTGAGCAGAATTCAGTTGTAATGATCTAAAATCTGATCAACTTGGTTGTTTGGTTTTAAAAACGTAAAAATCTATCTAAATCTATTACATGTCCCAACATCTCTTTTTCACCATATTTTGAAATCAGAGCCCTCGATCCGATATTTACTCACCCTTTTGAGTAACAACAATTATAATATCAAGAAAATGAGTAACTTACAGTTAAGCCTGTACAAATATAATCAGAACTATCATTATCAAGTTTTGCCACTTTTCTGCCATCTTCTTCCACAACAGGAGGAGAGTTGACAAAATATGGTTCTATTTCCCCTCGAACTTCCTCAGGAATCTTTGATAATTTTCTTGTATGTTTATTCATCATCACCCAGACACTGCATAGTAGAATAAAAAAAGGATAGAAAAAATTGATCAATATCCCAATTTTAAAGCACTTCATGTAGGATCATGCAATGGAGAAGAAATACTTGCAGGTTTGAACTACCTGGAAGCTCTAGTTAATGTTTCACCAGTTTTGCAATCACGGATAAGCCAATCTCGTCGCATGCCATTCTTCCCAGATGCAGCGACCCAAGTATCTACTTGAACAACATCACCCCTGTAAGACATATAAATTCAGTCCCTTATACTCTGTATGTAATAGCTCAAAAGGACTGTTCCGCTAAAAAGCTTGAAGATTCTGTGCAATTTGTATGTACTCTTAGTAAATAGATCATGGCAATTTTCTTGCAGCTAAAATTGTTTAGAATATAATGCAGGCTCCAAAACCTTTAAATCAATAAAACATATATAGATATATAAGGTTGAAAATATGTGAAATCTCAAGCCTTATCATTGACTAGTTTCCTTCCATATTGAGAAATGCAAAAAGGTGAACTGAATGCTCTGCATGGAACTTACCAAGTAGGATAACGATCTACCACAACTTGTATCCTAGTAACTACCCATATCAGGTTCTTTTTGCACATTTCTGGTGTGGAACCAAATCCATCACCAAGAAGGCCAGCAGTCTTGACATGATTAAGGGCAGTTTCCTGGACCAAAAATCAAGAAAATGAATACTCACATTATTATCTCAGGATCTCAGGAAAAACATATATATATATATATATATATATATACATGATTAAGGGCAGTTTCCTGAACCAAAAATCAAGAAAATGAATACTCACATTATTATCTCAGGATCTCAGGAAAAAAAAAAAAAAAAAAAAAAAAAAAATATATATATATATATATATATATGTTAAGCTGGTTTAACATATAGGGGAAAATATGAATTTCTCCACAAGAAAATAATGTAGTTTAACAATTTTGACCGCACCTGTAAATGATTCATAAATGTCTCCATTGATGCTGTACGATCTGCACCTATTTCATATGATCTAATAGAAAAATTTTGCCTGAACACAAGACCATCCTGAACTATTCTCCCCAAACCAAATGAATCAGCAAGCACGTCAGGCCGTTTAGGTTTCCAATCAAGCATCATCCACTGCTTCTCCGCTGCCAAGAAAACAGTTGTAATGGCGGCAAGGAGCATGCTCCAATCAGGAAGTTGATTAATAAAAGTCCTTGGGGAGTGTGATGGCAGATCCTCTTCTGTCTTTAAACCCCCCTTAGATGATAATCCAACAGAGGAACCATTTATCTTTGGTGGGGCTTGGGCATTTGCCTTAACCTGTAAACGACCAAAAGAAGCAGGTTTCAACTTGATCGCTCCCAAATTTGCACACCCACTTCCAGTCTTGGTGTTCATTGTCCCAGAATCAGGGGATGGAGAAGCAACAGGGTGAAATGCAGAAGTAGCAACAGAGGCAACCATGACTAACTTTCTGAAACTGCCAAGCTAGTTAGTCAAAGTGAGTCACCAACCAAGGAACTTGTAGCTGTGGAAAACCTTCCTTGCCAAAGAATAGATGTTGAAAAAAGGAGCCAAATACAGATTCTTCAGTAATGTCTATGATAGACCCAACATGCCACTGCGTAAAAATCAAAAAACAGGTTGTAAGGTCTATTAATTTAAGCTTTGTGACAAGAGATAATAACTGAAAGATCCAATCATCGTCATGCCTATCAATTACGAAAACACGAGAATACCAAATAGTTTCTTGTCTAGGAAAAAATGAGTTCATAGATAGTAAATATAAGGAAATAAATGGATGCTTCCATAAACAGGCTTCTGTTTTCAATTACAGAGAAAAGAGATAAGGAGAACTAAGACCCTGTAGTCCTTGGAAATGATCCCACTAAAAATCCAGCACATCGACAAAAGAACAGCCTGTGTCAAGGAACCTCCAATAGTTTCTCATACACGTCCAAAATCTGATTAGAAACAGACAGATTGACAGAAATTTATGACAATTTGTGTTAAAAATCTCACAAAATTCTACAAAAGCTCCCTTTTTGGAACCACAAAACCAATTTGGCATGCCAACTGTACGTATATATTCCTCTTTTCACTTCCAATCCCACATCGAATTCAAAACTATGGTTCCAAATAGAGGCAAAACACAATCGAGAAAAAAAATAAATAAATAAGAAAAAGAGGAGCTGGTTAGCAAAAAGGACGAGCGCAGAAAAGGAAAAAAAGATTATCAAAACGCAAGGGGAGAAAATGATTGTTGAAAAAAACTAAAATTGTAGCGAAAGCTAGTTCTGAAAACAGCAGGAAAAAACCTGACCAGATCTGGCCTCAAAACTAGTACCACCTTCCTATTCTCATGAACTAAAATCAAAACACCCATTTTTACCCATCGAATTTCACTAGAAATACAAATATAGCCCACAATATGAAGCTATATAAACAAAAATAAATCTGATAATAAGTACTCGCGTTGGATATGGAGAAAATGGCGGACCAAAGGGAAAGAAATTAAATAGATTTATCTTTTTCCAAAACTCAAAATCTAGATCCCTCTTTATCTAAAATCAAAGCAAACAAAAAACAAAAACAATTGGCTGGACGCCACTTCTCCAATCAAAATCGACCACAATGCACTCATTATTTCCTCCTCCGTACCTCAGCTCTCTCCGCAACCAAACAAGAACCGCAGATCAGACAAAAGAAACGAGACACAGAGAGAGAGAGAGAGAGAGCAAAATGGAAAAAGAAAATCGCCGCGCGCAAAAACATACCTCGAAAATGGCTGAGAAAACCAAGTACCAACGGCTCAGAAGAAGGCAAAAGCACACGTATTACAAAAACCAGAAGAAAGATTAAAGGGCTAATGCGTCATTTCGATCCACTAATCCCCCTTTTTCTTGAAGCTTCTTCGTCTTCCTTCCCCCACTTTTTGCCTTCGATTTTCGTTCAACCTTTTTCTTCTCGAATTGAATATTTCAAAATCACAGAGAGAGAGAGAGAGAGAGAGAGAGAGAGAGAATAATGAGGATCGGAGATTGTGAAGAGAGTGTGGTGGGAAATAAGAGACCCGCGACGGAATATATAGTGACCACCTGGCTGGCTGGCTCCTCCCGCCTCCCCCATTTAAAGTTCTAAGTTCCTATTATGTACATCCAAACTCTTCTTATTCACGATTTTGCCAGAATCCAATTTATTATTATTGCTAACAATTATTATTTTATTTTTATTTATTTATTTTTCTCTCCATCTCTAATTTCAATTTATATATTTTAAAAAAACTCTCTTAACATGACACATATTTTATTCAAGTTTTCGTCTATAATATGTAAGTTATATTTAATTTTGTTAGATTATAATTTAATAATTTTAAATATATATATATATATATATAATCTTATGATATATAAAAAAAATATCATTATAATTATAAATATTATTCTCATATAATAAATAATATAATAATAATATCTCCAATAAATTTATATAAATGATTACAAAATATATTTTAATTATATTTTATGGGAAATGAATATACTCATTTTTTCTATTTTACATAATATTTATTTCCTCATTAAAATGTATATTTATTATAATAACATTATCATAGAAGAATCAATGAATGTAGCTCAGCTACACCATTTCTATTATGATAAAGTAAAAAAAATAAATAAATAAATAAAAATTAGTATTTCCAAATAGACCTAGTGGTTTTAGTTTCTTGGCATTGTTTATCAAGTTTCTCTTGACCATAATTCACATGGAAGAAAAAAGAAAATGAAACATGACTTTTATAATAAGGTTATCGTAAGAACTAGAATATTCAACCCTTGGGAGTTCTCATGAAATGATGAAAAAGTATAATAAGGCAGGCATGGCTGGTAAACTAAACAAATTTCTACAACTGGATTCATGAAATTGACATATTTGTTCTCTATGCTTCCTAGAAGCATACAAGAAGCTTGTACATACATATACATATAAGAAATCCAGACGTTTCTAAATTCTGACTTTCAATGAAACTATGTTCAAAGTCAACTCTGAGAGTCATCATATCTACGAAGAATTAGGAATTCATAATATAAAAATTTAATATAAAATTTAAACCTTTTAGAATTGTCGATGGGTTATATATATGTCCCTGCCATTTATGTGTATAAAATTTGTGTCAGTTTCTCTTCATTTTGTTCACTCCTATCAACATCACTGACCAGTAAACTAAATAGGGTGGAAGATTCAAGTCACTGCGATCGCTACTGAAGTCATAAACCCTTTCCAATGCCCCCGTGCAATATGAAAGAGTCAAAGTAAAAGTAAAAACTCTTCATATTATTTAATAATTAAAATTAATATTAATTTTTTTATATTTATAAAAATATCAATACATTTTTTAATATTAATCATAAAGACTTTTAATTTTACTTAATACTTAAAAGTACATGATGTATTATTATTAACCATATACTACATGATGTATATTATAACTGATATATAAATAATAATAAATTATTCTTAAAATCTATATTTTAAAAATAATCCTTAACCCCCTTGTAGATTTTGTTTAAAGTCACCTAATTACTATAAAAAATAAAAAATAAATAGTGAATTAAGGAAAATAATGAAAAAGGACGTAATCTACGTTGCTAACCAACTTTGGCTTCTCATTTAAATCATCCATCATTTCCATGTACCATTTTCAGAGGTAACTTACCAATATATATATATATATATATAAATAGAAGCAACCATATAATATAATATAATATATGGTAGGGCGGGTTAATGTGGGTAGGTTAGAAATCATTGTTGAACAATAAATTCTTATGGATTTACATAATCCATAATTCCTAAGCTTCCACCCTTTTGTTGATGCTCGCAGTTATGTTTATTTTGATTTTCCAACCACCATTGTCTTATACGTTACTAGTTATGAGAAGTTACCTAATCTAGCTATCTAGCTACGGCTTCAATTATGGATTTTTGACCGATTACATGTGCTTGCATTTATTTTCTTTTTTTTAATTGATAATTAATTTTATAAAATAATATTTATATTTCGAGTTTTTTTATCTTAAATTTCGAGTTATATCTCGATCTTATATTTTTAATTATTAAATCAACCCTTTAAAAGCAGTCATGTTTAAATAGTTTGATTTCAACTTATTCGACGTGTTATATATTGATAGAGTTATTTATGACAAAATCCATAATAAAAAACTTATGATGATGTATACACATTGTTATTACATATAAGATATAGATTGATGATGTATAAGAAAGATTATGATCGTGTAAACTACAAAACTTTACTTATTATGTCCAGAAATAATACGTTAGAGACAACAGAAAACCATATGTTTTATTTTTCCCGAAAGTTAGTGTGTGTAAGAATAAGAATTGATTAGATGTGGTCGTGCGGGTTACAGTTGTGGAATTGATTATACCTATTTACTCAATCACCGTTTGATATTAGATCAATAAATGTAAAGATATTGACTTCACGACCTAGCTACAAGTTGGTTCACAGTTGAAAGTTGAATAATTAATATTCATTCTGATCAGCCACACGCTACTTTTTTTCTTTTCGGTTGGAAGTTGACGGCCATGGTTATTAGTTACATGTAAGAAGGGTTTCCAATTTTCCAATTCCATCTATCGATCGTGAATAGAATCTGAATCTATAAAAAATAGTAGCATGACGTTGTCTGTTCTTATTGTATGTTGCTCTCTTAATTCATAAGATGTTTTAACTATGTGAATTAAGCAGTAATAATTGGATAGATACTGAATTGGGAAGAAATAAGACCACCTAACAATTGATAATCTTGGCCAAAAGAATGAAGCATGCTAGTTGCTACTTATAGTATATAGTAATAGGGAGATGATTTATCTTTGCAAAGATGCAGCATTGTTAAATTAAGTGGGGTCTAATAATTACGTAAGGGAAAAGATAAACGACCAATTATGTTGCAATGATGGTATTGATTGCTGAAATTGAGGCACTTAATTGTCTCTGCCCATATCAATTATGACATTAGTTGGGAGATGTTTCTTCCTCCCTTCTCATAAGAGCTGTTTGGGAGATGTTTCTACCTGTAGTATGGTTGTTGATGTACCATCTTTATGCTGAGTAAATAAAGAATAATCTGTCCTTAACTATTGAAAACCAACAACAATCATAGCCATGGTAAATTTCTCGTTCCACTGACGAGACACTTACTTCAGTAGTTCAGTCCATATAAAGACCTTATGAGTCTGCAAATTTTACTTGTATCATGAACTGTTAACCCCTCGGGCAGCTTCATGCCAAAGAGCTATTACTAGTGCTTTCCAAAGAGAAAAGGAAAATCTCGGAATATTATCAGTTCCTACTTATACATTCTAACTTCCCAAACTACCTCTCATGGATTGATTCCACATATCATCAGCTGCCACGTCGATATTAGTACACCATTGGGCTTTTCGAGTGACTGGATCTGGGCTTCTCGTAACCAACCTAGTGGAGTGACTGGGCTTTTGTATATACCCGTGTGAGCCCAACTTAATTTCGATCTTAATTCGGTATCCAAATTCCATTTCATTCAATTGGCATATTAGACTTTTACGTATGTATTTGGATGAAAATGGGTTTATCTTAAACAAAAAAACATACCATTAGAGTCTTAGTCTTAGTATCTATAATATAATTTCATTTATTATAAAATAATACAGAAATTATACTCATCTAATAGATTCTTCTTCGTATTTCTATATATATTTCTTGATTATTATTAATTTAACAACCCCACTTCAATTACTCCTCAAAGTTCTTTCATTTCATGCATGGAGTTTGTGTTTCAGTTTGTTTTCTCTTCCTTTTCATTTTCTTTAATTTCTGTTTCTTTCCATATAATACTAGAACATTACGAATAATTAAGCAACGGGGATGAAATTGTGCTCAAAACGGACAAAATTCAACAAAGCTCTATACCACTTCATCTTAATATATATAATATATACACGTAGAGAAATTACAGCATCGGAAATTAAAACTCAGCCAGAAATCACGCCTGAAATTTGGAATTCAACCGTTTAACCTCTTCCTCCAAGCCTTTCAACTTTGAAAAATAGGGTTAAAGATCACGGAGGCAGAGCTGAGTCGAGCCGAGCCGAGCGGAGGTAGGCCGAAAACTCTCGAGTCTAGATCAGTTTCTGTTTGATTACTATGAGTGGCAGGCGAGGCTATTCAGGTATAGCGTGGTCGTGCCAGCAGAGGAGCATGGAGACGCAGCGGCCGAGAATGTAGAACCGAGTTTTCTGCTGCTTTATCATGAGCAAACAGCGTTTCCTGAAACCGGTTTTTCTACGGCGGTTTAATGGTCGGCGAGGTTTGGTTGTTGCAGAAGGGGAGAAAGAGAGGGAGGACATGGTGATGGAAGTTGATTAAGTACTGGATTCGAGAAGATGGGGAGGAGAGAGGTTTAAAGGAAAATGAATGGAAAAGGCAGGGAGGGGTTTGTTTATATAATGACCGACTTCTTTGGATTTTTTTTTTTCAGTGTTGAGGTAGTGTTTGTCCCCACTTCATGTCGTTAAATTATTATGCCTAAAATGACCCTACTATGCTGCGAGAGGTGTATAAACATTACGTTGATATTCGAAACGAGAATATCTCTGATTTATAAATTATTTTTTAAAAATAATTATTAAACTTATTATAATATTAAAATTAAAAATTATTTATATTTTATTAATAAATACTTCTTACTTATTTTTTATTTGACAACCAATAAATAAAGAAATAATATTAAAATTCATCCTATATCATTTAATAAAAAAATATTTAATTAATTTATAAGTTGAAAATTTTATCATTTTTTAAAAAATATTTTAAAGAAAAAAATTATTAAAATTATTAAAAATAAAAAGAAAAAAAATTAAATTTACATAGAAATTTAAGAATTTATTCAACAGAGAAAATAGCACATGAGGAAAAAAAAGAAAAAAGAAAAAAGGAAAAAAAAAGGCATTTTGGCAAGTGCTCACGAAGAACCAAATTCTTGGTCAATATGAACGTGGGCCGTTGTGATTAGGCAGACCGAGAGGGAGAAGTGAAGAATACGAACAAAGAGAGGAGAGCCGTGTGGGGATGAGATAATACAGTCACAACAAAGCGGGTCCCACCCAGGCATCACCTCTCTCACCTCTCGCTGTCGTGCCTACATGGCAATCAACCGCTTTACCTTATCTTCTAAAAAAACACGTTTTTTCTATTTTATGTGGGCACGGCTTCTAGACCAGGCAGCCCTTCTAGGCGCCCGCTCGGCTTATTTCCATAACATATCATATCGCGCACTTTAATTTGCCGCGAAAAATTACACTCCCTACAGTCTACTCTACTCTTATCAACTGACTGCACCACACTAAAGAGACAAATCGGCTGGCGATATATCGGGAAAACTATTGAGCCAACTTGGATAAGACAGTGAAATTTATTTTATATTTGAAAAAAAAACTTTTCTAGCCGCTTTATGATTTTCTCACGCTTGTCAGAGAAACTTTCTAGACGGAGCGTGTCGTTACGCTGGTTTTATCAGGCAAAATTCTGAAACGAAATTTCGTCACATGTTTCTGTTGGGACCCACCCAATCTTCCATGGAAATTTCGTGGCCGACATGTTCAAAGGAGAGAAAACATGCCTATCCGGTTCGTAATCAAACTACTCAGTTTCATTTTGTACTTAGTTCTTGTTCTCTTTCATTTACTTGAATAGTTGAGTTTGTATATATTTTAGGAATCTAAAACATGTTGGAGATATACCGCACAGAACCAAACTGCAATCGAGTTGGCGTAGATGATTATCAAATCACTCTGTTTAAATTATCTAATTTTATATAAATTTAATATCTTTTATTATTTTTTCTTTATAGAATCCTTCACAAACAAAGCAAGCAAAGGAATAATGAATCTATAAGCAAGAGCTAAACATTATAATTTAAGAGATTATTATATTATTATTAAGTCGGCGAGTAGAGTTTTGTCGGGGGCAAATTCATATTTTAGCAGCCAACAAGAAGTGCAGTAAGAACACGGAGAGAGGGAGGGGTAGGGGAGGGGGTATCTTTACGTACTTTTTCAAGTGGTAATATTTTTGTCAAGGAGCTTCTCGGAATACTCTCCAAAAGTCAGAGCACAATTCGATGGTATAAAGCTGAAAGAACAAACAAGGGAAATCGTAAAGATCATAACTCTACAGTGGAGGGAATTGATTTTGTTCCGATGAATTTTCTATCTTATGGCATAATGGGATAATTCTTCTACACCTAAAAAAAGGAAAAATACCAACAAATCAAATTGGTTCTCTAATACAGTGGTGATACTCCTAAGTCTTTACTTTGTAACTCGTTTTATTGTATGACTCATAAGATTTATTCCTCTATAATTTAAGCAATAATGTATATTTCTTTTATTCTTATAAATTGGTACTATAATTTTATGTTTTCATAGTTCTGACATTTTTCTTGTATTTAAAATCTTATTAAAAAACTCAATCAATCATTGGATCCCAACTTCTTTCCGACACTTCCACACCTCAATTGATATCTTATCCGATCCAATTGTCTTCCTCGACTTCATAATCTTCAATACGACCTTATAATTGTTACCCACACCTCAATTAGATACAAATCTAAGATTAATAAACTATGTTAGATCGTCAAACACTATCCTAATATGATTTTATAATTTTTACAATTACCTAAATCTTGTCTCATAATAAGAAAATAATCAATTTGAGTTCTATTATACCAACTCACAAATGTTACTAAATGATTCTCACTCTTCTTATAGAAAGTATTGACTATCCCAAAATCATTAATTAAGGCAAAGTCTAGAATAAAAATCTCATTATTTTGAACCCTCATACTCGTCTCTATCATCACATGCATGGCCATTCTCCACCTAAGAAGATCTTTTTGGAAGAAAATATTTTATTAGCTACCTCTCCCAATGAGTCCCAAAGTTCTTTCTTAGTCTCCTCATCTAATTCCACTTATGGTACATTTACACTAATAATATGCATTATCTATAATTATAAGACTAAAATAATACACATAATCCTATCACCAAACTTCCAAACAACAATTACTGCATCCCTATAGGTTTAATCTGTCACTATTCTCACATCATTCTTACTTTTATCTGTTCATGAATAAAAAAGTTTGAATCATTCTCCTAATTCCTTAGCCTTGCTTTCCTTCTACTTTGTCTCTCGAAGACAAACTATGTTTACCTTCATTCTACGCATGACATCCACTAATTCTATCGACTTATTCATCAATGTTCCTATATTCTAAGAAGATAATCTAATCTTATTAATTATAGTCTAAACTAACTTTTTTAGTTACTCCTGTTAAGTATGATATAAGAACTCTTACCTATGATTCAAGAAAGGGGTAGGAATCTGGCCAGAAAAAAAAAAAAGGACGTAGAATATGATTCAATGAATGAGGTTTATAGCTTTCATTTTTGGAACATTTTTTTTTTCTCTCTTTTTCTGTTTTTCAAAGTTAACGCTGAGCACTTTTGTTTTGAGCACCCATAATAAATAGGTCCCAGAAACACTATTATAAGTGACACGTGGAAACGTATGCGTGTGCCTCACAAGCATTTCTCATTCGTGTAAAGGGAACATTCTATACACGTAAATCATTTTCATATATCAACGTACAAAAATGTCTTTATATCTATATGTACATATAAAAATATATCTATTTTATATATACAAAAATATCTCTATGTTGCTTACAGACTTGTGTGCCTTCAGGACCTATAAAAAAATCTTGGCCATTTATTTCCCATCAAACGGAAGTCCAAGATTGATTTCTATCACTGTTGATATCGGTCCCATAAATTTGGCAGTCAACATAATAAAAGTCAACCTTAAACTTACGAAGCCTCATCTGGTCCATTCGATGCGAAATACAAGACAGTAGACTCTTGCTTACATCCCCGAGATATTATTATAGCAAAGGATGAACAAGGAGATACACATGCCAGTAGGCACCTAATCCTTTTTCGTGTCTATATCTACATGACATTGAACGTGCATATCACAATTTTACAAGCATGACCAACGCATACACCATCTATGCCATCATCCATTTTCCAATTTACTGGAATTATTGTGATTCAATAGTATATAAAACTAGAGGTCATAGAATCGTGCTAATAATACATTTACTAAGCACCCATAAAAATCATATTCAGAGTGCAGTTTGAAAATTAAGTTTCAATTTCAACCATTTACCCAAACGGAGAAGATTAAACCAAGAAAACTAGGTTAACCGTTTGTATAAAAGGGTCTGTTTTATTAACTGGATTTAATCATAAGCAGGAATAAATTGCATGTGTTATCGATAGCAAAAGTGAAAATGTGGAATATTTATTAGATTCAAACTCCCAACTCATCCTCTGGGCTTAATGGTTTGAAGACGGCTTCCAATTCCGCGTCATCAACATCCTCTAAGCTCCAAGGGTTCCACTTTGGGTTCTGCAACACAAAACTAATCAACATGATAGCTATGCAAAATGGCAACATGATGAAGAGGAAGTGAAAAGGCTTAGAAGTCTCAAAAGAATAAACTATTGGTCAATAAATTGGGGCCATTTAGGAGTTTGGATGGAAGCCCAAAATGGACTCCAATACAAATGCCATTCAGTAGCATTTTGAGATGTCTATTTTTGAGCCTCTATCAGTTTCTAAAAAATATTTCTCAGAAGAAGAAGATGGAAGAGAATTTGAAGGATTAGAGAGGACCTGATCCTTATCAATCAAAACTGCTCGGACTCCTTCAGCAAAATCGCTTCGTAGAGAAGACCTTAAGGCAATGCGGTATTCAGTTCTCATCACACCATTTAGCTGAACATGCCCAAGTGAAAAAGGAGAACTTCTTACCATACAACAAATGAAAGAAATGAAGAAAGAAAAAATAATGAGGGTAGAAAATTCTGCAAACTCACTGTGGATAACTCATTATCATTCTTTCCCTGCGCAGAAGCAACTCTAGAGAAGTATTTTTGAGTCAAGGCAAGAGAAAATGGAGCACCTTTTCCAATACCTTGAAGAGCCTCATTAGCCCATTCTACCACTGTATACAGAAAACAATTAAATCAACGAGCAATGCTTTTTCCTGTGTGTAACTATTTTCTTGAGTGGATATTACGAATATACCAGTAGTATCACTACTATGCTGATGCTTTTTAAGTTCTTCAATTGTCTCTTTTACGGACTTATTTGAACCAAACGAAGAAGTTATTTGAGGTAAGAGCAACTTCAATGAGGCCTCAGACTCAGGGCTGCTGCTGTATTTTGCTAGCAAGGCTTTAATGTCTTGATGAGGATCACTGGAACTGTATCAAGAAAGGAGTTTCTCATTATAAAACCTAATGTAATACATCATTTGACTTATATGACATTTTTGAGTTAACATTGGGCTGAGACTGTAAAGATGCTAAATGAATATCAATAAGCTTGATGAGTATTAAAAAAATGCTGAGACTTGCAAGTTTGCTGCTAAAAAAGCCTCCTTAAGTTGACTTAAGTGCCCAGATGGCACAAAATGTGATCCAAGGCCAACATATAGGGCATCGGAGGGTGTAGAAATCCTTTTCCCAGTCAATCCGAGGTACAAGCCTACAATATAATAGAACTGTTTAAGCAAATGAAGCAGAATCAATTTGGAAAACACAAAACTTCAAAAAAATAACATGAGGATGAAGAAATGAGATCATCGGATCCCCTTATTTTGACCCATTTCCAACTTGGTTTATTTGAATTCCCGAAGGATGGTAAATTACAACTCCTGTTTTCAGGCCAAGAACATGTATGGCAAAACATTACATACCAGCTGATCCTTCTCCTGGACTTTTTGCAGCAATATAAGAAAACCCAACATCTGGAAATAAACCAATTCCATTTTCTGGCATGGCAAGAACAGTCCTCTGAAATGCATTGTATATATGTCGATAGTTAGGAAAGACAGAGAAAAAAAAGAAAGGCAGTCATTGATTTCAAATAACAAAATGATCTCTTCATAATAAAACAAATATACTTCTGTGATGATCCGGAAGTGACCATGGCCAGACAGGCCAATCCCAAATCCCATTGTTATGCCATCCATGAGAGACACATAAGGCTTCTTGTACCCAGAAATCTTACATATCAGAGAATACTCAGCAGTAAAAACCTGACAGATACACAGCACATTAAAGTATGTGAACTTCAGCACATCAATGTGTTATCTAAAACTAACAAGCAAGTGCGCATTCACATTTTATGTAAACGAAAATTTAACAAGATGTAATGCATAAACTTTGCAACATGCTATCGGAGTTGAGCATGCATTGTCCTAACATATCAAAATAAGAAAGCCTGCAACCTGAGTAAAAGAGGTCAGGAAGTTCTACAAAAGCATAAGGATGCACAAATAACCGGAACATGGACTTTGAAAGCATACAAATGCAGGAAAAAAAAAACATGATATCACAACAAACAAGAAGCTAAAGAAAGGTTGATAAAGAATGCTGTATACATTCTCATTTAACTAATGCAGCAGCCATAGTTGCCGATATGATCAAGGAAACAAAAAAGGAACAATTGGATAGGAGATAAATTACAAAGAGCTTTGCCCTGGTATTTTTTTTTTTTTTTGGGATATATACTGTTATCATTTTGAGAAAAACAGAACAAGCAGATGACCAGGTGAGCTCGTCTGCCTGCCAGAAAGCTCACTCATGGAAGTTATAAATCAGCTTGCACATAACAGAAAGCGCACAATAAGACCTCAATCATATCTGATAGTTGGTTTTTGGTTGTTATCTGCTTCACATCACCACCTGCATATAAACTAATACTAGAGTTATCAATTAGACGAGCCAAGTTACCCAACAAAGAAGACATATCATAAAAGAATGAACATGGGAGCTAAAGAGAGGGAAAAAAATCGACAGAATATGAAACGGCGTCAGTGACAGAGATAAAACAGACAGCACACAAAGAAACCCTTGTAACACAGAAACATGGTTCATAAAGAAACCTTCTGCACAAGAGATGTGTTTTTGTCCTTTTGAATTTCGGCAACAACCCCTTTAATATCCATCCCTGCATAAGTAATGAATGATCATCCTCAAAGCTTTTTCAACCACCCAGAAAACAAAAACCAACCCTAACTATACAAAGCAAAGATTTGGATAAATATTTGAGATAATAAATAAAGAAACGCTCAGAATTCGATAAAAAAAAAGAGAGGAGAACAAGAGAATGGGATTGAAGAAAAAGTAATTTACGTCAAGAATAATTTTATCTTTTAGGTTCATTTACCTGCACAGAAAGCCCGAGCTGTGCTGCCTTCGACAATAACACATTTGACCTTAGGGTCCTCCTCCCATTCATCAAGATAACTTTTGTACTTTCTATCCATTTCTGTGTAACAGACAGGATTCATTATGAAAATGCATCCATAATTCATACAAAACCAAGATATAATTGAGCTTAAAACCCACATTTTCTAATAAGTAATATCATCGTATCATCTGAAAAACAACACAGTTAACTAACCAGGTAATCCTCTTAAATCTGACATGTCTACCAACTACATGCAAATAATTCCATTTTAAAGAAGTTACTTCACTAAGATGGTTATAAAAACTGACTAAACTAGCACGTTTCTTCTTTGCAGACATCCCTCCTCTAGAAGGAATTCCAATTCCATTTCCATTTCCATTTCCATTTTACAATTTCAAGCTCATCCCAAAACTCTTACCAAAAATCATATCCTAAGACAGTGAAGTAAATCTACAAGAAAAACCACACCCAACAGCTACTGTAAAATTACTTCTTTCGATCATTTAAAATTCTATGCATATACAATCCAGCTAATTTTTGAACAATCCGAACCTAAGTTCATGGCATTGAGAGCTTTGGGTCGATCGAGGGTGATCACGGCGACGCCGTTCGGATGAACGCTGCCCTTGACGAACTCTTCTGCACCGGCCATGATCGCGAAGGTTCGAAGTGAGAAAGATCCCGCGGAGGATTTTTTTCTCCGACAGAGCTCGAGCAGGCAGAGATTATGCGAGTGAAAAGGTGAAGGAAATGAGGAGGATGATGATTTGGTTAGGAATTGGAAAGCCCTCACTCTGAGCAAGGTCTGCATACTTTTTTTGTAGCTGTTTTTATCGTTTGTCAGCGAGAAATAATGAGACAGAGAGGGACCGGGAGAAATTACATTTTGACCGTTTTGCCCTTTGATTTGGTGCAAATTACAGGTAAAGATGGGTTTGGGTTTGGGTTTGGGTTTGGGTTTGGGTTTGGGTTCGGGTTTTATGAAATGTGTGTTTTAGTAAAACTGATTTGGTTAACGAGAACGAGAAATTTGTATGCAGGTCTGGTGCTATACGAGAAATTTGATTATAAAAAATAATATTTATAATTAAGATCGTATTTAATATATTCCGTAATTAAATAACATATATGCATACAAGAATAGTAGTAGTGAGAGAGGTAACATGACAAATGAGATGAAAATTATAGTCAAATTGACGTGGACCCTTCCTTGAATTAAAAGAAGGCAATGATAAAAGCAGTTACAATTATCCTCCATGATTAAATCCTACTGCTCCAAATGGTAACTAACTAGGACAATGGAGATTTCCTTAGCCACCTGCCTAGCAAGAAGCGCCATATCCAGTGCTTCTTCATCAAGGTAAAAGTCAGTAAAATCATCTCTCCAATCAGAGATTGAATAAACTCACCCATGTTATCAATGAATCTCATCCCATAGCTATTAGGAACAAAAAAAAAATGCCTGCACAAGGAAAAATCAAATCAAATCAGAAGAACAATCAATGCCTGAAGTCGGAATTATAGTGTGTGTATTCAATACGAAAGAACTAACACTAAACAATCCCATTTCTTGGCCTCTTGCAGGATATGATATCGGAAAAGGAATCGATCAACTGCCCAGCCAAGCTACTTGGATCATCGATCAGAGTTTGAATAAAAGTATTAACCACCCTCCTTTCTTGCTCAGTCGATCTCAAGCTAAACCAAGTTAGCAGCTTCAATCTGAACTCTTGCTTAATATGACCTTCACATTCTAGCCATCTTATAATCTTCACACAATACTCAAAGTTCTCGTCCAAGCAATAAGACCCGTTTGAGATTCTAAGCGGAGAACCATTGATCAAAGTACTGTCACAATCATGGGCCTCTTCATTGATGCTGACTGCTGCTCTTTTCCGGCCCAACTCCGTGCGAGAATCAACGGCTGGAACTTCTCGGGTACTGGGCCCACATGTCCAGGTTTGGGAGTCACCACTACCATGTGATCTTGCCAAACCATCAGCATCATCCTCGGCATTATCTTCATCTCTAGAAGACTCAAATGGAGGGGTCAACTCTTCATTCAAATCAGGCACGGAAACAACGTTCAAGTCAAGCCCACGTCTTGCAACTGGGCTGGGGCCCG
This sequence comes from Coriaria nepalensis, assembly GCA_027186245.1. Lineage (NCBI taxonomy): Eukaryota > Viridiplantae > Streptophyta > Magnoliopsida > Cucurbitales > Coriariaceae > Coriaria > Coriaria nepalensis. Next base: position 1,454,529 of record CP114482.1, read on the forward strand.
GGCCCGGGCCCAACTGCTCTTCCCCCTGTATTTCAGGCCTGAGCGCGACCATCTTATTCACAGCTCCACAGCATTTTTCGATATCTGCACTGCAAAAGCCCTTGAGGCAACCATGTAAGACCTTTCCAAGATCACGAACCTTAAACCCAGAAGATGAACTAACCACTGTTGTATTATTAGGCCCCTTCTTAGTACTAGAACTTTCTTTAACATGTGGATTCTCTTTCTTATGATTCAAATGGACCAATGAGTTGGAATTTTTCTGTGGTATTATCTCCACACTTTTTGTAAAACACTTTGCTTCAGAGTGACCCAAGTCACCATTCTCTGTATAAGAAATGATTCTAAAGGAATATTCCATGCATGGCTGTAGGTTGGATATTAGAATCCTTCTCTGAGCTCTTGGAAATTCACAAATTGGTTCTTTTGTATATGTTTCTTCTCTACTCTTACTATACCAGAGCTTGTATCCTTTAGTATCATCAAAGGATGCATTGGGAAGTTCAATTAATATGATCAAAACAGAGGAAGATGTGATCTCTTCAAATAGAAACTTGCAAGCAGCTGGAAGGGAATCTTCTGCCCATAATAAAATATAATACGCATCAATTTTTTACTTATAGAAAAGACTGAAGAGAGTGATAAGTTTGAATAAGAACCTCTGGAATTTGGATTCGGATAAGTAGTGGTAGATGTAGAGAGCCATTTATCTGCCTTTTCAATGGCAAGAGAGCAGAGTCTCTGAACATCTCCAGAAACAGAGAGTCTGCTAACAATACCTCGGGTCATCTTGGCAGAAATGCCATTCACAGGCCCCACTTCTGTTTCAAGTTTCGATTTTGCGTCTTTTACAATTTCATGGAGTTCTTTAAACCTTGAAGACCCATCAAGAAACCTGTAACTCAAGTATATCCTATAACATAGTATATCAACTCTGCGGGCATCCTTTGCTATGATCAGCTGCTTCTTCCAAGATCTGCTAGTTTTTTTTTTTTTTAGTTTACAGAAATCTGGTCATTTAAGATGGAATATCATTGCAACATAATTTCAAAATCTAGTCTATCTTATTTCTACAAGCAATAAAATAAATGTAATCCTTAAGCATGAATATAATCTCCATCCGGACTTATATTCCACCACTTATTTGAGCTTCCATCTTAATATAGACATACACAAAAATTTCGTTGTCCACTTCCCATTCACGTCATCAAGTCTTAGATATCTTATCGATCCTTTTCTAGTAAAGAAAACACGGAATAGGATATGCACGCGATGAATTATGCACACAGTTTTAATTCATTTCTGTATCTATTTTCTGTTTTATTAAAATACAAATGAATGTTATAAATTCTAGGGAATTTTTTTTTTTAAAACATATTTACCACAGGATCAAGGCCATAAGGAGGCGAAAGAAAACCGCTTACCCAAGAATTCCAGAAACTTTACCACAAGAAGCACAGCAATAGCTACCATCTAGCTGCATTAATTTGCCAAGATCAACAACCCCTACCTTCTCACGTTGAAGTGCACACTCAATATGACAAGATAATCCACATGAATCTCCTCGATCAGATTCACTTGAACAAACCAACCAAAGACTAGGGTCCTTATTGTCGTCGAATAAGTGGCAGATACAACAAGAGCACCTCTTGCAAAATGTATCGTCTATTGATAGAACGGCTCTGCAAGCAGAGTTTTTACAGAGCCATGAGCTTGAGCATCCAAAATCTGGAGACTGCTCAGTTATAGTTGGGGTTCTTGTGGGGTTTTCTGCTTTTCTGTTTTGCTTCTTAGAAGATGCTTGTTGATTGTTAGGACTGGATGAAGTTTTTCTCAAGTCCTGCTTCTTAAGTGTCTTGTTTGTTGTTGTCTTAAGAAGTTCTGACATTTGGCTTTTAGACAAAAATATGTTTTTCTTGTCTTTCTCAACACATGCTCGGAGAAGTTCCCTTTTTGGACCAGACTTGAGGAATTCATGTAGAAGCTCTGGACTTTTTGATGCGTCGTCTGAGTGTCCATTTTTTTCTGGAGTGCTTTGCACGCTGGAAGAAAGGCTCTGCACACCAGAAACTGGATAAAGGAAGACAAAGCAACTTAGTACACAACAGTGAGCTAAATTTAGCAAATTCAGAACCATCACATTATGAAAGAAAATTCAGAATATATATAATTCAATGGAAGTATAAAAACATAAAAAAAAAAATCTATTTGCATTCAATGGCGAAGTCTGCATCTATAACCCCCCCCCCCTCTCTCTCTCTCTCTCTCATACCAAACCATGCACTGAAAAGCAACATTTACTTCTAGCAATGAAAGAAAACACAAGAAAAAAGACTGTACCTTTGGCTGCAAATTTATCCTCTAAATCCATCTCCTAATATTCCAAACACAAAACTCTAAGCAGTAGTCCCTGTGACAGTAATATCAGCATGTAAATTGCAAAGAACAATTACTTCAATATTCCATCACCTTCATACTTAAAACTAATTCCCTCCAAGAAAATGATAATAATTATAACAATACGAAAATGCAAACCATGGACTGAAGATATGCCGATTTCTAATAAACCAAATGTGGGTGGAAAACAGAAACTTTTTAGCTTATGAGCAAATGCAAGAATGCAAAACTGTTCTGCATCTTTCTCGTAATTTTCTTTCTTTTTAACCTCCCAATCCGTCACAATGTAGCTTGCAACACGGAAAGCTACAAAGCTAACAACTAAACTTCTCAATCAGAAATTGTAATCTGCCTATTAGACATAGGATTTACCGACCAGAAACAAGAAAAACAAAAAGCCCACTATTTTTCCTTGCAAACCTATAACTGTTCATTTTCTGAATCACAGAATCAATCAAGCTGCTAAAAAAAAGAAGAAGCAGAAACTCACATTCATTAGAAGATACATGAATAAATAAGATAGGTGAAGTAAACTCATCCTAAAGGAACCAAAAGCAACGATAGAGCCGCAGAAAAAACGTTTCGAATATTTTATTCCATTCACATTTCGTCAGTGAGAAGAAGCCAAAAACATTTTCCAAGGAAAAACAAAAAGAAATAGAAAACAATTAGAGTAAAAAGGAAAGAAAATTTATGAAAATTAGAAGCAAACTAACACCTAATAAGAGAAGAGAGAAACGAGGTAGAGAAGAAAACACAGAGAAAACAGCAAGTAGAACGGATCTGTAATGAAAAATCACTGAAAATAATCGCAAAAAAGAAATGTTTATAAGAAAGAAAACGAAAGAGGAATCTTGTATGCGTACTTGAAAGTAATGGTGATGAATCTAGGGTTTTGATACGCTGAAGACGAAGAATTTCGCTCTGCGCGCGCTTCAATCCAGGGAGAGAGAGAGAGAGAGAGAGAGAGAGAGAGAGAGAGAAGAGTCTTCGTAGCTGTTAGTTGGTTCTTACGACTCAATGAGAGAGAGATACTTTGTGCCTTGTACGAGTTGTTCACGTTTGAGAGGCTGATGAATGGATGGAACAGCACGCGCTAGATTAAGCGCTTGGTAAATGACGGGGTTGCGTTCCAAAGCGGGGTTGATTCTGAGGAAAAGGAAAATTTACTAGCCAAGCCTCTGCGTTGGATTCTGATTACTACATGTTCATCACGCGATTTCATGCGCGTGCAATGATCACGGTGTATATTTTTTAATGAAAAATAAATAAATCAACTATATTTTTTCTTATTATTTTTTCATTGAGTACAGGATTAATTAAATAACTAATTAATAGACTAATTAATTAAATATTTTTATTAATTAAAATCTTACAAAATATGATAAATTTCATGAAAAAAATTTCATATTAGATTAACTAAATATTTTCTTATTTTCTTATTAATAAAATATTTTATTTACTCTTTCATTAAAAAGTAAAAATAAAATAAATAATAATATTTAATTAATTGTAAAAACAACATTAAATGCTGAAATATTATTAATTAAAATATTTAAAAAAAAACTTTTTATTTATTATTACTCTACTCATTTAATTAAATGCGTTGAATCTTCCAAAATTTTATGGAATAATTTTATGATTGGTCGAATTTAAAAAAATGGACAGCAAGTCAAAGATGAAGTTTGGAACCTTTTTATTTTTACGAGACGTAAATTTTTTGTGACACGTAGGCATTTTTACCTTTTTCATGCATTTTTCGTTTTTGTACGTCAAATTGCAATTGGAGTAATTCGCTAGCCGTCGTCGTCACCTCATTGGTTGGAATTCGTGAGAAATTGACAGCATTCCAGCCAGCCAGCCACCCATGAGCCATCCATTACCTATTTGAGGAAAATTTGAAATGGGCCAAATGGTCGTGATCCATTTCATAGGCAGACATGATAACAACGTGAACGGTTGAAATTCTTATATAAATTGAAAAGATTCCGAGGTGCAGTTAAATTGAATATTTGATTTGATTTGATGTGAAAAATTAATTAGGGTTTTATTTAGAATCCAGCTCGGTCTACTATGAGATATATTATTTTTCATTCTTAATCTTGAACTTGTCAATGAGAAATTACAAAGGTAGTAATCAATGCAACTAACTCGCAAGCTTCACGAGCTGAATAAGTTTTCGAGATCGACTCGTGAAACTAAAAGTTATCGAACTTTGGTTTTAACTCCCATCGAACTCGTTCTTAGAACTCGAGTTGAGCTCGAGCTAATCTTGTTTTCAAACTCTGTTTAACTTCTAAACAGAGTTTGAAACAGAGTAGAGTTATGAAGGTTTAGGGAGAAGAATTGAGAGCATATTCGAACACTTTCACATGAGAAAGATAAGCCAAAAAAACAAAATATTAGAGTGAACACAAGAGTTTTCAACTAAAAAGACAGTTGAGATTCATATCATTTTCTTGACTTGACAAATTCTCACTGGCCTTATTAGAAACAGAGTACGGAAACAGAGTACGGAATCTCATCTGAAACCAATAAACATACTTTACATATTTCTACCGAGTCAGTCATTTATATACATACAATAATAAAAGTTGGAACATTTGAATTTTGAACCCTTATGGTTGTTACCTAGTACGGATGCTTCTTCTATGAACTTTCTTAGTAGGTCTACAATATATACTTGGCCTCTGAAGAAGAAATCGGATGTCTGCAATGGGGGTATTAGACGACAAACAAAATTAAATGTGAATCGATCCGGAAAGGCAAGATTCCACATTGCAAAGTTAAATAGTAAACCACTACTCAGAGTTTACAGGAAAAGCAAAGAAGCTAATTTAAGTCTATAGATGGAAACAATGAAACAGTGATAGAAATGCATTACATCTAAACCAGGATGGAGATGGAAGATTGACCTAGTGCTTTCTTTTCCTTTTTTCGCTTTTTCATGAGGAAAAAAAAAAAAAAGATGGCTTGAATTTGAGCAACCCCCAGGCATATTTAAGCCTGACACTTGAGTGGATCCGATCAAACGATTTTGACCAGAGTGCCTGTAATGGAAAACTTCCCTCTTCAATTCCTTCATGCAAGGACTACTCATTTTTTAATGGCTATCTTAGGATTCTAATAATATCAATTGATCTTTACCTAGATTTCTTCCAAAAACACTGTTTTACTAATTCTCAACCCGATCTAGTTTTCCAACCCTCTACCTAATTCAACAAACTGAAAGACCACCCTATAACTAGACATCCGATTTTGTGAGAAGATTAACGGGAAAAAAAAAAGTTTCCGGTTAAGTTACGAGCAAGGATATGAAACGTCTTTTTTTCAAATAAAATTATCTCTAAACACTTCAACTTACTTGAAAATGTCATGAAAATCTACATAACCGTGTTATCAATATAAAGGTGTCAATATATAAACCCCCTCAGCACAGAGACAGTAGTATACAAAAGTTGCAGCTTTTAATGTGTATAAACCGAAAGGATGAAATATCATATTCAGAAGACAATGACACTGAATTAAGACAAAATTTAAATTTTTTTTTAAAAAAAAATTATAGTAAATTGTTTAGAATAAACCAATTACAGGTTTAACTGCTGCCTGAACAGAATATAATAATGGTACTTGAACTAATTGGAGTAACTTTGATCTTTTCTAAACCCATAGCAGAGAGCAAAAAAAAGAGCTACAAATAATTTAAACCAAAAACCTGATTCTCAAATAATTGAAGTAATTGACTTTCAAGTTCAATTGCTATAAACTAAACTGTATCTTTCACTAATCCTCTGAAAACTAGTTAAATAATCAAATAAGAAAATATAAGCAATAAGCCAAAAAATACAAAGACAATTGGGGAAATACAAACCTCTCAAGCAGCAGCGTGGATTCCCTCACAAGCAAGGCTCTCATTGAAATTCTTGGACGGGTACTTAGCCGTGACCATCCCAACTTCGAACACCAAATCCTCCCCATTAGACCTAATTCCAGTAATCGACCACCACTGGAACAGAGCTCGAACCCTAATTCCATCCAGCTTGTGGATCCGGCCTTTAACGATCTTGCCAGTGATCTTCCTCGAATACGAGGCCAGGTAGTTGTCCGGAGGGAGTGTGACCTTACACGTGCCGCCTAGATCGACGGAGAAGTCGCCAGAAGTCTCGTTGATGCTGTAGCTCGAGATGGATGAGGGTAGTAGACCGATAGGGAAGCCGTAGTTGTTTAGCTCTGTGTTAGCCGCTTTGAGCGATGGATTCAGGTTTGCATCCGAATTAAGGCTTTTAGCGTTAGGATTCTGAGTGGAAACGGAAACGAGGACGAGAAGTAGAGAGAGGAAGAAGATGAGCTTCGCCATGTCGCTGATATTTTTTTTTTCCTTCGAATATTCTCTTCCTTTCAGGGAATGAGGCTGCAGCCTGGATGAGTTGAACGTTAATTGCCTAAACGTCGTCGTTTTGAAGGGTACCAACTGGACAGCGTCCGTGTCAACTTACCCTTTGTTTTTTTTTTTTGTTTTAATTTGACCGATTATTCTTTGACCAATAATAATAATATATCCAGCCAACTAAATTTCGTAACAAAGAGAAGACAACCGCTGTTACAAGTTGGCTCCGACATGTTTTCGGTAAAGGGAATAGAAAAACGTGGGGTCGTTTAAGGGTGGGCCTGTAGAGAATAATAAATAAATACAAGTGAACATCCTGTTAGTGAGTGATACTAACTAAATAAATGGCCTTTTCCTAATCAACATGTCCTACAAAAACGTGCTTAAATATAAAATCATCAACTAATTTTTAATAAACCCATTTAGCAAAAGCACGGGCCCAATTTAGTTAATGGGCCAATTAAAACGTGATTTATCTAATTGATTGGGCCTTGATCCAATCTCAATTTCCATGGGGGCCCACGTATGCATTAATTGACTGGAACATACTAATAAAATTGAACGCCATAACTGATCCGATTTTGATTGTGTCCGTTGATACCATTGTACCACGTATGTTTTGTCACAGTTTCATTTGTCTGACAATTCTACCTTACGACATGATCATTCAATAAGCTATAATATTTCCCACCATTAATAAATTTTGTGGGTTTTGATTTCGAGTAATATCTCACTTATGGTCATGTCTTTGATTATTGGATTAACGTTTTGAGTTATTCCGATTTAGAGTGTATATTTCTCCGGTACATTTAAGTTGCAAGGATATTGGTAGAGGATCTCTCATCTTTTCATTTAACTTGTAGAGTTCTTGTGAATCGAGTGACCTCATAAATAATAAATTAATTAAATGATAAGATTATTTCTTCAATACACTGTCAAGGATGTTAAGGGATACATTTTTTGATATAATAATTAATTATAATTTACGATCAAAATTTAATTTTTAAAAAATAAAAATTAATTATAATTATTTAAATTTATTAAATATTTTTAATTAATATTTTTAATTAATTAACATTATTTTAATATATTTAATAAAATAAAATAATTATAATTATTTATTTAAATTAAATCTCAACGGTAAAATATACAAAATAAAATTACATAATAAAATTTACTCATTAACTTTAAGGGAACGTGTGGCTTGCGCCATTATGTACATAGCGTGCCTAGTGTTATCTTGAAAAAGGACCGTTTAATTAAACCTGTATAAATATTTGAGTCTATTAATGTAAATTGTGGATGAAATAAAGTTGTTGGAGTTGCAACTTCTCAAATTACTTCATATAATTGCATGAAGAAAGTGATTTCGTAAATCTTGTTCCCATTGATCTAAAGACAAAACGGTGATCCACAAGAAAGTGATTTCGTAAATTAGTGATAAAACAAGGGCAAATAACCAGCTGTCCTTCACTGAGTTCCCATGTACGACTGACGGGGTGAAACTGTATGGATTTTGACCACAAACTTTAAATCGGGCAGATCCCGTAGGGACGGATGGCAACCGACGGTGTGAAACTGTCTTGATTTTGACCACCACCTTTAAATCAGGCAGGGACGGAGGGTAAGAAGTAAAATTGCCCATTTTACTCGTATTCTCTCTCATATTTTACTCTCTCTAGAAAATAGTTTATAGGAAAAAGACTGCGTTGTTCATCTCTAAGCTGTACAATAGTAGTAATTACCAATCCTTTTGAAGGATCTGCGAATCTCTCTCTCTCTCTCTTTCATCAACAGACACGGGGGGTTGCTTTAGCTTCATCATCAGCTAGAAGGCCGCAGAAGAAGAAGCACTGGAACTTGAACTCCTGCTTAATCATTTGACCTCTTGCTTGTTTACAAATTGATTCAGGTCTGCTTTGATTTTTCCAATTTCGTCTTTGAATTGATGATTTCTAGGGTTTTTCACCTTTTAAGCATTTCGTTATGGTTTCCACTCGTCATCTTCTTCTTCGAAGTCTTCGAGTTTATCCAGATCCGCTGTATTACGAGATAGTTACAGTGGAATCTGGTTTCCGAGAAAACTTGGAGAGCGAACTAGAATTGAGATTGAGTTGTTTGATTATTCATTTCTGAAGTCTGTTCAAGTAGTTACCTGGTTTAATTATGGCAAATCTCTTCGTTGCTGCCTTTCTGATGTTTAATACGTTATGAAATGCTGAAATTCAGTTTTCCTTTAATTGTTTCTGAAAAGAAGATAGTAAATGATTACTGATTCACTTATCTGTTGTGTTTTGGTGTAATGTAGAGAAAATTTAATGTTGTTTTCTGCACATAATGTTTGTCTCAATTGAAATAGGCTGTGGAGATGGCTAGTCGAGTGAAGGAGGATGAGAAAAATGAAAGAATTATCCGCGGTCTTCTGAAACTTCCCGAGAACAGAAGATGTATTAACTGTAACAGCCTGGTAAGCTATTCTTAACTCTGCTACTACCTCGATGTTTGCTACATAATTTTTAAGAGCTAACTTTTGAAATTCATAATTCATTACAGTAAACATATGTTGTAATATGAAGAAGTTGCCATGGTCTACTTGATTAGTTTTCCATCTTATTTGTCAATATGAATGCAGAATGGTTTAAGTAGAATGTCACGTATATGGGAGGAAACAATAAAACCGAAGTTTCTATAAATTTGTTTTTTTCTTGGAGGTTGCTCTAACTGTCTCAGTATGGAACCTACCATGTGTCCTCTGTCGGGTAATAATTGAATGAAACGCTACATAATTAACCTTCCTAATTTAGGCTTCAACTGATTGCAATTTAGGAAATCAGTAATGAGTTGTGGGATCCAATCCCCAACCCACAACCCACTAGTAAGAAAAACTTTTCTAAATGAACCACTTAATTTCATCTGAAACATATATTATCAACATATTGAAATTGAGGATGATCTGAGCTTAGTAAATGCTAACTTCTTTTCTGTTCATCAGGGCCCGCAATATGTTTGCACAAATTTCTGGACATTCATTTGCATAAATTGTAGTGGAATACAGTAAGTGCTAATATTTTTTCTGATTTGTTAGCCTTTCTTTAATTTTCTCTTGAATGGGAATTATTGCTTCTTCTCTATGGTGGTTGGGAGCATGGGATGTGTTTATTCTGGATATTATTATCATTATTATTATTATTTCCTCTTTTTTTCTATTATTTTATTTCCAGTGTATGTTTAAATGCTATAGTTCAATTTATTATATTTCAGTCGTGAGTTCACACACAGAGTAAAATCAGTATCCATGGCTAAATTCACTTCACAAGAAGTTGCTGCTCTACAGGAAGGTGGAAATCAGGTAGACATGCATAAATTTTGTCAAAATGCCTGTTTTCTCTCATTGATATACTGAATATCTCATTCTCTTTCTGGGTTCGTGTTTTTTGATGTAATTAGCGTGCCAAGGAAATTTATTTTAAAGAAATGGATCCACAGCGTCATTCTTTCCCTGACAGTAGGTTAGTAGTTATTTATATTTTATTTCAGAATGTGGTTCCATGATGGCTGTTCCTCATGCGAAGATTTGTTTCCAGTAACGTTGAGAGGCTTAGAGACTTTATTAAGCATGCTTATGTGGATAGAAGATACAGTGGTGAAAGGAACTTTGATAAACCTCCTAGAGTGAAGACGGTAAGACACCTGTTTAGTTTATTTGCAATTTCTCAAGATTTGTTGCCACCAACAGTTTTTTCATCAGTAAATTTTCCTTAGACACAGTCGACATTGGCAATGAGAAATAATCTTTCTGTGTTACATGTTATACAGGGTGAAAAGGAGGACTCATATAGGGGAGGTCAGAGCCCACCATATGAGGACACATATGACCGTCGTTATAGCGAGAAATCGAGTCCTGGTGGAAGAAGTTTTGATGAAAGAAGAAGTCCCAGATCTGATGATCATAGGAGCCCTGCTCGTCCTGAGATTGTCAACGATTGGCGTAGAGAAGATAGATTTGGAAATGGAAAAAGAGCTGATGACCGTAGAAATTCTGATGGAGATCCAAAGTCTCCTGATCGACCAACAGATCTGGGTTTGTCGAGTCCCCCCATGGTACGGCCTGTTAGGGAAATTTTGGGGGATAGTGTCTCACCCCTTCGTATAATTGAACCTCCAAAAAGCAACATCAGCCGGGCTGCTGATGGACATATACAAACACAGGTGAGACTTTTCAGTGAAGCTGGACATGTTTCTGCCCGCAAATGTGCCTGATTACTTCCTTTTATAAGACCTCGTTCTTTTTTTTGGTGATTGTTTTACCGGGAGTTAGCTGTCAGTGATAACTTCGGAGGGCCCCAGTATGTTCTTTGGTGCTTGAGCCATACAGTCAATTTGAAAGATTCTTTTTCACCCTTGAATGTTCATGGAGTTCTATCATTTGATTGGTTGAGCGAACCAAATGACTAAAATCCTTCAGTAACTGATTACATTGATGTATTCTCATACATGTTTATAGGGTTGAATTTGGTCCCTAGAAACAAATGTCATATTTGTGTAAAAATGATATTTCTCTTACTTTCTTGCAGTGTGGAAATTACTTGCACAACACTTTTCCAAAACTAAATCAGTAATTGCTCATGGTCAATTATATATTATGATCTTCACCTTTCAGTTGTGTTTGAATGGCTTGGTGTCAGTTACATAGTTTCATTCCTCAAAACTTTTGCTTAATCATCCCTGTACTTCTGTTTAAATATTCTGTAAAGAAAATGTCAACATTAACAGGGCATTTTCTCAATTGCAGAGAACTGCTTCCTCCAGTAGCCTTGGTTCGGTTAATGGGAATGCAGTGGAACCTAAATTGGAAACAGTTGGAAGTTTAATTGATTTTGATGCTGATTTTGAACCTATCGCTCCAGCTGTTCCACAACCACGACCACAACAAAACACTGCACCACAATCTGTTTCGCAGCCGGTGAATGCTGCAAATGACAATAACTGGGCCTCTTTCGATGTTTCCTCAGAGTCTAAACGAACTCAAGCTTCCTCTAATGTGAATTCTTTGGAATCTGTACTGTCACAACTCTCAGTTTCAGCCTCTGTTCCCGGTACTATTTCTCAATCTGGTGGTTCTAGCTCTCTAACTTATCCACCTCCAGGTAATATTACCAGTTCGCGATAATTCATTATCATCTGCAGGTAGTAATGCCCAGACATCATTCTTTGATGCTGGTGCACCAGCAAGCAACTTATCAGCATTTCCTTCATCTGGTGCCTCAATACCAACATTGCCTGTAAATGGTGCTAATTCATATGTCCAAGCTCCTGGTACTGGTCAATGGCCTAACATGCAGCTACAACCTCCTTTATTTCCTAATGTCGGTGTTCAGAGTATGGCTGAACCATTTCCTCAACCGGTTGCTGGAAATTCGAACAACCAGGTGGGCTATCTTGTAGGCTTGTCAATAATTTATGTAACGTTATTTTTGTTATTTTATTCGCTATGTAAATTTTACTCTTCCTTCTTGGGATGATTTCTTTAGCCATGGAATTTGACACATGCTGGTAACGTTCAACAGCCTCCAAGTAATCCAGCTGCACTGGCACCCAAAGCTGCAATGTCTAGCGCTGTACCACAGGCTTCTGTAGTGGAAGCAAATTTGACTGGAAGAAAAGAGTTGCCTGTGGTAATAGAGCCTTTTTTTTTCCTTCTCCCTTTTTTTATTTTTATGTTCATCATCATGTATCTAAAAGAAAGTCATGTATCATCATCATCAGGATCTTTTTGCTGCTACCTATTCACCCTATCCTGCAGCAGTCCAAGGATGGCAAAGGGGACCACCCCATGCAATGGGTTTTGCGATGCAATATAATACTGCAGTGGTATAACTAGCACCCCGATATAGAGTTGTGGTTATCTTTATGTTCTTTCACTTGGTGGGAAAAAAAAAACAACATATGGAAAGTTACTCTATTTTAATATAGTCCATCTGTATTCCAGCAGCCCATGCAAAACTTTCAGTACTTATCGAGATCGGTCAATCCTTTCGATGTTGGCAGGGAAGCACCTCAAGTTCAAAACCCAGCTGTATGTAGTTTCAATTTTCCATTCATCCGATTCATTCCCTCTTACAGTTAACGTCTTTTACTTGATAAAAATGGTGGAAATGGTTAGCATCAGTAATAGGCTCTCTCCAATGCAGTTTCCTTCCATGATGCCCTTACAAGGTGCGGTTCTGAGTGGGCAATCTCAGGGTCTGATGCATTCTGCCAACTTTGGTACTCCCTTGGCAGCATGGATGCCACCACCTCAGCATTTGCCTTATACATCATCATTGACTCCCCAACCATCATATCAGTCTTCGATGCCTCCAAGTAAATTTTTGCCCTCCCGTACACTATGTTGCTTTTGTTGCAAGTGGTGTTTTCATGCGCTGAATTCTGATTTGAAAATATCTCAGGGGGGTACATGGTACAGCAAATACCAAGTAACACGCAACCTTCTAGGTAACAGTTCTTTAATAATCAACATATCGCTTTTACAATTTTTTTTATGGTGTATTGGTAGAGTTTCAATTTCCATGAACTTTAGTTTACGTAAACTACAGTTTGAAACCGTGGGACTCATTTGAATAAGCTGTTGCAATCGGAATTAAATTAGCGTCTGTGATTCCATGTTAGTGTAAATTAAATCATGTGACCTAAGCTAGATTCAGTGGTTCTGTGGACCTAAAATTAATTTTATGGACCCAAATTGGATTTTAATCTCAAATTGGCATAACCAAAAGGAATCATATGGAGTAAGGACATGTCTTTGTTTTGTAAGCGGGTGAAAGTGACTAGAATTTGAGTAATTTAAAATCCAGTTAAGATTCTATTCTCCCCATGTAAGCATAATTTAATTAGATTCTGTGGGTCGTACCCAAATTTTAGGCTCAATCTATCATTTATTTTCACTAAGTTGACCGGAATGAGATTACTAGGCATTGGACTGACTCATAAGCAGATTTCTCGACATTCTCTAATATTAGTCTGGTGTCTTCAAGTTGTGAATTTCTCATGACCTACTCTCATTCTATGTGAAGTACTTTAATCTCTACAGTGTGTACCCTTTGTGCTCGCTCCTATTAAAACCGCCTTAACAATTTCTTTCAGACCACAAGGGGTGGTAGGCAACTTTGGCAATGATGGACCCTCTGCTTACGGGTCCTTAAATACTGCTACAAATCCTTACTCATCCATTGGAGGGAACCCATTCGGTTAAATGACCGGTTATGCAATCTACCCGAGTCGTTTAGGTATAATGCATCATTATGTTGCTCACCGTCAAATTTGGGTGGAAACTAGTGTTTTTTATTTTTATTTTTGGGTTTAATTATATTTTGCTCATGTAACATTCCTTCTGCACATGCTTCTTGGGAAGAAGCCGAAATATCTGCATGGGCATTCTAAAAATTCAATTGATGGAAAATTGGAAATGAGTGAGAGAGAGAGAGAGCAGTATGTAAGTTTAAAGAGAGTGCAGGATGATATCATGGGGGGCACTTTAGATTATTTTTTGTGGCAATGGTGGAGATCGATGGTCTGTCTAGGTAGTGTGCGATAAGTTGATAATTGTGTTCTATCTGTTTTTTTTTTTTTTTTGGGTGTTGTATTATAATTTGTATTTCTTCATTATTGTGTTTTGAGTTGCATTAATTTGGAGACTTGTTGGAGTCGTAGAAGTTTGTACAATATTTTGGTAACGAGACATTTCACACCGAAGCCTGTATGGTCTAGTGGGGGTCACCAAGATTTTTGGCACAATTTTTTTTTTTTTCTTTTTGGGTTCAAGTCTCTTGAGATTTAGAATTTCTTATTTTTTGGTTCATTCTCCTATAGTTACCAAATATAAAGAGGGAGGGGGGGAGAGATAAAGAGGTTGATACTACAAATTACAAAGCATGTTAACACAAAAGTATATAGAGAATAGGCATTCAAAGGGAATATACAGTCAAGGTGACTTTTCTTTGGGCATTGTTATTGTATCTTCTGTTTACTAAAAAGAGTGCTATAATGGGGTAAGAAACAAAGAAAGAAAGGGGGAAAAAAAGAGAGATTTGAACAGCATTCAAGTGTCATTCACTACTTGTAACTTGAGCATCACCTACTAATGGACAGGGCGTGATAATTATATCAGCATGGTATTATAATATGATACATTGGATGAAATCAGGAATCTATTTCATACATTTTACATAATGAACGCTTCTAGTGCTGTATCTAAAAGCGTATGCTGGTTGCGTTGAATAGTTTATTTGTTAACACCATCTCTAAGAATTTGAAGTATCAGCTCAAGTAACCCATATAGGTACTGGCTGTGTTGGTTTTGGTATGTATATAAACTACAACTATATGTCTGCTGCTCGTGTCTATATATACACACACACACACATATATATATAGAAACATTTGTTTTGGCTCTTCATGTAGATGCCTTTTGCTGTCTATCCTTCAATACAATTGGTGCCACCAGCATCCATACTGCAAATCGGAGAAACAAATCTGTTAAAAATATAAGACCACAAATTTAAAGTAATACCTCTTTATTTTGTGTTAAGGAAGGAGATTTTATGTATCTTTTTATCTCTGGGTTTCGATTTTTTGGAATATACTTACAGTAAACACAGACTGCAAGCCATTCGTTTACGATTCTGACCCAAGTACTGGTCCAACCCACGTCAATTGTCCACCTGCATAAAGTAAAATAAGAATATGTGCTTGAATAAAATATTCCATATACCAATACATACAATTACACACACTTTTGACCTATGCTCTTAAGTCCCACTACATTTAGAGAGAGAGAAAAATGGATTCCTTTGAAAGTTGTTTCCTAGTCATCCAAGCACTAATAATAAATTATTATAAATTCAATATAAAAAGGACAAAAACTTAGTGGGAAATTCAATTTTATATTTTAGTGGGGTCAAAAAGTAAATAGTGCAAAAGTGCAGGGAAAATACTTTCTCATGGAATGATGAGTGTTCCAACCAATCAACAGCATAGCGAAGTACATGGCCCCAGTGGCGAAAACAAAGTGAAAGAAGCCGTAGCCATAAGGAACATCATCTTCTTCTTGTGTGACATCCTTCTTGATCTGCATTTTTGTTTTTTTTTTGGCAATGTATCATGTATGTTTTTTGGTGATGATGATAAATTTACAGAAATATTAAAAGTTGATATACATACATAGAGAGAGAGAGAGAGAGAGAGAGAGAGAGATTTGAGGACGAACCTGAAAGCTTTTGGAATCAATGCCTGTCGAAAATGTTGCAAATACAATGGCTAGTACGGCAATAATAAAACTCTGTTGACATAAAAGAGAAATGTTTAGATAGTGTGAAGAAAAGTGAGGACAAGATAAGATGATAAGAGAGTACGTTAAAGCTATAGAGATAATGATTTTAGTTATTAGAAAATGTGCTATAAATAATGAGATATGAATTATGATACCGTGTCAAAAGAATATACCAGAAAAATGATGTTAACAAAATCGAATACATAAGCCTTGTTGTTAGCTTTTTTTTATCCAACTAGCATGGTCTATGACGAAAATATAGCGCTTTAGAATACGTATAAAGGAGATAAATCAAAAAACAGTTCTGGAAAGTATATGAAAATCAGAAAATTTTTGAAACCCCACTATGATATTTTGCCAGTCTGTTTCGTCCGAAGCTTCTGCATTTCTGATCTTGCATGTTCCCCTTTCAGTTGGTTCACTGTAAACATGAAAACGCAAAAAGGTTTTACGATTACAGTCGACTCAAAAGATGATAACAGTGTTGAAAGAAATAACAGGCAGGAGATACAGCAACATGCCTTCTAATGGCAGACCAGCATATATATACGACATAGAGGCCCATAAGCCCTGGAGCCAAGATTCCTGCATTCACCTGTGTTCAAGCAAAATTGTGAATTATACAACAAATTATGTTTCATAAACTCAAAATTATAGTGATAATGTAGGACATTACCTTTGGGTGGAGAGAGACATTGATCATGAGTTGAAGGAGCATAAGTGTTCCAGTAATGTAGAAAATGTTGAGGAGGCAGGTATGCTGTGCTGCATACCAAATGTACATCAATATGATTCCCACTAGGCATATGACATGCGCTATAGCACCAAGTACCATCAGGTATATTTGCCTGCAGTCCAGATCCTCATCTTTAGTTATCCCATAAATGAAAGTATTCAAGGCCATAAATTATTATTGCATGATACATTATGCAGACGATTACATCTTAGAAAGAAAGAAGACGGTGAAATTTGTGTTTATGGATTAAGAGTTCTTACCATCTGCCTCCATTTTTTTCATCCAGAAAATGATTGTTCAACCATGTTATAAAACTGATAATACTTATGAGCTGAATAAGGAGAAAAACCCTGAAAAGTACCCAAAAAATAAATAAATAAAGAAGATATCTAATCAGTTAAAGATTGTCATTAGTTAGCAAGGACTAGATTGTAGGGGGGGGGGGGGGGGGGGAAATAGTACCCAGCACCAACATGCGCAAGCTCCCCTGAAAAAGAGACGACAATTCTTTGAGATTTTCATAAATATGGGAAAGAGATAATTGCATAGCTGTTGTATAAGGGGAGGAAACTAACCATAGATCTCGATAAACTGAGAAGGAAGCACAAAGGGAATGACTACGAAAACGATACATACGACAAGTTTTGTAAACCACCATCCAGAATGCCAATTATCTCTGTCTTCATGCAACTTTGAGGTACCAGCAGTTGAAACAAACATTGTGAAAAAAAATGTCTGATGAAGAATTAAGGCTCATTTCTCTCACCATTTAAACCAATTAAAGAAAAGGTAGAAAAGGCTCTTCTTCTAAGAAATTATGAGAATCGGTCAATAAATTTGTACCTTCACCAGAGCAATCTATTAAGGTATTAAAGCCGAGTTTTATGGCAACTATGGAAAGGATACAGAGCATCCCAAGCTCACACGAAGAACTCCATCTGCACCCAGACATTCCCTTACACCTTGGCATCCGTTTAAACCTATTCCCACAAAGCAATACATTATTTGTTGAGACTATAATTTGTTCTCAAATCTAGCAATAACATATAAGAAATATATTTGGATAAAATTGAGGGATCATGATTACTGCATGAGGTTGCGGCCAGTCTCAAGAAAATCTAAACAATACGCTTGAACAACATACTATCTAAGATTATATAAGCAAGAAATTCGCAGAAACTTAAGAACATTCAAGAGAGAAGTGATCTTACTTTCCATCCCTTTCAATAAGCGATGACCATAATCCCGAACGGCCCATGCTGATAGAGTCCCAACAAGAAAAATCAAAGCGTAAACATATCTAGCAATCCAAGGATTGGAGGAGCCACTGCGGAATTGGCTAAAACATGTATCATTTACAATATCCAAGAACTTG
Source organism: Coriaria nepalensis (assembly GCA_027186245.1). Taxonomy (NCBI): domain Eukaryota; kingdom Viridiplantae; phylum Streptophyta; class Magnoliopsida; order Cucurbitales; family Coriariaceae; genus Coriaria; species Coriaria nepalensis. Next base: position 1,472,752 of record CP114482.1, read on the forward strand.
AATCTCTTCTCATTATCAGATTCTCTGAGACCCTCCTCCATTTTTACTTGAACAAGATTATCGTTTATCACATTTATAGTAGCAAAAATCAATCTGCTTTCTTTCAGCTTCGCTAGTTTCTCTTCTTCTACAGTATAAAGATGAGGAAGAGTTACAGTTTTAGTAGCCCAAAAAAAGCCATGTACCGTTTACACATGCATGACAACAAAATAAAATAAAAAACTGAAACTATGTGGGTCTTATTTAACGAACCAGAATTCATTTGGAAAGGAAGGGGTTCCATGTGGCCGCTGTAACGACACATAAAAGGGAAAAATATCATCAGTTTTAATAAGAACTCAGAGATAAACAAATATCGAAATTCATTCTTCTTATCAAATTAAACAAAATAGCAACAAGTGGAAACCCCTTTTGATGATATATTAATTTATACGCCACGCTTCATAAAGCTGGTCTCGATTTTAGAAATGTGTTCTTCCGAGAAGACGTCTTGGATCTTTTACGGTTTTCAGAACAGGGGAGGTGAGCGTTTCACGGGCACCTGTGACGTGTCACAAGCGGTCCATTCTCCACATGCACGTGCATCACGTTTTCAGCGGAGCCTCATCGGAATGGGTGTGAGTAACAGTCACGACTCATTAATGACTCTGGTGACAAAACGGGACCCCGCTTCTTGAAAGTGCAAATCCCACTGTTGTGGAATATAAAAACAAGACCCAATTGTAGAAATGAGGATCAATTATAGAAATACATAATTCGTTCAAGTTTCAGTTTGGTTGTTGCATCTGTATTACTCTATCTGGGCTCTGCAAAATGTTTATTTCCTAACCCATTACTCTCCAAATTTACCTTTCGAGAAACAAAGGAAAATGATCATCGTCGTGTTTTTCCAGAGCAATCACTTTACATTTCAAGCTATAAGCGTTTCTGCATCAGCTGATCCGAGTGGCCACTCATCGTTCCACAATAGAAGAAAACCAAAAGATCCAACTCATAACTCTCGAATTTTAAAACGCAGAGCCTCACAAAACCTAACTAAACGATTAAAGATTAACATCATTTTCTCAGCAGCCAAACAGGGAAAAAAAAAACTTTTAGACACAGCATCCGAAATTCCGGATAGATTCGAGCAAATGATCAATCGATCAGATCAGACATTCTCCATCATTCGAATTCTATTATATTATCTACCTTAAAATAAAATTCAAGTTAACAGGTAGAGAAAGTCCAGTACCTGGAACGGAAGAGAAATCGGCTGAAATCAAGTGGAGTTCACTAAGATATGCTTCTGGAGAAGTCGATCGAAGCGAACACAGTGAGAGAGCGATTTTCTTCCTTCTTCTTTAAGCCTTTTTTTGGCTCTTCGAAATCGTTCACAGAGAGAGAGAGAGAGAGAGGGAAAAGATTTGCAATTGGCTTTTGGAGTTTTCGTTGCTTTCCGGTTCGTTTTCTTTTTTTTTCCCGCCCCAAAGCTTCTCCCGCTTCTACCCTTAACTGTATCTTCCAAAGTAATTATTCGTATGCCTAGCAATAAATAATATATAAATAAATCACCATTTTTTTTATTTTTAATTTTAATTTTAATTTTAATTTTAATTTTAATTTTAATTTTAATTTTTTTTCCCCTATCATTTATTTCTATTATTTATTTTAATTTATGATTACTACTTAACAAAATCTCAAATAAGAGCTAACATTAAGGTTTTTCCTTTTTCTTTTTCCCCCAAATCAAGTTAAGCTTTAGATTATTAATCAAATTAAATTTTAATAAACTTGGTTTAGTATTCAAAGATGAGATTCATCTCGAGACATTGCATTCCAAAATCTAAAATTAATCACCCTCCATTCCTTCTTGTTGTGTAGTTGTTGGGACATGATGACCAATATGAGAAGCTCAAACATTTTGACCAAGTGGAAAAAATGAGACGACGTCGTGTTGTCGTTTATGCTATATGAATCTTTACATATAAGTCGTGCTACTGCTTCCTTCCTATATACATGAAGCACGATTCTATTATTAGATTCTACGAGTAATGAAGCATGAAGCTTTTGCCTTAATAGTGTTTAACAACTGCATTCATGCACCCAATTTACTTCCCCAATTCAAATAATATATAACATCAATTTTTGGTGTTTCTGTCTCCTTATCTTTTTTTATTTTTCCTCTATACTTTTATTACATCATTTTTGCTTGTCTCCCTGTTTTTAATTATAATATATAGTAGTATGATATATTAAAAATATTATTTATAATTATAAATATTTATTATTTTTATATGATAAATGATTATGGAAAGATAATAATAATTATTATAATATTATATAAGTCTTGAACTGTTACCAGACTGTCTATATGCCCATCCCTAATTAAGTGAACGTTATGTTCAATTTAAAGCAGGCCAACAACTTTCATACGAGACAATTTTCCCATTGCATTATGTGATTGTGAAAAGAGAAAGCCCTAGAAAACAGCCCTTATCTGAATTTATCCATCGACCCATTTCGTAAGCTGCACGAAAATGACAAGTGCAAAATGAGCCTCTATGTGGGTCCCATTCTCTCATATTCAAAAGGTTTTTTTTTTTTTTTTTAAAGAAATTTTTATAATAAATAAAATCGTATTATTTATATCTTATCAATGATATTAATAATTTTAAATAAAATAAACTAATTTATTTAATAAAATAAAAGTATTAACCCCCAACCCCACAAATTCTTGGAAAATACTTCTTCTTCGTGGAAGCTGCAATCCAAACTGGATACTCGAAGAAATGACCAAAGAAATTCGATTCCAACTTCGAAAAGAGGAGGTAGGCAGAGAATTAAAAACATATGAGTTGTCGATTTCGGTAGCAAAATGCAAATTCAATGGGACAAATTTGGAATTAATTTTGGGTCCAGGAAAAATAGACAGGAGTCAGATTATTGACTTTGCAAATCAGATGGGGTCGGTAAAAACATTGATTACGTTACTACTCCAAGTCTTATATTGTCAGTCGACTTGTCAGTTTGATGTTTGGTCCTGAAACGGGCTCAGTTCGTGTAGAAAAAAGGAACACGAGAAGGTATTGAAACAAATAAAAAAAAAAAGGAATCACCACTTACAAACGAGTTTAATTTAAACGAGTTTAATTTAACCATTAACTCGTTCAAGTCAACTCACTCTACAGTCTATAGACTAGAACTTGGATTCGAAACTCACAGGGCCGTTTTAAACAAAATAATTAAAAATAATAATAATTTCCAAGTCGCGCAAAGGAAAAAATTTGTGTAGATATGGAAATTTTAGTCATCGATGCAAATGGATAATTATAAAAACAATCAAATGGATCGATACCCATTTCTCCAAAAATCTCACTGAAACTACGGCATAAAAGTTTGCACCAAACAACAACATTGAAAGGATTCATGGATCAAATTCCATGAGAACGAAATCTGAAGAAGAAGAAGAATGGGAACAATGATGATAATGATAATTAATAATGTAAAAATTCTGAAAATCATACAAGTAAAGTAAATGTTCATATCATGATGATGATTATACTATAAAATCAAAATAAAGAAACAAAAGTATAATACTGAGAAAAAGAAGAAGAAATGAAACAACGATTTGATAAAAGTAAAATACCCAGAAAGCAGAAACGCAGCAACAGCCAAGAAGAACAGCTTGCCATTGTAGCTCTGAATTTTATAGTGGTCTCTCCAATTTTTCACGTCTATACATAAAAACATTCTCTGGAACCTACTCTTTCTCTGCCTTATTATTTCACAACTCAAATATTCCATAACAATTCGAACAAATATGGAGACTGTCTTCCCCCCCCCCCCCCCCCTCCTCCTCTAACCTCCTCCTCTGTCTCTGTATCTCCTGGTTTCTTCAACTATGATCATTGCAAATGGGAGGAGAGAAAACCCGCGAGAAACTATATATATATATATATGCTTCAATCTTTTTTCTTTATTATATCCTCTAGAGCGATGAGAATTGCTCAAAAAGAGAAAGAGGATAGTGGTTGTTCATGAAGTACAATAACAGGGAAAAAGAAGAAAAGAAGAAGTGAATGCGAATACAGAATTGTAAATGTTTTTTTTTGGGGGGAGGTTTTGTGATGAGAAGCGAGGGTTAAATTTAGAGAAGAAAAATTCTTCAAGAATCAATAGAAAGGTGGTGGGGGAGGAGAAGCGTATGAGACTCCTTGAATTGGCGGCAAAGGCCCCTGATAAGCAGGTGTAGGAGGTGGTGGAGGGCTTACATAAACGTAAGGAGGAGGAGGAGATGGGGATGGTGGAGGCAAGTATGGAGTGGGCGATGGAGGTGGTGGGGGTGGTTCAGAATATTCTATGCATGGTGGAGGAGGTGGAGGTGGTTCTATACAAGGTGGTGGTGGAGGGGGAGAGTAGACAGGTGGTGGTGGAGGTGATGGTGAAGGTGGTGGAGGTGGTGGGGATAGGTAGGGATAAATTGGTGGTGGAGGGGAGCGAGGAGGCGGAGGTGGTGAGTGGGGTGGCGGAGGAGGTGAGTGGGGTGGCGGAGGAGGTGAGTGATGGGGTGGTGGAGGTGGTGGTGAGCTGTAATAGTAGACGGGTGGGGGTGGTGAGAATATGGGGGGAGGTGGTGGTGGTGAATTTGGTGGAGGGGGTGGTGAGTTTGGTGGTGGAGGTGGTGGAGATGGCCGGACACAATATACGGGTGGAGGTGGAGATGGAGAGAGTGGAGGTGGTGGTGGAGAATAAACTGGTGGAGGTGGGGATGGAGGAGGAGGTGGTGGTGGTGAATAAACTGGTGGTGGAGGGGATGGAGGAGGAGGTGGTGGTGGTGAATAAACTGGTGGTGGAGGGGATGGAGGAGGAGGAGGTGGTGGTGAATAAACTGGCGGCGGAGGGGATGGCGGAGGTGGAGAAGGGGGAGGCGGTGAGTAGACGGGTGGAGGTGGGGAAGGAGGAGAAGGCGGCGGCGTTGGAGGAGAGTAAACTGGAGGTGGTGGAGAGTATACTGGAGGCGGAGGAGAAGATGGAGTCGGTGGAGGCGAACGACGTCTGTAAACCGGTGAAGAAGAAGATTCAGGTGGAGGAGGTGGTGGCGAAAGCGCCACCGGAGGTGATGGCGGAGGCGGCGGCGGCAAAGACGGAACAAACCTTTTACAGCTAAACGAACTACAATCCACAGGCTTAGACAAGAACGACTTACATTGCGTCTGCGACCTCTGAACCGGCCTCGCAGGCAAACAATTTCTCCTGTCATCGAAATCTGCCACCCTTAAGCACGAGGTTGGCTCGCCGGTGAAGAAATTATAAGAGAACGTGAAGTTCTGAAGGTTCGGCAATTCACATATACTCTCCGGAATACTGCCGGAGAGAAGATTATGCGCCACATTCAACTGCTCTAAGCTCTCCATTCCGCCTATAGTCTCCGGCAAAGGTCCGAGCAGCTCGTTATTGCTCACGTCAAACACCGTCAAGTTCTTCAAAAACCCTATCTCAGGTGGCAAACAGGATCGGAATCCATTGTTCATCATAATTATCTCATTCAGCCCCGTCATGTTGCCCAAGCTCGCCGGAACACAGCCGTGAAACTTATTGTTAGCAAGGACGATGACCGACACCGGCGAGTTACCGAAATTTTCCGGCAGCTCGAACCGGAACCGATTGTGATTGATAAAGATCGCGTCCAAGTCCTTATCGAACAGCTCCTTAGGCACCGTACCTTCGAATTCGTTAAACCTCAGATCCAGAAACTTCAAAGCCGGAAGCCCAAGCACAACTGTAGGAAACTTTCCGGCGAAGCGGTTGTTACTAAGATCCAATTCGAAGAGAAGTTTCAACTTCTTAAACTTGTGAGGAACAGTTCCGCAGAATCTGTTCGAGTTGATGTGAAATAATGCAAGATCTTGCAGAAGACCTAGCTCCTCCGGCAAGTAACCGGCAATGTCGCCGTGGTTGAGGTCAATTCCTGCGACGGTACGGATGGTGCTGTTATCCAGCGCCGGAGCACAGAAAACACCTTCATAGCTACAGACATTTGGGCCGGCCCAATTTTGAGTGAGATTATATGGGTCAGAGAGGATAGCCTGCTTCCAGGCCTGTAATGCTATGTAAGCATTTCTCAGCCGTTCATTTTCAAAAACAAAAGATGGGTCGATGGTAACCTTTTCACCTCGGTCACTGAACTCATCTCTGTAGGAGAGAAGCTGCCGCTGCTTTATGTAATGAGCTTCAGCTTCAGTGAGGCTGCTTCCATGGCGGATTGTGAGCTTCTCTGAGCTACAGAGAGAGAGAAATGTGGCTAGAAAGAGAGAGATGAGGAGGTGAGAGAGAGGAGTGAGAGAGAAGTTCGTCTTCTTCTTCATCTCACATGAGACATCTGACTTCTCAAATTCCAATTTTTTTTTTCTTGGCTCCCCCTCTTTCTATCTATAAACAGTATGGGTGAGACTGGAATGGATGTTTCCAGAGATTGAACGGCCTTATTGAGATCTAGAGGAGAGAATGTAGAGAGAGAAAGTGAGTGAGAGATTTTGGAGATGTGTGAGAAAGAGAGGGAGAGAGAGATAGATACTACGATCTATCTATCTATCTAAGGGCCAGCTATATCACAGCACAGCTCAAAGCCCACCAGATTCTTTTTTTCTTTTTTTCTTTTTTTAAATTATTTAATTTCTTCATAATAGAAAATGGGAAGCCAAAGGTTGGAATAATTCAATCAGGAAAAAATAATAATAATATTTACGAAATTGCCAGTTCAAACCCATAACTTTAATTTGAAAATTAGAAACAAATATATATATATATTGTAAAAAATTATTCTCGAATAAATCTTATCTTTAATTCTTGAATCTTAACTAATTAAATTACCTAAGAAATTAAATCCATAGTACTATAGTAATAATAAGTATGCCAAAATGTAGACATCAGCTGCGAAGCTGAACTGGAGTTTCACCTTTCCAGGTTGAACTTCAGTTTCTTTCAACTAGAAAGAAACTTTAACCGCCCGCTCGTCGGTGGGGGGGTATCTGGAATCCGGCAAAGTTGACAAATGAAAGAAAACCAGCCAATCAGGTAGCGGGTAACCAGGCAATCTCACGAGAAGTTCCTGAAATTTTCACGAGATTTTGAACCGTAGAGGTGTGAATGTGTAAGATAGAGAGAGAGTGAGAGAGGTAGAGGTGCGGTCCGGTGTGTTTTTGTCCATGTGTCAAAATCAGATGGCTCTTGAAGTAAATGAAACTGCTACTCACGTTGTTCTGTGGGGAATTCCGGAATTGACGTTTGAGAGCGTCTTCACGGGCGGCTACTATTTGTCTATTTTGAGAGACCCTCTCACTTTTTAACAAATTTCTTTTAAGATTCTTAGGTGCCTGCCGTCCAGTTTTTAAGTGTATTATATATATTTAGTTACTTATTCGATTTTTTAAATTTGCTATAATTTAGTTAATATGATATTTTTTTTATTATATTTTATATCTGATTTTTTAATTTATTTTTTAATTATTTTTATTATTATTATGAGAGTAGAGTTAAAATATTAATATGAGAGGAGAGATAAAAGTAAAAAATTAAATGATAATAAATAATATTAAAATATAAAATAAAATAGAAAATATGAATAAAAAAATTTAGTCAATGCTATATTAATTTATGATAAATATAATAGAATTTATTTATAATCTTAGATAAATATGAGAAGATTCCTTATAATTTTAAGATATTAAGGATCTATTTATAATATAAGATAAATTTAAAATGATTCATTATCGACATATAATATGCCCTTAACTATGATGTCAACCTAACTATCCATTTTGAGGGGAAAAAAACTTACCTATAGATAAGTATAATTTAATTATATCTCTAACTTGGTAATAAAAATTTAAGGATGTAGTATAAAGTAGGAGAAATTAGGATTAATTTCTCAAATTTTAATATAATTATAATATAGTATCCTGAATTTTTATAATTATAATAAATATTTTAATTTTAAACTTGAATAATAATATGAAAATTCAAAATTTACTTCAAATTATTATTTTATGTCATTTCTAGCTCCAAAATTTAAGTTTTTAACACTTATTATTATTTTCAAAATAATTATAAAATACACCCAAAATCTCCATAAAAAATTATAGGCACTAAAAATATTCGCATATTCGAGTTAACTTAAATTAGTCATCACAATTTTATTATTATTATTATTATTATTATTATTATTATTATTATTATTATTATTATTATTATTATATCGTCTATATTTGATTAGTATATTCCCATGCAACGCATGAGAAGCGTCCGCATCATGGCCAATGCTTACGACCACCATCTGCTGTCAATCAGCAAAAAAATTTGAGAAGTGGGGCCCGAAGTCAAATTACTGTCCAAAGCACAAAACAAAACGACACCAGATAGCTACTGTTTTTGCCGGGTCCCACGCGTCACGTCTTGTCCGGCCGAATCATCGGCAATTAGCCTGGGCCCCGGCATGTTCGTGTGGTGCACGGCGCCATCACCCGCGTCATTGTTATTACCGTTTGAAACAAAAAATAACGCTAATAAATCCGCAGTTTTCACGCGCCTTTTTTTTCTTTTTCTTTCTCTTCTCTTCTATTTTCTTTTCTTTTCTTTTCTATTTATTTATTATTTTAATTAACTAAGGACATAGATTACTGTTGCAATGCGTGACGATGGCGCCGGAAACTAGGGATGGAAGCACCTTTCCAATCCGTCACCTTACACGTGGCATTTTTCGGACAAATATTTTTAGTAACCATTTTAAATAATAAAAAGATATTAAGAAACACAATTGAGAGAAAAATAATGTATTCATGTAATTTGTCAAGTAAGAGGACAAAAAATTCAAATTCTCATTTGTTTAGTTATGTCTTGTTATATCTTACATATTTAATGTCAATTTAATATCTTAAATATTTTAAATATTTGATTGAAGTATTTATGAATATAGTAGTATAATGTAAACTTGATTATTAAGTCACCACTAAAATTATTAAGTCACCAAACATAAACGATATTATAGGATGATGTTTCAATATTTCAAAGGCCATTATGAAGTTTGAGATTCAAGTTATTACAATTTTTTATTATTTTTATTATTTATTATTTATTATTTTTGAAAATGCACCATCGCTCGATTAGACTCTACTAAACTTTACTAATCGCTATACCTACTCTGATTTTCTATAATTAAAAGGCATAATTTCATCTTTTATTGTTTCTTAGAAAATAAGAGAAGACATTCTGTCACATTCATTATAAAGTTATAATTAGCCTAACCGGATCAAATCAATATTTTTTGAAAAAAAAAAAAAATATATATATATATATATAATCTTTGTTAATGTACTTTCATTTATGATGATGATCATTATTAAGCTAATTGTTTGATTAGTCTTAATTAAACGTCAGTGGATATGATAGTTTGGATTTGTAATTAGAAACATTGCGTTTGAGAAACTGAAAAAAGTACCTTTACATGCTTTTTTTAAAAAAAAAATAATAATAAAGAAGTAATAACAATAATAAAAAAAATGTTAAAGATTCGTATATATATTATATTTTTTTATTTGGATTCATTTAAGAATAACCACGCAAATTACGGAGGCGATTATGCGGATTTAAATAATTCTCATGTGCAAATTTTATTTCTTTTTTATTTTTTATTTTTTATTTTTACCCAAAAAAAAAAATTATACATAAAATAAAATAAAATAAATCGTTCTAACCAAAGCACGATGGATGCATCTCACGGTAATCTTATTATTTTCCGTTATTCCGAAACCTATTCGTATGCGGGGCCCGCATCCAACAAAAACCAAGATCCCATAATGGAAAATCATATAAGCACACGTAGTGAAGCCCACTATCGGTAAAGCTTTAGTTTAGCTGCCACGTGGTCTTTAAAAAGTTGATGTTACCGTTGAAAAGATAAAAGGGCAACCCCCACCCCATAGAAAGGATTAGGGGTACCTAATATGAATTATGTCGATTATTCCGACCCTTTAATTCGAAGGGTCTATCGTAAATCCCTGAAAAAAAATCATGTTTATATAAGTGATTTATTTTTAATCAAGCTGATTATATCTATATTAGCTAAAAGTGAGTTCGTCTAGACGTGATTTTGTCTATTACTAGATGTTTCAGATAGACTGTTACATTTCATAATAAATACCCAATCCTTACTCTTTAATATTTGTCCCTGTTGTGCCTTTAGCTTCAACTAGTCTATCGGTTTTAAAGACAAAGCCTTTAACGCCACATTTATTGGGTCACCAACCCCAAAACCAAGTAAACTGCCCTGCCCTCATGTATGCAAGCATTCATAAGGAAAAAAGCTCAAAGGACCTGAACTTCTTTTCCTTGGGAACTATGTAAACATAGAATCTTGTGATATTGAATTTTAAATCTCGAGATTTTAAGTTAATCATAAGTCATATGTTTATGTAACAGTGTCAAAAATTCAAATTCACTTTCAAATCTTAAATCGTAAATCTTAAACATTCATTGTTAAACAAAACCGACAGGCTTTTTATCGCTGAGACACTAACACTAGTCGTAGTTGGAACATGAATGAGAACTACCATCTTTCTTGCTCTTACTTTTGTGTTTTTTGTCAATGTTTAGAAGACTCTACGTACCCTCAATGGTTCATGTGAATTACACGTTTAAATGAAAACTTAATTCCGTGAATGAAATGAATACTTGTCTGCACACGTGAGTTAAGAGAGTTGAGACGGTGAGATAAAAGAGAGGAGCCCTAATAATTAATAATTATAATTATAATTATAATTAATTAATCGATTAATTCTATCAAAAAAATTCATTAAGCATCATCATATCGCACAGTTATAATTATTACGTACGGTAATGATATTGAGGTAGAGGGCTTTGTTTGGCTGCATACGGCTTGGACTTGTATGAATAGTTGGCGTAGGTGCATATGTATGTATAGGAAGAGAACGTATAATAAACCTAAACTCATAATATGGACAGATATATTATGAAATATTTAATTGCATGTATAAAAATGAAATTAAATACATTCAACGAAACTAACAGTGACTTGATAGGAGTAGTGGTGATCAGTGTGAGACAGCTATATCAAGCTGTCTTTGACGCGGCTGCCTGACGTGGTGCAACCACTGCCACCTCAGCTAGTTAGGAAAAACTAGAGCTTGTTAGGTAGAAGCTAGTTTTCGTAATCGACTCGATCTCACTTATATGTATTGTTAATTTTGTATGGACACGCTTTTGTATTCAACCAAAACATCGCTACCAATCACACATAAAATTTTTAAAAAATAATAGATTTAATTATATAATATATTAAATTTTATTATAAATATAAAATTAAATATATATAAATATATCAAATATATATTATCTCATTTTTCTTGTAAATTTAGATAAAATATTCTCCTCATTTCAACTAATGATTATACATTATATCTTCGTGATATTGATATCTTAATCAATATTTCGACCTAGAAAACTTGGTATATAAAAAAAAATATTTTAATGCTAATTAACTTTGAAATATGTAACAGTATAATTTATTGTACGCAAGACAATTTTTATTTCATTTTTTTATTTATTTTATTTTTACGTAACAAGACATTAACTAAACTCATAGGCATATTGTATTTCCGCTATTCAACACTTTGAGGCCCAAAAAGCTTAAGGAAAAATAACTTTGAGGCCCAATAAGCCCAAGGAGACAGGCCCGCGGGCAACGTCCAGACTATTAAGGAGGGAAGGAAGAGCACACCCAGCTGGAGCATTGGCGCGTAAAATCTAACTAATTGTAACAAACGGTCGTATTCCATATTTTCGAATTGCAATCTTGCGCGGAAATAATTCTAGGGTTTCAGATGGAAATGGACGACAGTGAAGACGATTCAAGGTAGTATTCCAAGGTAGTATTCAAAACCCTACACCTCAAATCACTACGATTCCTCTCGTCGTAAGAAGTTACCCTCTCGAAATTCCATAAATTTTCGCTCAACCACCGATTTCTATGACGGGGAAGAAGACGATTATAATTTCCGCCAAAGTGGCTGCAATGGTGATTATGATCGACGTCCAAAGAGGCTAAAGCCAGGCCTCAATCTCAGGCAGCCGATAAAATATTGTATGGATCAACTCATGCATCGTAGACCTAGACATCCTTTATAGAAAACCCCCCCGGCTAGCCGATGCGAAACCACTTGACAGCACGTCTGCAAAATCATACACACAGCTTGGTCATCGAACAAAACAGATGCGCTATGGTTCATTATCGCGGTCAAAACTTGTAGAATCTTCATCATGACGGCTTCTTCACTAATCGAATCAGTTTTCTCTAATCGACAGTTAATTATGCCAGCTCCGACCGAAATCATGGTGTCTTTTGTTCTGGGGATTTTCTGGTCGAAGATTTCAAGCTTGATGATTTTGAGGATGGCGGAGATGTTATAAATACTAAAATTAATACATAATGCATAAAAAAATATTAAAATAATTATTATTGAGATTTAAAATTGTGAAAAAAAAAATCAGTAGAAATTTTAATATCCATAAATTTTAGACGTTAATTTTATATTTATAATATGATTAAAATGATCAAATAAAATATTCTGAAAATATTAAAGATAGATTGACCTTTTTAAAATTTAGGGATGAAATAAATAACAATTAAAATTTGAGGGATGGAAACATAATTTAAACTAATATTAACCAATGAAATTTCCTCATGAACACAGAGGAGATATTTTCTATTCAAAAGGAGTCCACTCCAGCGGTTTTTTTTTTTTTTTTACCGCGTCGGAACATTCCAGAGATAATCAAATACAAAAAACCGTTGGAACTTTCCAGAGAGTCTCTCCTCGTTTTATAAAACCACCTTGCCCCTCATTTTCGTTCATTCATCATACACAATTCAAATCGCATCATTTCCTCATCAATCATCATCTAAATTTATCGCTTACTGAAGCGTTTTCCGATCGCATCAAGATGCCGAGCCGATTTTCAGGGGCCATGACACAGGAATGGGAACCTGTAGTCCTCCATAAATCAAAGCCTAAAGGGCAGGATCTGCGTGACCCTAAGGTGGTGAACCAGGCTATCCGGTCCGGAGCTCAGGTTCAGACGATTAAGAAATTCGACGCCGGATCGAACAAGAAAGCAGCACCAGCCGTGAACGCGAGGAAGCTGGAAGAAGCTGGCGAGCCGGCGGCTCTGGACAAGGTCTCCGTGGAGGTCAGACAGGCGATACAGAAGGCACGACTGGATAAGAAGATGAGCCAAGCGGAGCTGGCAAAGCAGATCAACGAGCGGCCTCAGGTGGTCCAGGAGTACGAAAATGGTAAAGCCGTGCCGAACCAGTCCATTTTGGCGAAGATAGAGAAGGTTTTAGGTGTGAAGCTGAGAGGGAAGATCGGCAACGGCAAGTGAGGTGTGATTTCTCAGCGATCTCTCTGTATCTTTCCGATTGCTGTAATCGATCCCTGCTCCTCTCTCTCTCTAGATTTTGTAACTAAATAAAGCAAAATAGGAAGATCTGTACGAGTCTGGTCATCTGATTCTCTGTGCGTTTCTTTCCCTGATTTGATCTGGAAATTTCATGCAAATTTGCCAGAGCTCACTAGGGTAGCACTTTTTGTAAGTAAGATGTTGTTTAAGCAGTTTTAATGACAAGAACAAATTTGTGAAGAACAAAACCTGAAGAAAGGAGTGCAATAGTGATGGGTCCAGTATGAGTGACCCAATAGTAACAAAGCCCAAACAGCCTTGACCACAGCCCAATGAGGATCAAAAGGGTCTTCAACAATCCAAGACTTCTCAACGAATTCATCTTAGATTCTTTCTTGGACAAAAACTCGAAAACTCGCCATGCAGATCTCTCCCTTGAATATCATCAAGATAGATAAGTTCTCAATAACTTTAAAAAGTGAACATAAAGAAAACACGACAAGAGTGCGAGAATATTATCTTAGAAAATAAGATAATTAATTAGTATATATGTTACTCTAGCTTTATTGATGCTGTATCATGTCAAATTTTCAGCAGAAATATCGTAATAGACGAGATGATTGTCAAGACGACATGTCGGCTCCCAGGAATTAAGAAAACGACACAGCGATGCTCTTCGAATTCACTGTACCTTATTAACTAACGACATGTCATTTACTTCAAATATGACAAGTTTTAGGAATCTTCATCCTACTCCTGTATAATAACTCAGTTTCTTGTTGTTGTTTTTTTTTTTTTTTTTAAAATTAATTTAAAATATTTTGATCATTAATATTCGATATAACTGATTGAAACTGGTCTAAAAAAATAGTATTTATGAATTTAAAATCCAAGACAATTCGAGGATATAGATCTCCCCGGAAACCTTACGCCTTTGATTATTGGACCAACCTCTTGGTTTACAAAATAACTGATTAAATACACCATATTAAAGAAAGAATAATTTTATTTAAAAAAGAATTATAACGTAATCTTACATAGTATGAATTATATATATATATATATATATGTAGGAGGAAAAAAAATAAATTCTCAATCTCAATGAAACATATACGTAATCGCAAGGGCCACTAGCAAAAGAACGTAAGCAATTCCTTGGTCAAGCGCTGCTCCTGAAATCCACCAAAAAAAGAAAAAAAAAAAAATTCCAATTCCATTTCTGCAGAATCTAAAAAATCAAGTTGTAAATTGCAGAAAGAGCTGACCATTACCGGAGGGAGGCTGTGGGGCAGGAGAAGGGGTTGCTAAGCTCTGTCCATAACCCAATTGCAACAGAGCCAATAAAAATATAGCCAGAGCATTCAATCTCATGATTGCATTCATTCTGATTTGCATATAAATCTGGAAACGAAAAGTAATAGTTTCTACTTTCTAGAGAGAGAGAGAGAGAGAGAGATGGAAGAAGGTGGAAGAAGGTGGAAGAAGGTGGCTAAAATGGTGTGAACACAGAAACGAATGAGATTTGCGTATTGGGTTGGATCAGCGGAGGTATTTATAATTTTTATAAATTACTAATTTTCTGAGGAAGAAAATTCTGACTCGGTTGGCGGCTCTTTTGACTCGCCTACGCAAAGCGCCAAATCCATAATAATAATATTATATTTAATTCGCACACTTGGACGAGTAATAGACTGCCACGTAGTTTCTGACGTACTGTAAAATAAACAACTTAGGATACCCACGTGTCCCGTTGTTCGTGTTGACAAGTCAACTTTCAACTTTGGCTGACACGGATTAAGCAGACTTTTAATACTTGCTTTAAGATTGGTTGGATCGTTGAAAATGAGGATGAATCGGTTTTGTACTTTGTACTTTGTTCTATACATATGTTCTTTTATATGTTTGTAGCTGTCAACGTGGCAAGATTGTATATGAATATAAATAACTTCATAGATTGTATATGAAGTTATTTAATTAACTCTTTTCTCTTCTAGAATATGATGACGTCAAGAGTGATTATATATACTAATGGACGTTACGAAATATTGACATTTGAAGTATATAATAAGATGATAGTGAACATATGAAAAATAAAATTATTTATGAGAATATAATTTATTTATTGGAAGTATATATTATTGAGAACACATATTTTTATAATAGATGAAAAATTCTCTCGAAATTAGTAATTATAAAAAAAATATATAATAAAAAATAATTATTTAAATTAAATATTGAGATATCGAAAAAATAATAATCAAATTTTAATAATGATAATATTTTTAATTTAATAAAATATCAGATTTATTTTATTTTTGTTGAGTATTCCAATTTAGCCATTTTACTTTTTATTTTATTTTTGTATCCCTCCTATTTTTCTATTAAATAATATGATTAGTATAAATTTCAAGGATCGTGTCCAAAAAAATAAATATGAAAAAAAAAAAAAATTTGTTGTAATGATGACTATAAACATGTCTTATTAGAGTACTGGCTAGTTGATGAGATGATTCAAAACCCATCCCAAGGCTGCTTCAATACATTCCACAGAGAGAAACCATGAGTGGATAATATCGATTCTATGTCACCCAGCTATTTAAGCATATCTAGTAATTATATAATTATATTAAGCTATTTATTTAAAACTAATGAAGTACTTCTTGACTCATATATATCATTTCGATCCTTCATTTTCAGGCATCACAAATGATCACTAGTTGATTGTATAAACCTAAAACACCAATACTCGTATGTAACAAAGTTGAGATAAACACTCTTCGATTGTCGATAATCCGAAAAGCTTCTAATGATAGAAATTAGGCGAGCACAATCTGTAACATATATATAAAACAGATAGATAATTGACAATTGATTTCAAGTTCAATATACACTATTAGAAGCATATATATATATATATATATATATATATATATATACGTATAGATATAGAGGATATATGTTGTGCTTTGTTTCTTGATAGATTGATATATATGGTCTTGATTTAAGTAGACCCAACTGAGTTGGGAGAAAAAGAAGGCAGTGAAGAATTATTGTTGTTACTAGCTATTGATTTAGAGCACTTCATCCAAGCCGATGACCTTGATCGATGAAAACGGCACCTAAACGACCCTTGATGTGTTGTCGGTGAGCATAGACATTGTCCTCCCCCTTCCCCTCCTCCTCCTTTTGGTGACGGTGGCACCGCTTCTCCGCTGCCGTACTAGGGGATGAAATCGTGATGCTAATATTGCCGCCACGTTTATGAGATGTCGCCATTGATTGGATATCGATCTTTGCTTCGTAAATATTTGAAGGAATATTGCAATTTTGCAAATCAAGCTTATGAAGATATCTACGTCTATATATATTTGTTTGTGAAGAGGGAAAGAAAGAAGAGATTTTATCCTTTAGATTGTGAGGGAAAGAAGTAAATAAAACGATAGGATCAAGTGGTGACTTTTGGTTCCTTGTTATCCGTCGTTTGTGTAAGCAACCAAATAAAGCCCACCCTTTCCCCCTAGACAATAATTAAGATAAGGTTTATATTAGTGAGATTACGTGGTGTAACAGATGTATAACAAAAGTTAGTACTCCTAATTCATTCCATCTTGCTCCTTGTTTTGTTTATCTATGCCTTGAAGCGCACAATAATGATAAGTTTTGGATGATTCTCTCGCTCTCTCTCCGTATGATCACAGCTTACATGACCAATCACCATCACTAATATAACTGGTGCAGTGCTCTTTGAGTCTTTGACTATGACGGCCATTTGATTCATGCCATCTACCGGATAAAATGATTTTTTTGTATATATTTAAATTGAAATATTTATTTACATATGAGAATATAATATATTAAATAAAATTATAATTATAAATATTATTTTTATACGATGAATAATATAATATATAAAAATTATATTTATAATTAAAATTACATTTAATATATAATATAATTAATATTTTAATTTGAAAATTTATCTTTTATATTATAGAAGATTGTTTTACTAAATAGATGATATTGTTAAATTATAAAAAATTGTAATGTTTTATAAATAGTTCGAGATCTCGACTCAAATTCAAACTCGAAATGTATTTTGAGATTAAATAAATAAATAAATTTAACTAATCTTAAATATTATAATACACCTCAATAAACTCGAGATTCTAATTATCTTTGAGTCTTAAGAATTTTATATTTATATATTTAACTATGAGCTCGAATAAAGTTATCATAGGCCGCTCAACCGAGTTAGTCTAGGCAAGTAACAAGTTCAATTTTAAGCGTTGTCTAAAAGGAAGGCCTTGATATATATTACCAACTGATGAGGACATTTTAGAGACGCTCGAAAACTTAAAGCATACCACTTGGATATTCTCTCCAGCATCTGAACCAGACCTCATCCTCGATACTTAGGGGGTTGAGAACACATGGTACGAGTTGATATTTGCTGGACGAACATATTATAAGAATCATAGGATCACCCGTGCCAAGCAAAATCTTCCTCCAACACCAACCAACCACGCTAATGGGATTATGCCTGAAAAGTTGAACATGGATGAGGCTCAAGCACACATGTCACTGCTCTAAATTTGATCTCATGACAAACCGAATTCCATCTCATGACAACGAACGTGACTCTCAACCAAAAAAGTTTTCCCAAAGTAATAATGATCTCATCATAGAAATATAGACATACAGTCATGTGTACATGTGACAGCCCAACAAAAACACTGCCGACACTGAAGCCCCAGTTGAAATCGAAGAAGACATCCACTCGATTTCTAAACCCACCATACGAAATTCTTGTCGGCTCATGTACAATTCTTTCTTGTAGTCTAAAAAATAAAATTGTGCGATATATATCTGATACTATCAAATAATATATTTCGATTTATTAAATTATATAAAATATATATATATATACTAGTGATTAACAGAAGTTAGCAAATTAATCCCCATCTCAACCATATCTGAAGCTGGCTGTTGAATTCTACCTCTGAGTTTCAAATCCCACGTGAGTTTCTCTCAACTCTTCGTTAGCCATATCTGCAAATTAACAGTCAATGAGCTTATGCGAACAGTTTAGTGAACTAATCACGAGGTCTATGAACTCACGAACATTCATCCGGTGAATCCCATAATGGTATTCTCATCAGAAGATGTCGTTACTAGTGTCCGAAGAATCCAAATGATCGTAAAAAACATCAACCCGGCCGGTTTTCATGTTAAGAACTTTAGGTGTCTCTATCGATGAATGAGCTTTGACAGATTTTGAATAGCTCTAAAGTCTAAAATTGAATATTTGTACTCTTTGACTATAAATTTTAATCTTACGGTCTAAGTCATTTAAAAAAAAAAAGTGAGAATATTTTATTATAATTAATATATTGATTAATAAAAAGAATGTACTCTTGAGGAAAATAATAATGAATATTACTATTATTAAATGGAATGCACTCTCAAGGAAAATAATTATTGTGTATTAGATTCCAACATTAATATTTAAAGATTCGGGTATCTTTTGCTAATCTTACCAGCTGCTACTATTAATTCTACTAAAAGCAAAGCACAATTTACGTATATTTTATAATTAAGTTTGTACTTAGTTGTCACAACCTTTACATGTTTCCCTCTAATGCAGCCGGTTCAAGTTATTGAAAATGAGTCCAGAAATCCAAGTTATGAGCCCTTAAAATTCAAGCAAGGAAGAAGATAAAGAAAGACTAAAGTGGGCTGCAACACAGAGGCTGCCCACTTATGATTGATTAAGAACAAGTTTGCTCCGATCCGTCATGGAAGATCGAGACGGCAATAGGAACGGAATCGAGGGAGTAGCAATGCACAAGGAAGTGAATGTATGGGAGCTTAGTGGGAAGGAAAAGCAAGATTTTATTGACAATACATTCAAGGTTGTGGAAGAAGATAATCTTGAGTTCTTGACTAGGCTCAAAGATCGCTTTTATTGGCACTGGCTGGAAAACTAGACCCAACTTTAGGGGTAAGATTGCGTTTAAACGTCCGACCAAGAATTAGTAATTAGAGTAAAAAGGAGAGAAAAAAAAACATGCTTTTTATTTATTCAGGTGCAAGCACAAGTAACATACAATGGTCATAATCTTAATGAATTCGTTCCTGAAAAGACATCATCCTACATTAGTCAGAACAATGCTCACTTGGGAAATCTAACGGTTAAGGAGACCTTAGATTATGCAGCAACGTTCCAAGGAGTCGGGAATCGATATGGTAATAATTTACACTATGCTATATTGACCACGTCTCTTTCAATTTTTTTTTTAGTTTTTTTTAGTTTTTGGCAAACATAGTAAAACGTGTATGCAAATTGTATTCAGATTTTCTCACCGAGCTGAATAGAAGAGAGCGGGAAGCCGGAATTTTCCCGGACGCTGAAGTTGATCTATCTTTTCACGAAGGTACTCAATACAACAAATATGACTATTCATTGCAAAAAGTATGATGTTTGTTTTATATAAATGAAACGTAAAATTTAATTTATCCTGGCAATTACAATGGAAGGAGCTCCGAGCAATCTAGTTACAGATTACTTTCTCAAAGTTGATGTTCTTTTTCCCCCCCTACTTTCCTTTTCACTAATTTAAATCAAACAATGAAATTTAAGTTAATATTTTGTATTTTTGAACATCTTTACTTCGTGTAACAGCTGTTGGGGCTCGATACATGTAGAGACATACACTCGTCGGAGATGATATGAAGAGGGGAATTTCCGGTGGGCAGAAAAAGCGTGGGACAACAGGTTAAGTTAATTTAATTTTACTCAGTGTACTAATTTGCTAATCTAGTGAAAATTTCAGTGAGAAATCAATAATAAGTTGTTACTTTAAATGGCTAAATGTTCTTCGTCGACATTACTTTGTCGACATTACATTCTCTTTCCATCTTTAAATTCATTCTAATTGTAGTATTAATCACATTAAGTAAACACATGCTTGTTTTGTTACTAGGAAATGAAGGAACGAGGGGCAACAGTGGACAGGCTTCAGCTCCTACGTGAAGTAACTGGCGCTTTTAGACCAGGTATCTTAACCGCGTTAATGGGTGTTAGTGGGGCCAGAAAGACAACCTTAATGGATGTTTTGGCGGGAAGGAAAACTGGCGGTTACACTGAAGGTGATATTAGAATCTCGGGTTTCCCGAAGAAGCAAGAAACCTTAGCAAGAATTTCCGGATATTGTGTGCAAACCGACATCCACTCACCGCAGGCCACCGTCCAAAGCTGGTTTACTCGGCCTTCCTTAGGCTCCCCAAAGAAGTCAGCAACACAGAAAAGATGGTAAGTAACGGGCATTGAGTTCCAATTTATTCACAAATCTAGAGATATTAGACAGAGTACAGGGTAGACCCATAAAATTTGTTCGAGACAACAAAAGTTAGGAAGATTATACACACACATATATATACGCACGTGAAAAAATTAGAATATGAGGATATATTTTACAAAAACAGAAATAATTGAACAAAAAAGTGGATAACTTAAAAATTTAAGGGTTTAATTTACAACGCATTGATAAAATATTGATAAAATTATAATATTGGAAAAAATATGTTGTAAATTGTTTCTGGTTCTTTCATACACATTCAGGTATTTGTAGAAGAGGTGATGGAGCTAGGGGAACTAGACAATCTTAAGGATGCTCTAGTCAGGCTTCCCGGAATCACCGGTTTGTCAACCGAAAAAGGAAGAGGTTGACTGTAGCGGTCGAGCTCGTTGCTAATCCTTCTATCATATTTATGGATGAACCGATTTCTGGCCTTGATGCCCGAGCGGCTGCAATTGTGATGAAAACTGTTAGAAACACAGTGGACACCGGAATAACGGTTGTGTGCACAATTCATCAACCTAGTATTGATATATTTCAAGCCTTTGACGAGCTTCTAATGATGAAGAGAGGAGGTCAAGTTATCTACTCGGGACCACTTGGTCGCAATTCTCACAAGACCATCGAATATTTTGAGGTACTTTGAATTAATTTTTCATTCCATACAGAAACTGTTAGATCCGAGTGATAAATTTGTTACATGATTTCTTTTATCTTTTGATTCAATAATGAATAATGTAGGCAATTCCTGGAGTGCCAAAAATCAAAGACAAGTACAACCCGGCAACTTGGATGCTCGAAGTGAGCTCAGTGGCAGCTGAGGTCCGGCTCGGAATAGACTTTGCCGAGTACCACAAATCATCATCCTTGCATCAGTAAGTACAAACTTAGTTCATTTATTAAATAATTATAAGTATAGTAATGGATCTTTAACTGTGGCTATAAAAAATCAGGAGAAATAAAGCTTTAGTGAAGAAGCTAAGCAACCCACCAGCATCAGCTAAGGACCTCTATTTTCCAACTCAATATTCTCAATCATCATGGGGTCAATTAAATCTTGCATTTGGAAGCAATGGTGGACTTACTGGAGAAGTCTGGACTACAACCTTGTTCGATACTTCTTCACCTTGGCTGCCGCCTTATTGGTCGGAACCATCTTCTGGAAAGTCGGCATCAAAAGGTCTATTACTTACACACCTTTTACCCTCCAAAAAAAAAATAAAAAAATAAAGAAGACATCTTATAATATGTGACATGTCCTTTTTGTTTCTAAATGTTATATGGTCAATATTTTTTAGGAGTGATTCAGCTGACCTTAGCATGGTAATCGGGGCTATGTATGCTGCCGTTCTATTTGTCGGAATCAATAACTGCTCCGCTATTCAACCGATAGTAGCCGTAGAAAGAACCGTCTTTGATCGAGAAACAGCTGCTGGGATGTACTCCGCCTTACCTTATGCCCTTGCACAGGTTAGTAATAAGCTTATATAGTGTTCTAGTTCAATAAATTAAACTAAAAATTATCACATGTTTTACCTTATTATATTTTATTTTTTGGCAGGTGTTTGTGGAAATACCATTTGTATTTGTCCAAACCACTTATTACACTCTCATTGTATATGCCATGGTTAGCTTTCAATGGACCGTTGCGAAATTCTTCTGGTTCTTCTTCATCTCCTTCTTCTCTTTCCTCTATTTTACATACTACGGCATGATGACGGTTTCCATCACTCCGAACCATCAAGTAGCGGCTATTTTCGCAGCAGCTTTCTATTCACTATTCAACCTTTTCTCCGGTTTCTTCATTCCTAGACCAGTAAGTACACATCTTTTTCTTTTTTCTTTTTGATAAAAATGTCAGTGTTTAGTGACATTTCTTGACACGACTAAACAATTTTCAGAGAATTCCGAAATGGTGGATATGGTATTATTGGATTTGTCCCGTGGCTTGGACGGTATATGGATTGATTGTATCACAATATGGAGATGATGAGGGACGTTTGAAAGTACCCGGAATGAGTCCGGATCCGACTGTTAAGTGGTACATAGAGAATCATTACGGGGTTACGGGTGTTTTGGTGGGCTTGACGTGCTTTTTTGCATTCATGCTTGCCTATTGTACTAAGACCTTGAATTTCCAAACAAGGTAAATGCTCGATTCACAAGTCTTACTTCATGGTAAGGAACCAACCAAGCTAAACCAAAGTATTTGTCTCCCATACTTATATTTACCATAGTCAAAGCATAGTACAATATGTCATCGTAGAGAGAATCTGGTCAAAGGATGGTTTGGTCTTTTAGCAACAGGTAAAATAGAAACTGAAGCTTCTTGGCTCTATTAACCAGGTGACAGTCTCTTGTTTGTTTCGCTTCCTTTTTTCTCTTCTTTTTTGGGCCCTCAATACATCGAATTCTACGTTCCCGCGTCCCTAAAAATAGATATAGATTTATCTCTTTTGGCTTTCTAATCTTCTTGTACACAAACACAATATCATTTTTAATCTTATAATTAGAGTGAATTCTCTTAAATGGGTTAGCATTTTGAAGGACATTTATAAACGAGAGACCAAACTATACTCAAAATGATCTGCAAACTCATCCATGAATTTTTCGAAATGCGAGATGACTCACTAGTCACAAGATAAATGAAAAAAATATCTAAAAAATGGCGTATCCAGAACTTTGGTATCACTCGGAAAGTTATGATTAATAATACTTGAACTACCTCTTAGAGGTCAATTTAACTTTTGTGCCGAGTGAAACTAGAATTCACTCTCAAATGTCACAAACTCCAGTTAACTTTTTCCTATGTCACAAGCTCCAAGTTCATTCTCACGCTTATCTTAAGCAAGTACAATATTTTAGTAGACAAAGAAATAGCCTCTTAGATTTCTCAAGAACATAATCAAACTCCCAGCTTCATGGCCATATGCTACAAATCCTTTCTCCAAAATCTAACCAAGAGAAAAAAAAGGCAAAAAAGAAAAACAAAGCTTTTAGTAATCTAATTAAAATATCACCACGAAGGAGAAGTACAAGGAGAACCTAAAGAAGAAGCAGAAGAAGAAGAAGGTTCCGCAATAACATTACAATTAGACTCGCTCTCGGAAGCAACAATTGACCTCGAATCCCTTAGCGAAACCGAACAAGCGTCTTCTGGAAGCTTCTCCATTGGAGACAATGGCGTAGTTTCCACGACCCAGTTTGACTCGTGAACACATCCTTCATCCTCCTCATCTTCACCATTTTCTAAATATGAAGGAGATGAATTTGGAGTTTCAAAAGGAGAAACAATGTCAAGTGCTACTTCTACCCCTTTGTCGTTGTGATCATTATGAAATATGGGATTAGAAATGTACACTAAATGCTGCTCTTCTTCATCATGATGATGATCATCAAAACTAGTGGTGCTACTGATTTTTTGAAGAGGGGGTTCTGAAATTGATTGATTTGGTGAAATGGGAGGTTGAAAAAGTTGTTTTTTTGGGTTTAATTTGTGGTCTAATGAGCCGGTTTGTGAAGGGAAAAGGAGGTTTCTTGGAGCATTTAGGACTCCGTGGGAGTATAAGGTCTGAAGAGAGGTGGTTGAAGTGGGGCCAGGAGGTGGAGTGTTTGTGGCAGCAGCGGCGGCGGCGGTAGTTGTGGTGGGTTGAGGGCGGCGGTGGCAGCGGAGTAAGAGGGAGCAGTATATATGTGCTAGAAGGACCAGAATAAGGGTTAATACTAGTGCAAGGATAACTACCATAGCTAGTGTGGCTCCCATTGCCTTAGACTCTCCGTCTCCTTTTCTTTCTATGAACCTCTTTGGGAGTCTAATGGTTGTTTTAATTTTGGCGGGAAAAGTTCTTGGTGAGTCTGACAAGACAGTGAAAGTTAATGGGAGTTACTGGAGAATCTCTTTGGACACTGGAGGATTATATCGGACGGGACAAGGGAAAAATCAAGGCTTTATTTTCTACCCTCACCGGGTGTGGATGTCTTTGACTTTTGAGGTCATAAGGGTCATTTGCAATAACTTATCATTCTTCTTTTTCTGTTCCATAAGATTGAGAAAATGACATTAATGGTAGTTTATTTAATGGTAGTTTATTCTCTGATTTAGACTACCATATCTATCTGGTTAGGACCTTCCTCCTTTTTTAAGCGCACCTCTCTCTCTCACCGAGAAAAGTTTGATCAATATCATATCATCCTCAACCAGAGGTTTAAAAGAATAAGAAGCAAAAAACAGTAACTTATGCCTCCCAACTACAATCTGGAGAATTACAACTTTAATATGATTCAAATCACAAACAGTAATTTCTGCTATAATGTATTATATTAAGTATTAACCTTAATTAACAGTCTCACAAAACCCAGGCTTAGGTCGCAAATAATCGACCCGACCATGTTTCTCTGTAACATTAAGAATTGCGGTTTGGCAAAAGAAATAAAGAAATCTAATAGAAGCACCTTAAGAAGTTGATAAGAAAATGAAAGAGGTAGTTTTCTCGATCAAGCAATTCATGGCGGACCAATCTTTCCAAGACGATACTCTGTGGAAGAAGATCACTGTAATATAGCACGGTCGAGATTGAGGATGTAGGGTTACCAATTAGAGATGAAAGAAGCCTCACCAGTGACCTAAACAATAAAGGGGTAAGACTCTGCAACGACAAAGATGAAAACAAACACAAATAAAAAAATTAAAAATAAAAAAATAAAAAAAATAAAAAAGGAAAGGAAAGGAAAGGGAAAATCTACTATAAACCTATCAAAGTAGAACAGTAGAAGTTTTGATGAAGAAAGATGAATAGAACCTCTTTCTTACATACCATTGCCTGGATCGGTGAGATCGGAGGAGACCAAGAAATTGGCAGAGGATTTGAATTTTTTGGGAATGAGAGAGCGTCATTTGAGTTGTATAGTTGCTGATAATATTCAACAGCCATTCAGACCTACCCTTCTATGTTTCATAACAAAGAATGGTAGCTGTGGAGAGGGAGTAAGATTTTGACCGGATGAAAACAAATTGCGACCTTTCAAGTTCTAAGAATGGGGAGAGTATTTAAGCATTTCCATATAAATGAGCCAATCATATACCCCGTGTCATTCAATGCAACACAGGTTAATGAAATTTTGGTTCGAGTGGGTCCTACTAACAATGCAATTAGAGACCCTTGAAGCAAACAAGGAGGAGTAAGAAGACCAACAAGCTCTCCTTCTTGTAATAGGTACTCAATCAATGAACCACGTCAAAAGTAAGGAGGATTCCTCCTGAGCCTTTCAGTGTGTTTGTTTTCACAACGCACAGACCCAAATGAATCTGTGAAATGACAAAATGAATGCCCTCATGTTTGATCAGGAAGGCATTCCAGGAATTAGAGTAATTAGAATTATTCCCTTCACATTCAAGTAGATTTAGTTTAGCAAAATACATAAGAGATGAGAAAACAAACCACATGAATTTGAACATACTCCCTTTTTTTTTTTTTCATATATTTTTTCTTTTTTGGCAAGTGAATTTGAACATACTCACATCCATGATTGTCTGACAAAAATCTTCCCGGAACACAAAGCAGGAACATACCGGTCAAGATATTCTACCTTGGGAGACTATTAAATTTCATGCCCTTCTGGCATGTAGCTCAGAGTGAACTCGTAGGCATGGGAGGAATCCAAGGCTTTAATATATATCAGACTCAGAGAGGAGTTCTACTGTTTGTCAGGCGTGTCCTCTTCCTTTTCAGGATCTTCCTCTTCTTCTTCCTCTTTTTTCTCTTCCTCCTCCTCATCTTCTTCAGGAGGATCATATGGCAATGGTGGTGGTAATGGGGTTTTCATAGGGCTAAACTGTGGAAATATATCAGGTCTCCGTCCTGGCTTAGGCCTCTCCCACTCCTGCATAAATTTAGGAGCAGAAAATAAACATCCAGAGCCGAATTGATATAGTTTTTCCAGCAATTTATTGGTGTAATGATAAATAAATGCAAAAGTTCCTCCACAGAGCTGTGTGCTGTAAATGCTGCACTTTTCAGACGTATAAACTCATAAAATGGTTCAGTTAACACTTCCTAACAGTTTCAGAAAGAAGAACAATCACACTGAAATTACACATGATCATAAACCTCGAATAACTTGATTTTTTCATGGTAGAAAGAATAGCAGATACTTTTGGTAAAGAATCGGAAACTGAAATTGCACGATCAACATTCAGAACTAACCGATAAATTCACAAGATAAACTGACATACTTTCACAAAAGAAATAGGAACTAGAAGACAGAAGAAAGCCATCATAGAAGTTAAAAATGCATAGTAATCGTGTTATCTGATAGCTCTACTATGTTGGATAGAACTCTGTTCGCAGCTCTGAATCTTCTTTCCTAGGAAATTGATAATTTTCTTCTGAAGCAAATTCTAAATCAATCCTACTCCAAAAGTACAACGACAAAGCCAACTTGTTGGATGAACTAATGAGAGAGAGAGAGAGAGATTACGATGGGGAAATCGAGAGGGTTCCGGCGAGTGAGCTTCTCTTCATCTGGAGCCATACAGACCACCTGCTTGTTAACCCTAGTCCACCTCCTTGTACTGCGAATTTCACTGCCAGAAGTTAAATTTGGCACCGAGAGGAGGAAAAAGCATCTGTGACTCGTCGAAGAGGAACATGGAAGAGAAGAAGATAATGGCGTGTAAGCTGCAAACGAAGAGCTCACGACTAGGGTTTTGGAAGTTGAGAGACAAATCGACGCCATATTCCTCTCTCTATCTCACTCTCTACAAATTCTGAAGCTCTGCTTCTCCTTCCTCCCTCTTTCTCCGGGCCGGGTCTAAAACAGGCTATCCTTGACTGCGTATATATAGTCCCTCATACTTCAGAAAGCCCATTCTGGCCCAGTTCCCGCCACCGTTTGTCGTTGTTCAGTCCAATTATGTGCTCAAATTAGCACAATTTTGTGGATGAATTTTTGAGTGGATTCGAGACATAATATATTGATTAAGTATAATTATAGATATTAATTTTAAATATTAAGTTAAATATAATTATAATCACTTAATTTATAAAAAATGAAGCACATTTCAAAATTTTCTTTCCATAACCTGGAGTTTATGTAAAATATATTTTAGCTAGATCGTAAACTATATTCTGCACTCAAATCAAATGAAAAGTAATATATCACGACATAGCAGAGGGTTAATAATCAGAATATTCTAAAATAGAATAGATACCTCCGAGTTCGAAGAAGGCTGGAATGGAAAGCAAGAAAAAAAGATATCGCGAAGAAAGTAGCTCGAAAAAGATACTGTTTTTACGCTTAATTGATTTGAATGGACTTAAAAAGGTAATTACATTTTCAAGCTCTAGCTTTCCACTTCCCAAGTCGTTTTCGTGCAAGAAATGATTTAGAACTCAAAAACTTCTTATCATCTTCACTTGCACTGTCTTCACTGTCCAACACAATTTCCACTTCCGACAAAGATGATTCTTCTACTCCTGCTTGGTCTGTTCCCTGGACGACGACTCTATCAATATCTTTTTTAGACTGCTTGGTCTGTTCCCTTGGCTGAGCATTACCATCATTGCTTCCCTGCAACCGAGCCTCTGAACCTAAAGAACGCTTCCACTGAATTCCACACTCTTTATAACTCAGATGCAAGCTAGCATTTCTTAAACCAGTTTGGGTACTTTTAGAAGATGTAGATGAAGCCTTGAGTTGGCTTTTGGGAAGTGGGTCCTCTACATTCTCCTTGTTATTGACTCTGTTTGTCTGTGACAAGTTCCCAGACTGACTAGTTGACGATTGAGGGATCAAGATCCTTATCTCACTGCTAGAATCATTCACTGATAATGTGTTTTTCAAACATCCTAATAGCTGCTTCGGTTCAAGCTTTCCCACCTTCTCTGGTCTCATGACTGTTATCTCATTCAGCTTAGTATTCTCATTGCTATGGCCATTTATCTTCTGGAACTGATTATTATATTCCAATGATAACTTCCTCCTTGTCCCACCTAGCTTTTCCTTTGTCCCATTTTTTGTTTCTTCAAATTCCATCTGGTGCCTAGGAATGTCATTAACCACCTTATTATCGTCACCTATCTCAGTTCGGCCATTATTAGGCTCCAAAGACAACTTCTGACTAATCCTACATATACCCTTTTGGCTTTCATAATGCTCATTAACTTGTTGATTTGTTTCCTTTGAATTAACATCTACCTGTAATAAGAAGTCTACTAATTTGAAGAAGACACATAGACTCATAGAAACATATATGAACAACCTGTATGCTGTACTACCTTGATTGTATTTGAACTAGCTCCGGCATTGGCATATTTCTCGGTCATAGTTCGAGCTTTCTGGTCAAAAAGTTGTCGGTTGTATTTGAATTCTCGACTCTACACATTTACACAAACATATTATTAAAGAGGGGTTAAAATAGAAGAGGTGAGTAGACATTTTTTCTTAAGATATGTACTCACTACTTCACACATTAAGCCATCATCTGGATTGGGTTCGCTCAATAGCAAGCCTATGCTTGTAAGCACGGTTGAAATGTTCAGTGAGGGTTGCCAAGCACCCTGTTTGGATTCAAACCCGAACTTCGTCAGCATAGATAGAAGATGATAATTTTTTTGAAGATTTTGCTGCTTTTTAGGAAAGTAAAACCCAAGATATCAAATAAATCCCATGGGAATTTAGATAATGTAAGTGTATTGCTACAATTTGACAGTGAACTACTTAGCTCTTTTGTTGCTAGTAAATGTATAAGAGATAAACTTAAGGGTTTGATCTAGCTTAACACTTTGCACGCATTAAGTGGAAAGGATATCTCACCTTTGGAGGGAGATTGAGAATGTCTAGACAAATTCGACCTCCATTATCAATATTAGGGTGATAAATCGGTGTAGCAAACGACACGATCGGAGGCTGAAATGGATACCTACAATTCCAAAGGCCCTCAATTCAGCAAAAACAAAAAACTAACCCCAAAAAAAAAATCCTAATCCGGAAACATCAATCGAACCTTTCAGGAATCTGAATCTTAATGCTGAAAACCCCTTTAGCATAGGCAGTGCCTTCAGGACCTTCAATCTCTGAGAGAAAGAACAATAGTCAAACAAACTCGCCAGACGAAGGAAGATAACAAAAAGGAATTGGAGAAATTCTAGGGTTGAGAAAACTGGAACTCACGGGCGTCGATGGTGGACAAGGAAGGAGAAGAGAAGTCAGAATCGGCGGAGAGAAACGGAAACGAAGCGCCGGGAGGAGGATCGGTAAGGATGAGCTTCAGCTCTTTTTGCATTCGAAGGTTCAGCCTCGCCGCCTGAGCCATTTTCCTCTCTTCTTTTTGGCTCCGCAAATTTTGGTTGCTGAATTTGAACTTCTAGAAGAAGAAGGGTCTGTGAAAAAGCGCGGGCAATAGGAATTGGAGTTTCTAAACGATGTTTTAGTATGGACGACACGTCGTTTTAAAACACCCGACGTGTTGGTTTGGGCCTTTCGGCTAGCTCGTTGGGCCGGTTAGAAATTGGAGTTCCTGGCTCGAACTTCGCATGTAAAATTTAATTCCCACTTTTTTTTATTTATAATTTGAGTTTATTTATAATTCCCACATGTAAGTCGTCTCGTAGGAGCCCTTCACAACCATAAATCAGTGAATTTATAGTTATTCAATTTAGAACATGTAAGGACATAAATCTATGAACAAGGATGGATCACAAAAAACTAAATCTAAAACACAAAATGGAAGGAGAGAGAATGTTGATCAAAATCAAATTATTAAAATAAAATACCCATTCTAATTAATCTAAGACTTGGTAGGAGCAAAGGATTCGGAGTAGATTTCCATGAAAAACCTGTCGACAAGATCTAAGTAAGGAGGACAAGTGAGCCGAGAGTAGTAATGAAGAACCTCTTCAAGGTCCAAAACATGATCCACATCACTCCTATCCAACATCTGCAATTCCTTCAGTTTCTCGGCAACCAAACACACCCTTTCCCTCCTCCTCCTCCTCCTCATCACACCCTTATTATAATAATTATTAGATACATAATTATTACTATAATCCTTATGATCATCACCTTCGTTCCGAAACACCTCCCTCTGTTGCTTCTTCTTCATTAATGGCGAAGATAGAGTACAAGTATTATGATTCTGATGCTGATGACGATGATGATCTTCAGCCACAGTGTTGAAGGAAAACTGGTTCGGGTTTTTTGGTATTTTCACGTATCCCTTGCAAGAGAAGAGAGTCTTCAAGCTTCCTAGAGTTTTCTGGAACAGCCTTCTGGTGCTTCTTAGCAGCATGATCTCTGTATAATATTACTACAACGAATATGATCAATATTTCATCAAGCTAGGCTTGCTCTATGCTCTCTTTATATATATATACATATATCGAGAGAGAGAGAGAGAGAGAGAGTGAATGTAGGAGCCATTGATGAAGCTTCTTTAATTAAGTAATTTCTTCAAGCTTTTTCTCTTCAACGCCCTTTTTGTCCGAAAACGCTCCTTTGTGAACTTTTAGGGTCATAATACTAACTACTAATTATTTCTTTAGAAGGAAATTAAGGAGCGGAGGGAAGGGAAGAGAAGGGATGTACGTTAATTAGAGTGAATCTATTAAGCTGTCTAATTGATTAATCAGCCTTCCCTCCTACTTAATTTGCTTAATCATATTTATATTCCACTTTTTGTCTTTTTAACGACAATATCTATAAATAATAGCATTCTAATCTAATTAGTATTTAGTAATAAGAGTTATACATTTTGGTATGCATACCTAATCAACCCGTTACTCACGCACTACCTTACTATAATAGCTTAGCTGTGTATAGATGTGGATATTATTTCAATAATTATTATTATGACAATAAAGTTAGACGTGTATATTAATAATGCATATATTATTTTAAATAATTTAAATTAATATTATTCTCATTTTTTCCGTACGTTTTCCTTTTATATATTATAAATTAATGAAATTGATTGAAGATAAAGTTTTTAAATATATATTTTATTTTAATTATATATAAAATTGTAATAATATAAAATTTAATTATTTAAATTTAATTAATCATTCACGACGTGGGCACGCCGACAACATTCCACTAAAAAAAAAAAAAAAAGTGTCTTTGCCGGGATAAAGTTCGTTGCAGTTTCATGGGATTCTGTCTGAAGAACTATTCTTCTGTTTTGTATCGATTTGCAATAATTATAATTATATATATATATATATATATATTATAATGAGCCTTATTAGTAATTTTACTCACGTGCCATATTCTCACTCATGTTAGCTGTTAAGACTTGAGATGCATATAGAACTAAATCTACATATTAATCCCAAAATAGTAAATTACATTTATAAATACTATTATGTTAATATAAACTAATAACCAATTATATACATACATACATACATACAGCTAAGCATGGCGGCTGTATATAGTGTAAGAACAAAAGAAGATGAATCAGCTGACAGAGACCAAAGACCTGCTTCACCTACTTCTTATGCAGACAGAAGATCTAGCCAATCGTTTCGTGCCATGTGCCCTATGGTTGGGAATCAAGTCTCATTCAAAGGCCTGTTGTGGACCCCATCTCCAACCTACCCCTTCCCATGGTTCGAGGCTCAAAGCATGATAATACTAGACGTGTTGACCAGCCTAGGGCCGGCCTGATATTATGTAAAGGCTGTTTGGATATATGGATGGCTTCATGTTCTCTACTGGACAGCCCAATTAGACAACGGTGGGCCTCGGTCCATCGACTCACTTTGTACTTCCACCTTTAGACTACTTTTTTAGTTAATAACTACAAAGTTTAGGCTCTATGTTATTAATAAGACCTTCAATTCAAATTTTTATTTAAATCATTAGACAACTAATGGAAAAAAAAAATTAATAATAATAATTATTATTTTTATTTATATAAAAGAATAAAAGAAAAAAAACTCTAAAAAATAAAGATCAATTAAAATTACTTATATTAAATTATCGTTTAAATTTTAATGTAATTTAAGCTTTTCCAATAAATATAACTTAAGATATATTGATATATCATAATTATATAACTAATTACATATATCATTAAAATTAATGGATCGATTTAGATTTATCGGATGGGATCGATTGGGTTTGGCAATCCAATGACAAGTGGACTATTGAATGCTCCTCCCAAACCCTAACCTAGCAGCCTACCCTATCAAATTCTCTTTCACACAACTTCCTCTTTTGTTGATCTGATACATACAGAATAAAGGCCAAGCCCAAATCTCTGCACCCCTGAAAAGCCCAATTCAGTTTAGGCGAAAAACTTTTTGTCATATGGGCAGAGAGAGAGAGAGAGAGAATGACAAACAGATTTTTGGGGGCTCAAGAACCCAAAAAATGCCTCAAAATACAAACCATTAATGAAGAACAAAGCAAAAAGGCCCAACCCAATTGGACAGTAACCATTCAGAAAACAACATAACTGTTGCCAAAATGGCATTATATTAATGCCGTCACTGCCAACAACACAAACCCAGCAGTCATAAATGATAATGTCTTTTTTTTTTTTTTTTTTTTTAATTATTACTTTTAAAATTTTTTTGCTTCCTGTTTTGTAGATTCTAACTTCACAGCTTTGCTTCCTATCATTGGCCATTCATTAAAAATTTAAATTAAGAAAAAACATTAATATTATATACCCTTTGTGGGGCCCCATTTCATGAACAAAGAGGCCCATTAAGGTCACATAGCTATCGAGCTCAGAAGCATTATTTAAGAGAGACGACTACATACAGAAACGAGAGAGAAATCAAAATAAAAATTTGTTTTTGTAATTTTTAAGAAAAATCCAGTTTGTATTATCAGCTGCTTGAAATGGACGTTTCGATTCGACTGGAAAGAGAGAAGCTATTAGCGTTTATTAGTAACTGACTTATCAATTTTGGGGTAGGAAACGCTCATATGTTCTCTGGACTACAAAACAAACCCCCTTTTTGCTTATTTTTGTTTCTAGGTTAAAACTAGATGTTTGAATGTGACGTTTTCTTGGGCTCAATTTTTCATATACTCTTATTTATCAAATTTAGTGTGATATTTTTAAGTAATATTATAATTTATGAAAGAAAAACATTATAATAATTTAAGAGGGTGATGATAAATTTTATTTATAATTTTTTTTTATATATTACATTATAATTATATTATTATAATATGGTATGATTTTATTTATCACGGGCCATATATTTTTATGAGATTCTTCCTTCTTTTTTTTTTGGATAAATTATATCAATTAATAATCAATAAATAAAATTAATATACCTAATCTTAATGATAAGATGTTTTGTCCCTTTTGATGAATCATTGAACCATCAATTTTCATATTTATATAATTATAATGTCCCTTTTTTTGTTATTTTGTCTTCTATTTAGAGAAATGGAATATATATATATATATATATATACATGAAAGAGTGAATCTAAAAAATTGCTTGTACTTGATGATATAAGTGTTAGATTTTTTTTTTCAAGTTTTTTGTCTCTTTGCTGTCACTTGGATTACATAATTGAAAAAAAAAAAAACATAAATTTATTTTTATTATTATTATTATTTTTTTCCCTCCTCAGCAGTTTGAAAGTAAGATTACTCGTGATTTATAATTTATAATAATTTATAATAATTTATATAATAAGTAAGTAATCAAAATGTCAAACCAACTTTCTTTCAACTTTTTGACACTCTTTTCATATCAAAAGGAGAGCCCTCTTCTTGCAGCTATGAGCTGCTGCTGCTGCTTATCAATGGTTCAAAAAGTTCATAATTCCGAGAGTTTTTTATAAAAAAATTATAAATTATAAAAATAATTTTAAAGATCATATATTATAAGAAGACTACAATTTAAGTTTAGATAAAATGGGCGTAATATTTATCTAACTTATTTTATTTTATTTAAAGTTTTGTTTTAATATCGATAAAATAATTGTTATCAAAACATATGGTTATAATTACTCCTTCTATCTATGTTATTTATTTTTTTAATAATGATTTTAATTAAATGTTACCATGTCACTAAATATCTACTAAGCAAAAGTGCTTTTTTTTTTAATTTTTATTTTAAATAATAAAAATAGCAAGAAAATAAAATTAATGCATATTAATTAACTGAAAATGAAGTTAGAACTCTTAACAAAAAATAATAATAATAATAATAAAAAAAAGAAGGAGCGAAAATAAAACTAGAAAAGAAAACAGAGATAGTTTCCTACTAATAACTAATTTATCTTCTTCTCCGATCAGTTAAGAACCCCAATCTATAAACAAAGCTTCCCAAATCTCAGTGAAGACCTCAACGATGACTCTATGATGGCGTTCTGAATTCAACGAGAGAAAGCACTGCAACAGCTGCTCCAGATCCTGAGCTGCGAATATCTGTTTCTCCACGATCATTTCCACCATTGAAACTCTGAAATCGTTGTAAGGATCGCTCGATTTCTTCACCATTGCAAAACTATCCTTCACTTTCCCCTGTAATGGAAACAGATCCACTTTGAAGCTCTCTTTTTCTGCAGGTTTCGAGTCTGATCTCGGTCGACCACCTTCATTTTTGCGGCGGGAGCCGTGGTGGTGCCCACGCCGGTGCGGGCGACGAGACTCGGAGGAATCGGACGAGAGAGAGAGGCTTTTGGAAGAGAAGAGAGTCTCTGTTTCGTAGTAATGTCTCTTATCGTCTTCCTCGTCGTCGTCGCTGCTGCTCCACCACGTACCGGAGAAATACGTATCCCTTGATGACGAGCTGAAAGGACAAAACGGCGACGTCGTTTCCATGTACGTCTTCTTCTTTTTCTTCTTCATGTTTCTCGATTTCTTCTTTCTTTGCTTATTCTGCTCTGGATCCTTCTCGAGCTCGTAGAACGTCTTCAAAGGCGAAATCGGAGAGGTGTGATGGCAATTTCGGCCATTGACTCTGATAAAAGGAGAATGCGATTCTGAAACTCTACGTCTAGGAAGCATTAGGTTTAGATCGCGAGAGCAGATGAGACTTCCGACCGTTTCGGACGGACCGGCCGGTCTACAAACAGAGGGAAATGGTCGGGTTTTAGGTGAAACCGGTTCGATTAAGTGGAAGTTTCGGTGGTTTTGAGGGAGGAAAACGGCCTTTTCGATTATATCGGAAAGGTTACGAGAGCGGTTGCATGAGGAGAAAGAAGAGTGGAAGAGGCGAGAGAGTCGAAGCTTGAATCGTTTTTCCATTGAAAACGGTTTGAGAGAAAGAGAGGGAGGAAGAGAGAGAGAGAGAGAGGATGATATCTGGATATGGCGGTGTTATGTGAGAGAGAGAGAGAGGAATGGGAAATGCATGAGAAACCAAAAAGTGGAAGTGCTTTTTAAAACGACGGTTTGAGGAGAAAATAAAATAAAAAGGCGTAATAAAAAAAAAAACTTTATAAACCTAAATCGGTCCAAATTAAAGTCTTATAATGAAATTTTATACATAGATTTGTAAAATCACTAAATATAAGATTTCAATACTATATTTAAATGTTGGTTTTATATATTTAATTAACTTTACACTAAATTGACCCTCAATTTGCCTCTCTCCCCTTTGTTTATTATACCAAGTACATGCGACCTCATGACATATAGTGCACCCTAAAACACATGAACATATAAATATAAGTGTTATGAGTCTTATGACCTATGATACGAATCTTCTCTAGCTTTATGAACATTAGAAAACTGTCACTATCTATTCTACGAACGCTATTATTAATTTATTATAGATAACTTAGATGTCTATAATAAGCAGCTAAAAATAATAATAATTTAAAGTAAATTGTTACTAAAGTTGGGTGGATCCGGACCAGATGATTTGGTATTTGAATTCAAATTCGCAAAAATAAAGGGGAAAAAAAGTTCCATACTTCCATTCATAATATTAGGCTATAAGCCCCAACCATTAGAACTTTGGAGCTGCACTTTCTCTTGTACTAAGACCACCACGTCATTCATAAAAACGATCAACTTCGTTTTGGGCAAAATTTCAAAAGATGTCATATACATATTTACTTACCATATTTGCCGCCACATCTTATGCTATCATTGGAGTCCACTTTTTCTTATCATACCATATTTTGGTCTTACCCAAACCATATTTACTTACCATTAGTCCATTGACACATCTTCCATACACAACATTTAAATTCAAAATTTCGTAGTTTCCATCTCTATTCATTTAAAAAATAAATGTGAAAAAAAAATATATATTATTATTACAAGTTCTTGTCCATATGTTGATGTTTGATCCAACTAGTACAATACCAAAAAAACAAATAAGTGAAGCGTACTCATAAGGTCAAGCCAAATCCTGAATTTTCATGATTCTACTCCCAATTTTTAACCCATTTCCCTAAAAGTTACATGTCTCTCACGTATTCCTCTCCCTTCTGAACAGCATCGCAAAGTCTTAGAAGCTTCCAAACAGCATAAGAACACACCAAACTATTTTAAACGCTTCAAACTCTTATTACGACCTACAACTCTTACCCTTTCAAGCTTCACTATACATAATATCCAAACAAGAGCTACTAGACATTTTAGTGTAGTTGGAAATTTTTTTTTTATTTTTTATTTTTTTGCAAGTTGAAATTTTTACTCGATGACAAGAAGAAGGAGGCATTGGATTTCCGACCCACTTTCCTTAGATTTTGCTTCCACTTGAATTTATCCATTTGGTTGTTACTGATCAAAAAAGGGGCTCTGAAAAATTTTCAAACATGACTTGGGGGTTCTCACAAAGGGGTCTTAGTATTGTACATTTGGATTATTTAGTTTTGGGTGAGATGTGATTCATGTATCTTTTTCATGGACTGGTTGTCTCTTTTTACTTGGTAGCTAGCTAGCTTGCTTTGAAAGTTTCAATTCAATCATGTTTTAATTGCAAGTTTATTTATTTTTAATTCAAAAATATTTTTGTTGATATTTCCTTTCACTTCGAGAGGAGGTGACCAGTTAGGACTAAGCGCAACTGATCATATGTAATAATAGAGGTGTGAATGTGTGATTGATTGCATCTCCATTTCATATATTTTTCTTTGTGCTTGTCCTACTAACTAGCTTTTAGAAATATTTGCTCTTCTGCTGGACTGGTGTCCTTTGATTACAGAAAAAGAGAAACGATTGACCGCTTGAGTAAGATCTTACCTCATGTACTTGTTTAGATCCTCCAAATATTCATAGAGGTTGATGAAATGATATACTTCCAGCAAATACTCTTTTTTTTTGTGTTCTCTGGTCTTAGTTTCTGTCTACTTAAGTCATGGGTAGATCATTATATTAAAATGTAGGTAAATTAAATTCTAAGATTATAAATATTCAACATGGTTACGTGATGAGACATTTTAGTATGGATAAATATTTTAATCTACATAATAAATTAAATTTTATTATCTTATATTATATCATTTATTATATAAAAGTTATATTTATAATTATAATAAAATTTGATTTATTAATTGACCCAAAATATATTCATATAAATAAAAAAATCCCCCCCCAAAAAAAAAAGAAATTACTACGATCATCATTCATTAATTTTATGTTATATATTTTATATAATATTATGTCTTTGACTCAATCATAAGTAAAAAAAATCATTGAGTAGACACATTGTTTGTCTCCGGCAACAAGAAGTAAAAGAACACGGTGGCTACCGTCATACCTCCGGCGAGGGAAAAAAACGTCCCTCTAAACGAAATCTCTTTAGAAATACTCAAAAACGTAATCGCCTCTAATCCACTGACCAACCTATTCACCGATATGGCCAAGCTAGAACCTTGGGCCCTCAACCTCGACGGAAATATATCTGACGAGTAAACAAACCCAAGTGATCGGCCCAAGCCCAATGGAGAAAAACGAGAGAGCCGCACAAACAGCCACCACGCACAACTCAACAGCCCAAGTAGGACTAGAGTTCGAATACTCGACAAACTTAGACCCAAGCCCAAGCCCAGCTAACGAAACCGCCATCCCAATTGAGCCCAATAACAAAAGGGGCCGTCTACCGAACCGGTCCAAGAACAAAGCCGATTACAAGACAAAGAAGGTCTTTCATTATTCCCATTATCACTGCAACACCGACGACCTGTTTCTTGTTATGAATCCCTGCGTCTATAAACACTTCTGGACCAGTACACAACGGCGTCGTTTTCAGATGCTTGCAAGAAGAAATTAACTCCAACTGCAGCTGTGACAATTCGTCGAACCGATGGTGTGGGACAGATTATCAGCTCTTTCCAGACTCCATTCGGCGAACCTGTCTGGCTTCTTCTACACGGTCTTTCATGGCCAGCCAGCGAGGTGACTCCGGCATGGATAGAACTCCGATCACAACGAAGATCGCCGGTAGAGCGGCGAGCCCGAGCATTAACCTCCAGTTTATGAAGATCGGAAGGCTTGCTAGAGAGTAATTTGAGATGTAGCCGAGAAGAATGCCGACGTTGATGAAGACTTCAAGTAAGGAGGTGATGAATCCGCGAGTGAGAGCTGGAGAGAGCTCTGCGACGTAGACCGGCGCTATCATGAGGGAGAAGACGACGCCGAAGCCGGCGACTAAACGGCCGGCGATGAGGAAGGATAATGACGGTGCTAGTCCCATGAGGAGTGAGCCGAGTAGAAAATTTGTTGCGGCGAGGATTATGGTGTAGCGGCGGCCGATTGAATCAGAGGTTTTTCCGGCGGCGAGTGAGCCGATCAGAGAACATACGTTTAACGAACCTACAAGAATTTCCACTTGCGTGGTTGTGATCTTGAGATCATCTCGGATATAAAGCACAGCTCCACTCATCACTCCGATATCTCAAGAATTCGCATTCATACATTCACGGCGGTTAATTTTCTAGTTTGCAAAAACAAATAAAGGAAGTTATTTTCTTCAGATCGATGGGGAAGAACAATGGAATTAACTCACCATAGCCTAAGAGAATGGAGTTGGTAGAAGCTAAAATGGCGCCGGCAAGTGCGTATCTATTGAGACGATGAGATTTTACACGAACAGAAGCTTCCTCCTCCGTAAGTACAGTTTGATTTTGAGAGCCATCATCTTCATCTTCACCACTCTCTACCTTCGTCTCTTTCCCTACGTAGATAAGTATAACAATCAAGTGCGATGTTACAGAATTCCCTGCTGCCCTTATACGATATGACCCTTGTGAATCCATTTGTCGTCCCTTTCTTTATATTTGCTATGAAATTATCCCATAATGAACGCATTAGTCTAGTAGGACAGGTGGTTTCTTTGTAGAATTCTTTTTAGGACAGATGGTTTCTTGTAGAATACCTTTTCTTAGTTCTCATTATGCCCTGATTTGTAACACGAATTGTTGTGCTGTTATTAGTTTCTATATCATAATCAGAGAGGAAAAATCCTCAAAGGAAGGGACAGGTGATGTACTATTATTACTGTGCATGTCAGCATTTTCTTAATCACTTAGTATTATACTATATCCAATATATCTATAATTACGATTAAAGATCTTACAATCAACATAACTATAAATATATAAGATATTTTAATATTCAATATTTAATTTCGTATATATTAATTTTGAATTATAATGATACACATTATATGTCAATTTAAATTTAAATATTTAAAATATTTATAGCGATCGAAGATGATCATCTGTATATATCTTCGACGAAGTTATAACCGGAGAGAGGATGGATCGAGGGAGGGGCACTAGATGAATGAAGGAAATGGTTGGAGGGAGGGGCGGCATGGTATGGATCGAAGGGAGCAGCGGTGTCGGGTGAGGCAGAGATGTGTGTTAGGCGATGAAGGGTGGACATTTGTTGAGGAGGAAGGGTGGGCGGCGTCGGGTGAAGAAAGAGGTGGAAAATCTAATTGGGAGATGAAGGAAGGGGGCAACAGATCTAACGGGGAGAGGTAATGTCTGTCGGGGGCGAGTGAACGGCGGCTGATCTCATCGGGTGTCGAGGGCATTGGGCAGGTGTCTTGTCCTGCGTGGCTACATCGGGTGTTGGCCGAGGGAGGGACATGCATGCCTTGCTTATTTTATTTGTAATATTTTCTTATAATATTAAAGGAAAGCTTGACAAATAAGATACCGGACAAAAATGATGAATCCTAGTGTAGACGTATAAAAAAATAATAATAATAAAAGCCATGTTTATCCCAAGTGGTCATTGTCAGTATCTGCTAGTGACTCACATTCTTACTACAGCTAATTAGCTAAACGACGCCGTGTCATAGGCCAAAACAATAAAAGGAGAGAAGAAAAAACGTCGGATCAAGTTGTCCGTTATTGATGGCGCCAATTGCCGTTATAAATATCAAACAAAGTTTAAGGTCGTTTTAGTAAATAATTGGAACCGTTCGCCGAACCACCACATCCCCGCCGCCGCCGCCGCCGCCAAATAACTACCGTGAATTTCTCTCTAGTTATCTGCAAAAACCTAGGATTTCTCTCCTCTCCGGCGATTTTGTTCGAAACGGTGATTATATTGACGTATCTATGACTGAGAATGACATGATTTGGGATTCAATTTGCAGCCTTTGATTGCGATGGCTTAGTTTGATCAGGAGAAAGGAACAGGAAGCTTCGAGAAAAGGAGGAACAAGACTCTTACGATCTGTTTATCTTTCATCTTTAGCTTAATCATTTGCGTTTCGTATGTGGGTTTCCGTCGAGCGCATTCGAAAATGTCGGTCATCTTCACCTTCTATCTCTCTAGTGTTTCATTTTCGATTTTCAGATTAGGTTTAGGTAAGTATGAAGGCGGAGAAAGAGGCCTGTATCTGGAAAAATTTAGGTATCTCCACCATGTCATAGTGAGGTTCATGAGCAAATCCATACAAGGTAGTTTATATTTTACCGTATTCACAAATTTATCTATATGCAGTCTTTGTTTGGTTTCCGAGAAAGTTTAATAAAGTCTAAAGGAAAATGGAAAGTGAAATTCTGTCCTTCGAAGAGATGATGGGTGAAAGTGAAACCATACATTTCTCAAAATTCAAATTCACTGAGCCTAAGATCCAAATTCTCCCAAGCATAACACTAACAGAAGATCCACTAATTAACCTTAAAATCTCCCAAGTATGATAACAAAATTTAGGAGCGATAACACTAACAAGTTGTTGATTATCATAACTGTATACTACATTATCTTCTCCTTTTCACCTTGTCCTAAACTCTCCTCCTTAGGAGCCTCTCTGCACGTTGCTTCCGAGGCTTACGAGCCTCGATCTTCTTTTCATTTGTATTTTCTACCTCATCAATCTTCCTCTGTTCATTATTCTCATCACATTCATCCTTCTTCTCAAGTTCATTTGATTCGGATTCACCTTTCTTTTCAAGCTTACTTGATCCAAATTCATCATCCCTCTCAGTTTGGTTTTGTTCCTCTGATCCATGATCACAATCTTCTCCTCTTCTCTCTTCTTCCTGTAACTTAGGAGAACTTTTCAGACCACTACCACTTTCTTCTGCATTAGCTTCCTTCTTCTGCCGTTTCTTGGGATTTGTCTTCAAGTCCGACTGTGAACCTGTGTTTAATTCCTTTTTGGCACTTCCATTATGGACCCGATTCGATATTGGATATGCTTTACAAACGTAAATCTGCAGGTTAAATAGATATGATCATCTGAAAACTATTTATGTTGTGTATATTACATTAAGAAGAGTTTAGAAACCTTACCTTAAACCTATTAGGCTCAATCAATTCAAAAACCAGAGCATCCCCATCATCCAACTTATGTTCCAATGCAAAACCTCTCCAGCCACCACTTAGCCCAGCTCTTTTGCCTATATAGACAGAATTGTACTCTTTCCCTTCTTCATTTTCCAGTACCATATCGAACAATGTCTTTGGCAAATGTTCATCACAAAACTTGGAAGGGAGGCCCTATTGACACCAAACAAGAAAAGGAAAAGGAACAGAGAATATGTGAATGAGAATTCAAACCTCAAAGTTGATATATGCAAGTTTAAGAAACGGCCCTGTTAGACTCTTACCAGCCAGAAGCAACTGTAAACATGAGACCGAACCATGGATTTAACGAAAGATGGTTTTCCGGATTCTAGACTGCTCTGTAGCACTTCTGCAGATTTGAGAGCAAGAGCTCTTTCTTCATAGGAAGCTATTCTAAATTCATCTATTGGCCTGGCTAGATAACTACTAACAAAATCAGGAATATTTAGTTGTTTAAGAGTAGTCATTGCCATGAAAAGAAAAAAAAGTAATAAAGAAGAAGAAGTCACCTTCCAAATGTAGATTTGGACCCTTTTCTCTTCCTTAAAGGTGGAAGATCAATGTAGGCCTGAAATTGAAGCAGAGAAAAGAAAAATACTATCTGTATTCATTTGGACCCTTTTCTCTTCCTCATTATGATGAAATGAAGAATATTGGCACTGACCTCATCACTGTAAGATTGAACTGGGTTTCGTTCTCTAGTAGAACGTCTTGGCTCCAATATGCCATTACTACTACCTTCTGATTTCTTTGAAATACTTGGCTGGAGTGCCCCCCCCCCCCCCCCCCCCCCCACAGAAAAGAAAGATTAGAGGTGAAATCGAATCTCCAATCTGATCTGATCAGAACAGAAAGGATTCTACCGAAATCAAAGATTTTTGTTCTTTTACCTGGTACGACCTCTTGGCAGGAGACTTTGAGACCTCCGATAAGCTTTTCGATATCTTTGAAATACCCAAATCCTACAAAACCCAGAAACAAATAAATCTAAAATTCTTAAAAAGAGGAAGAAAAAGAAGAATGCGAAGAAGGAAAACCTCAAATCTCTTCTTGTTTTCTTCAAGGCGCTGCTTGCGAATCTCTTCGTAAGTGCAGATTTTGCAGATTTCCGCCAT
Organism: Coriaria nepalensis; assembly: GCA_027186245.1. Classification (NCBI taxonomy): domain Eukaryota; kingdom Viridiplantae; phylum Streptophyta; class Magnoliopsida; order Cucurbitales; family Coriariaceae; genus Coriaria; species Coriaria nepalensis. The sequence continues at coordinate 1,516,422 of CP114482.1, forward strand.
TGTTCCTTATAGTGAAAAAAGTTTCAAGCTTTTTTGATTTACTTCTTCAATTTATTATTATTATTATTTTTTTTTCTTATTTTCTTCGAGAGCTTGAGATTTAAATTTTTGCCGAACGCGCCAGAAAGACAAACAGGATGATATTCCACCTAGGCCTAGGGTCTCGTAGGGTGTGAAGAAGACAAAATATGGTGAAAAAACGACATGTCGTTTTGAGTTCCGTGCTTGCTACAAACACGCGCCTTGTTTTTTTTTTTTTTTTCCTTCAATAACAAGTTACGACACCATCCTAACGTAAAATTAAAAATATCTCCAGAAAGTGACGAGTTTCTTGCTTCTTTTACTTAACGTGTGGTCGTCACAATCCTCGACTCATTATCCAACTTGTTCTCGTCTCTTCTCTAGATATTTTCACTTCTTATTACAACTTTCTCAAGCATTATAAGATATCCAATGCCACCTCCTGGACGCTTGGAAGCTTAATCACTTCATTAGAATGCGGTTTTGCTAAGATTTCTTGTTTTTTTGTTTTCTGCTGCTTAAAATTCCATCTTCCATTCTGATCTATGGCTACGGTCACGAAGCTTCAACTTCAAGTACACCCACAAAGCTTCCACCAGAACAGAACCGGGTCCATCCGACCCGGTTTTCACAACCGGTCCGGTTTAGTACTGCCTCCTGCTGGCCGTACTGGGTTGTGCTTGAAACACTACTGCAGGTCGTTTAGGAGTGAGGAGGAGAGCGGGGATTTGAAAGAGCGGGGCAGAGAGAGTGCGAGAAAAAATTGTGTGAAGTTGAAGAAAAGGGACAAACCTGGGTTTTGGAATTCTTTAAGGTCTGCCCTTTTGGGTGGGTTGGGCTCAGATGTTGAGTATGGAAAAGCTGTTGTTGAAATTGAGGAGGTTTTTTCTTCAGTAAGTTATATTTTTGTTCCAATTTTTTTTTTTTTTTTTAAGTACTTCAATCAGAGTTCAATATTGTGCTCAACTGGAGAGGATTATACTGTTTTTGTTTAGCTAGCTCAGTTGAAACAAGTGTACAATTGACCCTAAAATTTTCTGTTTCTGTTTTATGTTAATCTTATTAATTCTCATGTCGAGTAATGAGGACTAAAATTAGTTAGCTGTTATTATAAAATTTGACCCCTTTTTTCTTTCTCTGTATATATTAGATTGCAATTCAAATAGGAAGATACATCGTAACGATGATGAGTACTGGAGTTATACTTGCAATTGGGTTTCAATTATCAGGTTAGCAAATAAGAAATTTAACATTTTCTTATTGTACTTCTTGAATAAAAATCATGATGAAGTATTCTAATTTATTTTCTTATGCAAAATTTGATAAAAGGAGGAGACAGTCAAATGAACACACTCATATGGTACAGTTGGCTCGGAGGAGTTATCATTGGAACTATGATCGGAGCTAACTTGGTCTTAGAGGATTACTACCGAGCTGGCCCACGCAATGTCGTTATTACCGGAAGGTACATTCTATTCTATCTTTATCCTTTTCCACAAATTCTCGAAGAGTCTGAAGTATTTGATAAATCCCATGTTCAATCCCATATTCTGAAAAACAGCACAAGGGGGCTCGGAAAAGCACTTGCTCGGGAATTCCTTCTTTCAGGAGATCGGGTGATTATTGCTTCTAGAAGGTTCAGTTCAGAAGTATTATGTATTGATCATACTCTTTCTATACTACAGAATTTTCTATGACATGTAAACTCATCAATTTTTTGGGTCCTATGAAGGCAGTTATGATTCTGTGCTTGAAACGATCAGAGAGCTCGAAGAAAACCTCAAAGAAGGCATAACAACCTCAAACAATCCATCTAGGGCAAACCTAGCACATGCTAAAGTGGCCGGAACTACATGTGATGTTTCTCAACCAGAAGCTGTTCAGAAATTGGCCAAGTTTGCAATAAATGAACTTGGTACTATTGACATTTGGGTGAGTATATATAAAGTTATAAATTTCTTCAATCCTTCTCTCTTTTCCAACATTTTCTTAATACCATCCATCGATATTAAAACAGATAAACAATGCCGGCACAAATAAGGGGTTCAGACCATTGCTCCAATTCAATGATGAAGATATCACACAAGTAACTAATCCATTGAATGTGGTTTGATTCTTTTTCACATTGAGTTCTTTCTTTATTATGATTTATGATTTATGTTTATGGGCAGATTGTATCAACAAATCTAGTTGGATCTATACTTTGCACTAGAGAAGCTATGAGGATTATGATAAACCAAGCGAAAGGAGGTCATATATTTAATATGGATGGTGCGGGGTCCGGAGGGTCTAGTACCCCTTTAACTGCCGTGTAAGTTCCGTTAAACTTGTTCTATTCTTGTGCCATGTTTCGCTATGCGATTGGAGTTTATACTGATTCTGTTTCCTTGGCTTCTTAATGAATTAATGTATAGCTATGGTTCGACAAAATGTGGTCTTAGGCAGCTACAAGCCTCTCTTTTTAAGGAGTGCAAACGGTCCAAAGTAGGAATGCATACTGCTTCTCCAGGCATGGTTCTGACCGAGTTGCTTCTTAGGTAACTTGGGTTTAGTAATGTTTTTTTATTCAAGTTTTAAGTAAATATATATAGCTTCGTACTCAAGATCCCCTTTTTTTTTTCTTCCATTGAACTAGTTTTGACTACTATTTTTACGGCTCATTTTGTAGTGGTTCTTCCCTAAAGAATAAGCGGATGTTTAACATTATTTGTGAGCTCCCGGAAACAGTTGCCAGAACATTAGTTCCGAGAATGCGGGTCGTAAAAGGAAATGGAAAATCCATCAATTACTTGACCCCTCCTCGGATCTTACTAGCCTTAGTCACTGCCTGGGTTCGACGCGGCCGCTGGTTCGATGAACAGGTACAGTTTCAACTATACCCCTCTGAACCAAAGAGTATCTCATCTCTTTTATTAACATTTTCTTAATGAATTGAATTTATTTATTTTTGTTTTTGTTTTTCAGGGTAAGGCATTATATGCAGCAGAGGCAGACCGGATCCGGAACTGGGCCGAAAACCGGACCCGTTTTTCTTTCACGGATGCGATGGAAATGTACACGGAGAATACGTGGGTTTCGGTTTTCTCGCTTTCAATTGTTTGCGCTTTTATAATCCTTTCGAGTACGGGCAATAATTTTCCTGGCACTTGAGATTTGCTCTGCATAATTGATGAAGCCTTTTATGAACACTAGAGGGAAGAGAAATATTCATGTCATTAGGGATTGATCTTAGAGAACAGAAGACACAACCATATCCTTATTCTCTCGTCATTCGAACTCACCTCCTAAGCAGTGCTTCTTTTTACTGCAACAGATCTTAAGCAAAAGATATGTAGATTTTCTTGTCTTTTTTTATTTTTATTTTTATTTTAACTGTGACGTATGTTATTTATTCATTTGTCTTTGGAACTCTTAGGATAAGGCTGGTGCTAATTGTAATTTTGTAAAATGTAAACAAGGTTACAATATTTCACTGTAGGATATTAGCATCTTTCTTTCATCGGGTTCAAAAGCAGTAGGCATGACAGAAATATAGTAAAGTGTAAAATGTAGTGTTATCATCAGTTCGGCCAGTGACCCGGTAAAAAGCCCGGCACAAAGTCTGGTCCGGTTCATTTTTAGATGAATTGGGTCAGATTTAGACATACATTGAAGCCGGCCCGGCCTGGCCTAATCCATCTACACTGTAAGTTAACTTAGCTTACAACAAGCATGAAGATCATATAACTTTTGAAAAATCAAAATTCATATAATTATCTAATGGCGAATCATAGAATATATAAAAAACACACGCATCGTGCTGAGTGTAGATAATTTGCTCCTTAATTATGTTCATAAGGTGTGTCATAAAATGGGGCAAGTATCATTCATGTCGAAACTCGTTGTTCTATTTTTTTTTTTATAAATAAAGATATAAATAGAAATTTGATAAATTAATAATTTTATTTAAATAATATTTTTGAATGATTTTAATTTAAAGATAATGTGTTAAATTTATAGAAATATATTTTAAATTATATATATATGTCATATGTAATATATCAATTAATAATTTTTTAAAATATGATATTTATGATTTAATTATAAGATATTCGTGATTTAATTATAAGATATTTATATATGTCATGGTTGCTATTATAGCATCGGAGCAAGCTGAACCACGTCTGCCTCCGCTAGTCATCAGTCATCGCCACTTTCGGCTGATCAATCCGGTCTGCATGCACCCTTCACGTACAAGGCACCAACGTTACATATCTGTGTAACAATTTGACTTCATCTTCTTCGTTCGAAACAGAACAAGCTTGAAGCTTGGCACTCTACCTAGCACCAAATCAACCGTAATCAACATTAATATATACATAATTTGGTACATGATGATGAAGTTAATATCAACATTAATATATACATAATTAAGTGAATTCAGCATTTAGTATCATTTCTATAAAGCCTAAAAGTTTATTCTGCCAGTGGGCTGCCGGCAAAAAAGGCCATACCAAATTGATCGGGCCAGTGGGCTATAGCTTCCGGAAATAGCCCAAAACATCCAATGACAAAGCCCACAAAACAGCCCATCAAATAAAAAGTTAGTGAAGAAGGATGAAGGCGAGTGAAAATTAATTTAGACAATTTCTGATTAACCAGGTAATTAAAACAAGAAAGATCTAGTTGTTTTGTACGTACAATTCTGTGTTTAATTTTTTTTTTAAATTTAATGTAATTATCTTACTGAATAATTATTTTACAAAATTCAAAAAATCTCATATAATTAGAAAATTATAAAAAATAATATAAATATTATTACTAATTCTAATTAATCGTAATATTCACGCATATAACTTATAACTGTATATAGTCGCGTCAAGATCACAGTGGTAGAAAAGGCATGTAAATGTGACAAGATTTACTAAATTAAGTCCGCAAATCATGGCTCAGGTTGTCTATCTTTTTTATAATCTAAACTTTTCATTGACACTGTTAGGCTGGCCGGTAATCATGCTGGGAAGAATATTATTTTTCCCGTTTCAATCAAACGGATAAAAAGTCAGCACCAATATCCATCATGCTCCACCATGATCATCATACCCAATTCTCAAACATTCGCTATAACACTTGGAACTTGGAAGACATAGAGCTGTAGTTGTACATAGGACTAAGATTTGTGAATTGGTTATAGATTTTCAATCATGACCCGTACATGTGACACCATGATCATCTTTTAATATGTATTTTTACCTTAAAAAAGTAGGTTTAGTGGTCAATGACTTTTTATACACGGTCGGTGACTTGAGATAATTAGTATAGTTTTGTATTAAGTTTAACAGAAGACATACACATATATATAGCTTGGAAGCTTCTAAGATGATACGGTCAACATATACAATCGATTGTTCGTTAACTATATAACTATGTCCATTTGTCTAAATACAAAATTATTACATATCATTATAAATATAATCACCCGCTTATTCTTTGTAAAACACGTAGGAAAGGAATAAACAAAAGTCTTTGACTGTTGACCGACCAGTTATAATTAGTCGCTCTGTCTTCTTGTACCAAATATATGGCATTCCTGTCTACGAGGATAAGTCAAGTGGTATTAATGAGGGACTTTTTTTTTTTTTTTTTTTAAGTAAAAGTCGGGTTTAAATCAGAATATTTAATTATTATAATAATATTATATTTGGCTTATTTTACCTTATTGTAATTGTTACCCTTTTTTTTTATTTATTATTATTTTTAATTTTCTTACAAAAATTTGTTGGAAAGAAACTTGGTCTCATCTCGTCGTCGTTGTGGTTAAGCTATTGCTATCCAGCTGTTTGCCTCTTACTTACAGTAACAGCTACTGTGTTTAAATGTTTTTATCCATGGAGGGTAACCTAATATTTTATCTTACAAAAAGTTTAACCTAATTAGTAATTAAATAGTTGCTAAATTCGGATAAGGTAATTAAGGGGAGCGGATCGAGTTTATCTAATTTTAATTAATTAATTTATAATCTCATATGACATCTATGTTGCAACAGTTAAGAAAATTTCATGACTTATAATATATTTAAAATAAAAAATAAAAAATAAAAAAATATATTCATCTTAATTATATATATAATTAATATAATATATAATTAAAATTATCAATTTATTATAAATATGATTAAATTTATTTTTAAAATTAAAAAAAAAAAAGAGAAAAAATAAAACAAAAAAAGATCATGATAAAAATATAAATCTTATGTAAAATTTAGATAAATAAGATGAATTTATTTTAATTTATTTAAATTTTATTCAAAAAAAAATATTAGAAAAAAAAAAAAAAAAAAACAGTGTTATCATTTGGTTTTTTGCACGTAAAAACGACATTCCCTGACTTAACTTAAAAGAAGCAACGGTTAGGAGAAATAGAGAAATAATACATAAAGGAGGGAGGGAGGGCCCACCACCAACTGCATTTTCATTTTATTTAATCAGTTTTATGTAAATGATCTGCAATTTCAATTTGTCTTGTCTGTCGACTGTTGTCTTCTATTTCCTTTTGTTTCCTTTTTTGTTTTAGGGAATAGGGAGTGTTGGGACTGTTTTTGGCGGGGGCAAACAATGAGGCCAAAAAATGGATGGGTTGGATTGGGTTGATGTTCAACTGCTGTCTCATTTGATTTGGATTTTCATTCAACTGTTGAAACGCAACGTTTCGTCTCCATTTGCAATTTGGTGGGTTGCTGCCTTGTTAGAAATTCATCTTTCATATGCCAATGGTTTTTATTTTTTATTTTTATTTATTTTTATTTAAGATACAATATGATATATTTCACTAGGTGTGTACTCTTAGGATATCGATCGAGTATGTATTTTTTTTATTATAAAAAATAACTTTTTTACTGATATTTTAGTTAAATATTATAATTAAGTGAGGTCGATTATTTTATTAAAATTTTTATTAATTTATTATAAGTTATAGCTTTTTTTTTTTCAGTATTTTATATGATCATCATAATATTTATTTAAGATTTTGATTTATTAGAATTTTGATCGAGTTTATTAATAAAATAAAATAATTACTTCTTTATTAATTAAAATATATAATATTATATAAAATATATTATATTAAAAAATAGACTAAATCAAAAGTACTCAAAAAGGCCATACATACACACATAAAATTAAATTTCAAAATGAAATAAATGCTTTAAAAAAATAAAATTGAAAAAGCGACCCATTTCTTCCGGATCGGACCCTAGAAAATAGGATAAACTGATTAGAAAAGGAAAGAAGAAAAAAACATAACATGCAACGAAAAAAACGAGTACGGAAAGAAAGAAAATCGCGGGCCAGTCGTGTAGGCCCCGCTTTTGGTCCGAGCTGGACAGCTCACTTTTTCTTGTAACCAAATACAAAATAAAATTAAGAAAATATTCCTTCTCCCAAGTCCCATGTGCTCTCTCTCCTCTCTCTCTCCTAACCCATTTTCTCTCTCCGAAAAGCAACACTCTGTCACTCTCTCTCTCTCTCTCGCTTCTAGAGAGATGAAACCCTGACCGAGCACCAGTTTTAATTTGAAGGCCTATTTTGATTAACAAATCTCTTATAATTTGATTTTTGTTCAGGGGTTAGTTTTTTGTTTTTTGTATTCAAATCTCTAACAATGTCGACCCCAGCTCCGGGATCAGCCCCGGCGCCGCCCTCACCGCCGTCGACGAACGCAACATCTCCTCCACTACCGGCAGCCCCTGCCTCTCCACCTCCAGCCACTCCTTCGGCGCCTCCTCCAGCTACACCATCGTCATCACCACCGCCTCCTACCACTGCCTCTCCGCCGGCGCCGTCTACGGAATCTCCCCCGCCTCCGTCATCCACGACACCGTCTCCTCCGGTGGCTCGGAGTCCTCCACCGCCTCCAACAGGTTCAGGTTCTCCCTCTACGCCTGCGAAGAGTCCGCCGCCTCCGCCGAAGGCTGCGTCGACCCCCTCCTCTTCCTCGTCCGGAATATCGACGGGCCTTGTTGTCGGAATCGCAATCGGCGGCGTTCTAATCCTTCTTTTCCTGTCTCTGTTATGTTTATGCTGCAAAAAGAAGAGGAGGAGACGCGATGAAGAATCTTACTATGTGCCTCCTCCTCTACCACCCGGTACTAAAGGTGAGATTTTTTTTTTTTTTTGGCAGTTTGTGTCTGAATTAGATTAGAACTTTCATATATGAATTTAGTCATTTATTGCATATAGATGTAGATTTAGTTCCTTTGCCTTAATTTGCTTTTAGATTCTGATTTAGGATTTTTCGTTTAGTGTACAGATTATAAATCTTCATCGACTCTTAATAGATGAAGATAATTTAAGTCATTTTTCTGAAAAATTCTTATGATCGCAGCTCAATTTCTAGTGTTTATTGATGAATTTTCAGTTGACCCGTACCATGGCCCGCCACAACATTGGCAACAAAATGCTCCTCCTCCATCAGATCCTGTTATAGGAATGATGCCTAAGCCATCTCCTCCACCAGCAGTTGCATCAAGGCCGCCTCTCTCACCCATGAATTTGTATAACAATAATACACCTCAACCTCCAGCCTATATGAGTAGTAGTGGAGGTTCTGGCAACTATTCCGGGTCCACAAATCCTCTCCCTCCTCCTCCTCCTCCTCCTCCACATAGCTATTCCTTAGGTTTTTCAAAGAGTACGTTTACTTATGAGGAGTTAGCCATGGCAACTGATGGATTCTCGGATGCTAATCTCTTAGGACAAGGTGGGTTTGGATATGTTCATAGAGGTGTTCTTCCGAACGGAAAGGAAGTAGCAGTAAAGCAATTGAAGGCTGGAAGTGGGCAGGGGGAACGGGAATTCCAGGCAGAAATTGAGATTATTAGCCGAGTGCATCATAAACATCTTGTTTCTTTGGTTGGATATTGCATCACTGGTTCTCAGAGATTGCTTGTTTATGAATTTGTTCCGAACAATACTATGGAGTTCCATTTACATGGTAAGTTGGTTTCTTTTTCTTATAGTGAGTAGAATGCTTTCACATGAAAGATGTTCTTGAAAATAGTAACTTTTTCGATAAGTTAGATGATTCCTTATGAAGCAGCAAATTTAGTTCTCACTGGGACAAGTATGATTCCTTATATATGGTATAATACTGGTTCTTATGCTACAAGTATGAAGATCTCATGTATATCTCATTGCAGGAAAAGGACGGCCTGTCATGGAATGGCCCATGAGGTTGAAGATTGCTCTAGGATCTGCAAAAGGACTGGCTTACCTTCACGAAGATTGTAAGTATCCACTGCAATTAAAAGAAGATTTTTTTTTTCTGCGCTTTTAAAACTTTGATTTGTATTTTAGTTGACATTATATAAACTAACATTGTGCAGGTCATCCAAAAATTATTCATCGAGACATCAAAGCAGCAAATATACTACTGGATTTCAAGTTTGAAGCAAAGGTAAAGACTATATTACTAATTTTTTTAGCTCTGTAAATAAATTGGTTGGCTTGATTGGAACCTTGGCAGTAGTGTACAAATAAACAGCTGCACATTGATCATCTGGCTCAAGTCTGTTTATATTTGTAGAGCTGGCTTTCATATATTCGTATAGGAATTTCCACAGGCTTATGAGTGTTAATTTTCGCTTTCGTTTTTCCTGTCTATTGGGTTGATAAATCCATATTGTCTGACAGGTTGCCGATTTTGGACTTGCAAAGATTACTTCTGATGTTAATACCCATGTCTCCACCAGGGTGATGGGAACTTTTGGGTACTAACTCTCTTCCTTACCACAGTTAGATTATGTGATTTTAGTCTTTCTTCTTTGACCGTACACACTCTCCATTTGCAGTTATCTGGCTCCTGAATATGCGTCTAGTGGAAAACTCACAGAGAAATCAGATGTCTTCTCATTTGGGGTTATGCTTTTGGAGTTGATTACTGGACGTAGACCAGTTGATGCGTCTCAAACATACACGGATGATAGCTTGGTAGACTGGGTAAGCACTTGCATTGTCCAACGCATTAGAAAATCACAGCTATGCAGTAAATGAAAACAAATTTTCTGTTTAATTTCCATGTATCTTCTTTGTTTCCTTTATCATTTCTTCCCTCCTTCAAGATTTTATCTTTATCTAAAACTCTAGCTTATCGCTACAGGCCCGACCAATGCTAACTCGAGCTTTGGAGGATGGAAACTTTGATACCTTGGTTGATCCAAAGCTGCAACCCAATTACACCCACAGTGAAATGACTCGTATGGTTGCATGTGCTGCTGCTTGTGTCCGTCATTCTGCCAGGCGCCGTCCACGTATGAGCCAGGTAATAAATATTTTTATCAAATTTTAGCTTTTTACATTTTGCTTTGCATTTTCTTTTTGGTGTAAAATCCCTACCCGAGATGAAGTGTGTAAAAGGCTACATTTGGATCCTGATAATTCATTAAGGCTCCATTTAGATAGACTAATTAAACTGAAGTTCACGAAACCAGCGTTTAAAATAGTAGCTTTCAGTTATATTTTGCGAACCTAAAGTAAATTTTATGGGTTCAAATTGAACTTTGGGTCTTATGCCATTACCTGTAAAACTGAGCAGGTGGTTCGGGCTTTGGAGGGAGATGCATCTCTGTCTGATCTTAACGAAGGCATCAGACCTGGACACAGCTCTATGTATAGTTTCCATGGTAGCTCAGACTATGACACTAGTCAATACAATGAGGACTTGAAAAAGTTCCGGAAAACAGCACTCGAGAGCCAGGAGTACGGTCAAAGTAGTGAATACAGTGGTGGCCGGACAACCAGCGAGTACGGTTTATACCCATCGGGGTCGAGCAGTGAGGGTCAAAATACCCGAGAAATGGAGATGAAAACAATGAAGAAAGACGGTCAAGATTTTTAGCCACCGTTCTTAACTACCATTGCCTTTTTTTTTTTTCCTTAATTAATGTAAAGAAAAAAACTCAGTTTATTTTATTTTAAATTTTTGACAGTCAAGTCCGAGCATTTAATTTGTGATTAACACATCTTTCCTTTTTTTTTTTCTGGGCATTAATTTAAATGTCAGTGTTCTCATAATGATTGGCTATTGCCTATATATAATTGTATTCATATTTGCCAGTACGAAAAAAATAACACTGATTTGTTCATTTTTTCTTTTTACAGGGGCCATTGTTTAATTAGTGGAAGTTATCAACTGAGTAAAAAATTGTGGGGTCAAAGCATCTCCGTTTGATCCAAAGCATAAATATTCGATATACAGTGGGAAACTTAAATTTTTTCTCATTTCTAAAGGACTAGACGAATGCTCAAGTCAAAGAAGAGAAAGATCATTCATTATGAGAGTTTATTGAACTTTTACTAGAAGTAATAAGAATAATGCTACGAACCCCAGATCATCCAGTTTAATTTACTTGAAGAAAAACTTGCTCCGGTCAGACTGGCGATTTCAATAACACTTCGTGCTAATCATAACAAGCTGAATACAACAGATCAAGCGTGTGAGTATACAACTAATTCCCATGAATCTATCTCTATATATTCTGTTTCCAACAACAAAATTCTTACAGCTAAAAATGAAAATAAAAAAGAAGAAAAAAGGGTAGGAGGCGAGTGAAGTAGCGTGAAAATAAGAAAAAATAAAAAAGGGGTATGGTAGTATATTACAATTGCATATGCAAAGTTATGAAAAAATTGACAAACTATGGATTGGAGTAGCAACCAAAGCCGGAGCGATAAGGAGCAGAAAAATGAAAGATCAGAAACCAGCAGTCAGATTTTAATTTTTTACAATTAGTAAGAAGTAGATAAGGAGGAGACTTGTTTGCTCACCTTTGGTGTGTTAGAAGTCAGTACACTCTGGGTGGCCCCACTCTCCGAGCTATCCAGGAAAGGGAAGCTGTGCACATAACCACCTTGAGGAAACCTAACAATATCAGTTCCAGAAGCATATCGACTATGCTCACCATCAATAGAAAAATCACCATTGAGAATTTTGTCTCCAAAAGCAATCCCAAATGGGGCCAAGAGATCGTTTAATGCTGGAATATTTGCGCCTCCAGTAACTGGGGTCCACCAACTCCTTGAATTATCATCAAAGAATTTCATCTTCACCATAGTATCTGCATTATACCACTCTGAAAACACAGCCACCCCAATCCATTATTGATGACATCATCCCTCAACTTTTCAATCTCCTCTTCAAAGTATTCATCTTCAAGATCAACCAACATGAGTGTCCCATATTGACGAGCATCAAGGCAGGTTAAAGGAGAACCAAGAGTTTCCACATAGTATCCAGCATCTCTTAGCATGTTAAACATAATGTGGTAATTCGTATGAAGATGATCCCCATGCCAGTCTAGAATGTCATTTCGCACGTCCAAAGAGTCTCTTGGGATATAGCCAGGAGGGTATTTAATACTGTGAAACTGGTCCCACAAAACTCGTTTTGATCTTGGAGGAGTTGGAACAACTTTTATCTTCAATTGAAGCACACAGGTGGCGGCAATGCTGGATTGGCCAGTACCGAAGACATTGAAGGAATTGCGGGGCGACTTCTTGGGGTTGACCGGTTATTATTGCAAATTCGTCAAGGGTTATGGCACGATCGCGGGGCCCTTAACGGATCTACTCAAGAAAGATAACTTCCGTTGGGGCGAATTTGCAGCCAAAGCTTTCGACGAATTAAAGCAAGCAATGGCTAGTGTTCCGGTACTCGCTTTGCCGGACTTCACGACGACTTTTGTAGTAGAAACCGATGCATCGGGCTATGGGTCAGGGGCTGTCCTCATGCAGAATCAGAGACCGATTGCATATTTCAGTCAGGTTTTGATGTCGCGAGCCCTTCTTAAGTCCGTCTATGAACATGAGCTCATGGCCATTGTGTTTGCGGTGCAAAAATGGAGGCCGTATTGGTTGGGTCGGCAGTTTATCATCCGCACGGATCAGCGGAGCTTGAAGTATCTGTTGGAACAACATATGGCGACGGACGATCATCAACGTTGGCTGTCCAAACTGTTGGGCTACGATATTGAAATACAATACCGGCCGGGGTTGGAAAATCGAGCTGCGGATGCGCTGTCAAGGCGCGTAGATGGGCCCCAGTTAGCAGCAATATCGCTCCCGCAACTATTTGATATCGAGGGGCTCGAGTCGGAGGCGGCAGCGGACTCGGAGTTGGGGAAAATTAGAAAGGCTATTCAGGAGGGCGGTGACGGGTACCTCAAGTACTCAATTGTGGGGGGTCGTTACTTTATCAAGGACGTATAGTGATTCCAAAATCGTCGGTGCATATACCGCAACTGTTACAGGAGTTCCATGGTAGCGCAATTAGAGGCCATTCAGGGGTGTTGAAAACTTACAAACGCTTGCTGACTGAATTGTATTGGGTGGGGACAAAGATTGATGTGAAGCGATTCGTGGCAAGTTGCGATGTTCGCCAAGGACATAAGTATGCGGCCATGTCGCCAGCGGGGCTGCTCCAACCCTTACCATTGCTGGAAAAAGTTTGGGCAGAGGTGAGTATGGATTTTATTGAGGGGTTACCGCGATCAGAAGGGCATACGGTCATCTTGGTGGTGGTTGACTATCTAAGCACGTATGCCCATTTTGTGTCTCTTCGGCACCCTTACACAGCTGTAACCACAGCCTCAGCTTTCATGAGGGAAGTCGTCTGTTTACACAGAGTGCCGGAAGCTATTGTCTCGGACCGCGATAAGGTTTTTTTGAGTCAATTTTGGAAGGAATTATTTCAATTACATAGGGTGGCGTTGAAAAGGAGTTCCGCTAACCACCCGCAAATGGATGGTCAAACGGAAGTGGTTAACTGCTGCCTGGAGACGTACTTGCGGTGTTTCGTGTCGGACACCCCTCAACGTTGGGTGCAATGGTTGCCTTGGGCCAAGTATTGGTACAATACGTCCTTTCACACGGCTTCGCAGACCACTCCTTTTCGCATTCTCTACGGTCGCGACCCGGCCCCGCCAGTCTGTTATGGTCATAGCATCACCCCAGTCTCACAGGTGGAACAATACTTAGAGGAGCGGGATGACACGTTGGAGGAATTGAAAGGGCACTTAGCAAAGGCTCAACAAAGGATGAAACAGGAAGCCGATAGGCATCGACGGGAGGTGCATTTCGAGATAGGCGATTGGGTTTTCTTGAAGCTTCGGCCATATAGACATAAATCCCTAGCTAGGAGGAGGAATGAGAAATTATCAACTCGCTACTTTGGTCGTACGAAATGGTTGCGCGGGTTGGGGCAATAGCTTACCGACTTGATCTACCGGCTACGGTAGCAATTCACTCGGTATTTCACGTATCTCAACTCCGAAAAGCCATTGGTTCTCATAGGGCTTCTCCGACAATACCGCCTAACTTAACGGCCGATATGGAAGTGTTGTTGGAACCGGTTGAGCTATGCGGCGTTCGACAAGGGACATCGGGGAGGAAGGATACATGGGAAGTCTTGATTAAGTGGAAGAATCTGCCGGTCCACAATGCAACATGGAAATCATACGAGTTCATCGCACAGCAATTTCCGGATTTCCACCTTGAGGACAAGGTGTCTCGTTGGGAGGCGAGTAATGTTAGACCACCAATTATTCATACTTATGTTAGGAGAAATAAAGCCTAGCATAACATAGTTATTATTAGTATTAATCTTACTATTAGTATTATTATTATGAGGGGTATTTTGGTAATTGGTTGTAGTAGGATAATAAGCAGTTGAAGGATTAGGGTTAGGGTTAGGTATTGAGAAATTTGAAGAGTAAGGACTCTTAGAAAGAGACGGTCTACCTCTCGAATCGTAGACCAAACTATGTTAGTTTGATTGTTTCGATTATCGAAGAATAAAGTTTTGCCCTATTCGTATTTATCTAGACTGGGTCCTATAAGAGTAACAATAGAATAAAGCTATCACCCTATAAGCTCTACATGTTCAAAAAGAGACCTGTATGGAATATAACAAGAACTTCCAGATCAACACGACCTGCACCCTGCTCATACATATTAGGAGTAGCAAGCTTTGATGCTCCCTCCAAAAGCGCTTGCTTCATGCTCGCTGGGTTTAATATATCCTTTCGCTGGCTTTCTGGGATGATGCTGAAAAGAAGACAAACAACACCGGCAACCACGGGACTTGCTACACTAGTGCCTGATAAAACTTTTACAACCTGTACTAATCTTGGATCCCATGATATCCTGCCCATATGCAACTACATCAGGCTTCACTCGACCATAACTGTACATTTATAATTGAATTAGAAAGGGAAAATAGACTTGACCTTAAAAAAGAAATAGAAATAGAATGTGGATACTCTACCCATGCGGAATCTCCCAGGTACTCATGCCACGCGAGGAAAATGAGGCAATGTGATCACTGTAGTCGATGCCACCAACACCAATTACATCACTTGGGTCTGCAGGGTTGTTTAGAGTGCCATAAAGAGGTCCATCATTCCCAATGGCCGAAACCATTATGATGTTACTTGCTGTTATTTCCCAAACCTGATCAGGAAATAAGCATCATGTAGCTGGGTAATTTTCAACTTCCAAGCTTAGATGGCATAAATACTTATAAAGTGGGAGCATGAATGGGTCATAGATAGAGGTGGCGATCCGTGCCATGCTGGTCCATCGGCCCATTTTGGCCTGTGGACTTACATTATTTATTTATTTTTAAATTTAATTTTAAATGAGAGAAGAGTTTTAAAATAATTAGTAAAATATTAATACATGATTAATTTAACATGTTACATAAATAATACGTTAATATGAGTATGAACACATATTTTGCCCGGTATTTGGATCGAGTATGAACACACAAATAACACGTTATAAAAAAAAATGGGGGAAAAAAAGGTTTAAAGTAAAAAATAACATATAAATAACTCATGCTGGCCGGCCCATTTTTCCACCTGTAGTCATAGACTTGCACATTAAACTACATATGGGCTCCCGAAACCAAGTAGAATTTTCTTTAAATGTAAGCTTGGCAACAGATTACCCTATATTTTACATCCAAGTAATACAGGCATGGGCTGTTCAGTGTTTATCTTTTGAGGTTATAAAGTTTTCGTGGCAGCCTGCATGCGGGAAGTTCACCTTACAGAAAATACCAAGTAGAATTTTCTGTATCTTGATATTTTATAGCCAGTCAGAAGACATTATAGACATTAGAGGCTGTAGAATATTAAAAAATTATCAGTCCCAAGACCCATAAAGAATATAGTTAATGCACAGAATTCGCACTAAAATTCCACAAAGAGACTTGCAAGAAATTATTCAGAATGATGTCCAAACTCCAAAATCTATGTTCAAGAAAAATTTACCCTTGATTTTTCACATGCGTGAGTATAATATTGTTACTTATCAAAAATGTTGGTTATAAGGAATCACCATTCTAAAATAAGTATAAAGACAAAATTTCCTTCACTAGCTGAAACCAAACACTACATTTTCTCTTCTTCATAAATTCATATATCAAGGCAAGTATTCTTACCTTCTCCACAGAAGGAAGATCCAGGTAATCTGGTCCGCCAATACTCAAATTCAAAACATCCATATTGGTTGCAATTGCATAATTAAATGCATCAAGGAACCACAACGTGTATTATACCTGCAATAGGCTGAACACAAACTTCTCATGATCTACACAAATTTTATCAAACAAAATAGATATCATTGCTGAAATAATTATTTAAATGTAAACATAAGCAATAAGGAATAGTTTCAAACTTCTTAAAAGTTTTCCAACAAATATTACTAGCAAAAATTAGTCTAAGAGAAAAAAACAGCTCTGAGATTCTACATTCATCAGATCAATGAAAAAAGTAAAATTTCCTGGTTGAGAATTCACTAGATCAATTAGACATAAATTGAACCAGATATCCATTGCTGAATTGTGAAATGTGAAGTTTCCTAAGGACCATAAGGTGCTTTTACTTATTCCTCTCAGATCAATGGCATTACCTGTGCATCTGTAAACACACGAAAAGCAAAAATCTCTGTATCTGGAGCAAACCCAAGACATTCTGCATCCCCACCAGCAGTAACACCAGCAACAAATGTCCCATGCCCCAGATTGTCATTTAGGTATCCTCATTGGTCCAATTTGTCCGCTCCAGGAAAGTGCTTCAAATAATCAGAATCAGACCCTGCACTGAACTAAATCCGCATTCTAGTATGACTTTCCATATCACTTGCATAACAATAATTTTTTATTGTAGTATTGATTCGTAGGAGAGCTAAAACCACACGTCCCATGTACTTATAGTAGATTACTACCTTGATATTTCGAAAATGAGGATGATTAGCTCGGATGCCTGTGTCAAAAATAGCCATTTTGACCTTTGCACCAGTATACCCTTTTTTTCGAAAGAGATTCCGCTCCAAACAATGAAGTAACTTGAGATCTCTGCAGAATCAGATATCAAAGGAATACGAAAAGTAATACATGAGTATCCCATATTTTCATACGTTCTAAGAAGTTGAAAAAAAATTCCCAAGCTCAAGTCATAAACGAAGAATCTGACCTGCATCAATAGCTGCCATCCCGAGCTATTTGAAACATTGGTAATCACGGTGAAATACTCGCCCTCACCAAAGGACATGGAAGTAAAAATCTTCCCAGACCGCTTATTCCCATCTACAAAAGCCCCAACTCTGCCCTTATCCTCCTTAAGCAAACTTCTTGTATAGCTCACATCCACATTCACATCCTTCACCAACACCAACTTCTCAACCTCCCCAATCAACCGATCTTTCACTGAATCCTCAATCGAAACCAATCCAAAATCAGTTGGAAACTTTGACACGGCGTTCCTCCTCTCAATCCATTCCCACCCGCCCAAACGAATCCGCGATTGCAGATACGTTCGGTGCTCTTTACGCCTCTTGTACTCGACAAACCGCACGATATAGTTCTTTCCGAGGATTTCAGCCCTCGATGTGAGATTTGGTTTAGTGATCGAGCTGCGGGTCGAAGAATCCAATGATAGGGTTAGGGTTTGGGATTGGGCGGGACCGGGGGAGGGAGGGAAGTGGAAGATAAAGATGGGGATGAAATGGAGATCAGAATGAAGAGGAGAGGGACTTGCGAGGAAGAAAAGGGATGAATCATGGCGATCGTGGTGGTGAGGAGATCCTTCGAGTTCGAAGTTTCATCGACTTGGCGGGAAAATTTGACAGAATGCGATCACTGCAACAGAAAGAGAGGGAGGAGCACTTGTTCAGTTATTATTAATTAATATTAGGTAATTATAATTTTCTTCAGGCTATTTATCATCTGGGCCGTGGCCTTTAAATGCCGGATCATTTGAGCCCATTTTCTTTTACGAGAAATTGTATCAGATTTCTTTTTTTTTTTTTTCTCAAGAAAAGAGAGAAAATTTTGGAATATAAAAAGAATTAATAAATTAATTGAGAAAAAAAATGTGAAAAAGGAAGAAAAATAGAATTAAATAAAAATAATAGAAAAAAAATAAAAATTTTGATTTTGATAACAAAATTTAAAATTTAACCGAAAACTTTATAGAAATAAATACGTAAAAATCAAAGATAAAGTCTGGAAATGTAATTAACCCAAAAAAAGTCTCCCAAAATGAAGCCTTTTTTATAACTCAACTAATATCTCTTTAAAGCTATACATCAATTCCAACAGCTACTGTTAATATAACAAACTTCTTTTCCTACTTAATTTAAGAAGAAAAATAAAAACTTTAATTATAAAAAAAAGTACTTAAATGGTGTTTTTAACGCCCAAGCAAATCTGAGGTTCAAGCAATGAGTTTTTCATTAAGGAAGCCAAAAAATCATAGTCTACCTTGACCACCACCTCTTTCTTTCAAGGGGTTAAAAGAAGTGAACCACTGCTTCCAAGCAGCATCTTTCTGTTGTTCGACCCACGACAA
The DNA here is from genome assembly GCA_027186245.1 of Coriaria nepalensis. Taxonomy (NCBI): domain Eukaryota; kingdom Viridiplantae; phylum Streptophyta; class Magnoliopsida; order Cucurbitales; family Coriariaceae; genus Coriaria; species Coriaria nepalensis. The sequence goes on from CP114482.1 coordinate 1,535,329, forward strand.
AAAAGCACTGTCCAAAAGGCAGAATGTGTTGACATAGAGGAGTTGATATCTGACCGGTACATACAGGAAGTTGGCCACCTGGACAATAGGCCAGACCCCACCTTCTAGAATCAAGGCCGGAAAGAAATCTCTCTTAAGGTCTTCCTTTACTTGATGAGGGGCCTTTCCGTTTGCAAATCCCATGTAAGTGAAAAATGTGAATAGACAGAGTGGGTCAAAGATAATGCCGTCTATTGCTACTTTTGCTGCGATGAATTTTGCGGTTTTTGGTGCGAGTTTAAGCTTGTATCTTATTAATTGGTCCAAGCCTTCATACCTACAATTAAGAAAATTCAAGTTACATGAATAGGAGTTTAATCTTATACTAAAAAAGTAAAAATCAAATTTCAGAAATCTAGTTCCAAAAGTGCTAAGACAAACTGAGCCTAGATTCCAATATACTCAAACTTCAGCCTCAACTGGCCAACGGCTTACCAAGATGAAACCAAGCTAAGATACAGTTAGCACAAACTCCAGTTTCAATTGCACACTAGAGTACATTTGAAGAATCATTGTAATGACAACCTCAAATGCATGCATAATATTGGTACCGATATTATGATACTGCTATCGAGGAACAATTCCTCTTTCATTCACCAAAAACTTTTGACCACAAGTCTACATCTTTAATTTATAGAAGAACTCCTCCTTACTATCTCTTTCCCTAGGTACTATAAGGGCTAATGATTCTTTTAAGACAATGATTCTTTAAGACAAGCTAGTGTAAAGCCAGTAACAAAGACGAAACTGAATAATAGGAAGAAAGTAAGGAAAGAAATGGGAAAACAAACCAGAAGTGGCCAACCGGTCCCATAAAGGCAGTCCCGAACATGCTTGTGATACCTACTCTTTTCCAGTTGACTTTGAAGTTTGGATCAGCATCCTGTTTAATGAAAGATCAGAGGTGGTAATAAGAACTCGCAAGAGGGATTTGATCGCTAATCTCCCCATGGCCCTTTAAACATAGACACTTCATAAAAGCCATAACATTCATAATAAAGAAGTGAATAAACACAACATAAAAATGGAGGAATGTTTTTATCTAATAAACCAAAACCCAAGTTTCCCCTTATTAGCTGATTGAAAAAGGAATGATTCTCATCTGCAGAAAAACAGGTTAAGATTCATCCATATGGGCTTTTGCATAATTTGATTATAAAAAGGGAATACATGCTACAAACCAAGCTAATGAGCGAGACGAGTTACAACTTCCAAGAAAATTCGACCAGAAAGAGTCAAAACCCTTAAAAATCAAAATACAAAAGGAGAGGGCTTATTGAAAAGAGAAAGGAAGTGGATATGTTTTTGCTTACAGAAGAAGATTGAAGACGATGAGTGGAAGAAGTAGAATGGGTAGTGTATTGAGCAGCAATGTCGCCTAAGCCCCATAGAAAGCCGGAGCTGATAACTTGGGTCTTCACCGGCTGTAAAGACAGACAGTTCTGGTACCATTTCCATAGCCTCAGCATCTTTTACTAGAGAGGAAGAAGAATGCGCAGAAGAGTAGAAAGAGAGGGAGAAACAGAGAGAGAGAGAGAGCGAGCTACGCTTGTTCAGCAACGGTGGTGACCCATGTCCCGTTCATGACTGCAGCGCAAGCAAGCGATCCCTTATGACAGTGCGTCCATCTCATCTCTATATACACTCATATATTTGTGCTGATTTAATTTAAGCCTCTCGTCATTCTATCTTTTTTCAGAAAAATAAATCTAACAAAAATAAATAAATAAGATTTCTAGAAATTTTATTTGTTTATTCTTATATTATTATTATTATTATTATTATTTTAAAAAAAAACTTAAGAAGAAAGGTTTTAGAATTTAGCCATTTAAATATTTTTTTTTTTAAGTTTTAAGTTTTTTAGAAATATTGATTTGTTTTTCAAGAAATTCGAATAAAAAGAATTTTATGATTTGAATTTCAAAAATAATATTGGTTAGCTGAATTAAGTCCACTAATTTTTTTGATTATAAATCTACTTAATCAAATTACATAATCTTAACTGCAAATCAACTTAATCAAATTAAACCTAATATTTTTTTTCAATATGGAGCTTAGTTTCTTCATATAAGTCTACAATAAAAATAAAAATAAAAATAAAAAAGAAAAGGAGGAAAGGATAATAAGAAGACAAATCTTTTATGCGAAGAAACGACATGTCGTCCGAGATGAAAAGATATAATTGTAATGCAATTGTAAATTGAGACCTCTAGTACAAAAGTAGACCGTGGCAAGGTTCTACTACCCACAAAATATTACATTATTCCTACTCTTTTTTTTTTTTTTTTTTCCTCGAGAAAATCTGAAAATGATAAATACTTGTGGATTCTTATCTTCAACGGATTTCAACAACACAAACTCACCTTCCACAGCTTCACTACACAACAAGTTTCTTCTACAAATGAACTTCTAAATTCACGAACTCATGAACAAATTGCAGCCATTGTCTTCTTAATACTCAACTCGATCAAAAAAAGGCACTAAACCCATTACCTTCTTCACTTCCTTGATTTAGATTATGCAAACTGCGGTTTAGTTAGACCGTGAGCTAAACTGAATTTTTCGTGATCTTGTTCTTTGTTTTTTGTTGGATAATGTAAGTGTTTACGACATTATAGGGTCCTCATATCATATGATTGCTCTTGGGTTGAGGAAGGTAAGGTTTTCTCTCTGGTAATTATCTTCATAGATGCTGAAGTTGGATTAAAGACACTAATCCTCAACCATGTCGATACAGATTAGAACTCGATTTTTGATCAAGTTCGGGCAATGGTTCGTTAACAGAAAGATGGAATAACAGCTGACGATAAAATGTTCCGAGCATAGCCAAACATGATACGTATCTACTTCACATAAACTAGTTGTCTTTAACTACTTATTTAATCTTCCGCGAATTGTTTTGAGTTGGACCGAACCAATAATCATTTACACTAATACAATCTTTTGTGCACAATTAGAAGAAAAGAGTGCAACTCATCTCTAGTACTTCGGCTGATTCGCGGATTCTATCAAGTTGCCTTACATGTCAGGGAAACAAAAGTTGCCGGACTGTTCATTCAAAAATGAAACTAATGACGATTTTGATCGAAAAAGGGAAATCCAAAGAAGCTTATGCAATTTATAACGATTTAGTCGAACATGAACATAGACCTACTCTTATAACCTACACGGCCTTAGTAGCCGCACTGACCCGCCAAAAGCTTTTCAAATCCATCCCTCTTGTCATTTCAAAATTGGAAGAAAACAGAATCAAGCCTGATTCTATCCTCTTCAATGCCATGATCAATGCATGTTCCGAATCCGGAAACATAGAAGAGGCAATGAAGATCTTTCGGAAAATGAAGGAGAGTGGATGCAAGCCCACGGCTATCACTTTCAATACACTTATTAAAGGGTACGGAAAAATCGGTAAGCCCGAGGAGTGTTTGAGATTGATAGAGATGATGCCACAATATGGTAATTTGAAACCAAATGATCTGACGTATAATATTCTAATACGAGCGTGGTGCAATGAGAAGAAGATAGAGGAGGCTTGGAATGTGATGTATAAGATGATGGAGTCGGGTATGAGACCGGATGTTGTGACATATAATACGTTGGCAAGGGCTTATGCGGAAAATGGGGAGACAAGAAGGGCCGAGAGGATGATATCAGAGATGTTGAACAATAAGGTGGGGCCGAATGAGCGGACTTGTGGTATAATTGTAGGCGGGCATTGTAAAGAGGGGAATATGGATGATGCTTTGAGTTTTGTTTATAAGATGAAGAATCTTGGAGTGCAAGCCAATCTTGTCGCTTTCAATTTGCTTGTCAAAGGATCTCTCGATGTTATGGATGCCGATGGAGTCGATGAAGTGAGTGTAGCTTTACACGTCTTTATATAATTGATGATTCTCTTCTTTCCCTCCTTGTGTTCTTGAAACTCTAATTTAGATTGACTGAAGTTTGTGCTAATTATATTTACATTATTAAAATATGTGTTCATTGTGGATTGGAATTTGAGACAAACATGAGTTTTTATGAGTCTGAACTAGATAACTGAACTAGGTTTTCAAATGTTGAACGAATCATACTGTTTTTTTCCATCACGTAAACATTGTTAATAACCATATCATGATTTGATCAGGCATTATCATTGATGGAAGAATTTGAAGTCAAACCAGACATAATAACATTTAGCACGATTATGAACGCATGGAGCTCAGCCAGGATGATGGAGAAATGCTGGGAAATCTTCAATGACATGATCAAATCCGGCATAGAACCGGACGTTCACACTTTTAGCATTCTTGCAAAAGGGTATGTTCGGGCTGCAGAGCCCGAAAAGGCAGAGTCGCTTCTAACTTCCATGACCAAATACAACGTGCAACCGAACGTGGTCATTTTCACCACCATCATCAGCGGATGGTGCAATGACGGCAAAATGGAGAATGCAGTGAGGGTCTACGAGCATATGGCCAAGATGGACATTTCACCAAATTTGAAAACATTTGAGACATTGATATGGGGATATGGAGAAGCAAAGCAACCATGGAAAGTGGAAGAGTTGCTCGGGATCATGGAAGGTGAGGGCGTGGAGCTCAAAGAGAGCACCCTCAAGCTTGTCTCTGAAGCTTGGAGGGCAATAGGGGTGATAAATGAAGCCGGGAGAATTGTCAATACTGTAGAGGATGATATTCCAAATGAGAAGTTGGGGATGATTTACGACAAAGAAGGGTTTAGTGCCTCTTATTTGAAAATATTATTGCCAATTCCGGGAGTAGTTAGTTGTATCTGATTCAAGAAGCAGAATTTCTTTGAAAGGACTAAGACTTTCGCCCGAGAATATTCTGAATTACCATTCTACTTCTTCATTTTCGAGTAATGTATTCGGGATGAAGTCATTGGTTATATGTAGGAGGCAGATTAGAAGCCAGTTCGGGTCTTGTGGGAAGTATGAAAATACTTGCAGGTTGATGTTTATTCAAGGATGAGAGAAATCCATTTGCCTTTCCCCCTCCAGTTTGAGAATGGTTGATGACTCTTTGCTATTTGGGAATCTGAGATTGTTTATTGCGCAAGTAAAGTCAAATTGTAGGTAAAACTTACCTGCCATGTCTATAATGCAACTTCTATAATTCCTCAAGAAATACGAAAGTGTTTAACTAATTAATATATTACTTAAAGAGTTATAGTAAATTCTTCCATTAAGATTGTCCTAAGGGTTATTACCATTTTGAGTGATTTAAGTGGTCCGGAACTAAGCCTAAAGTACATTCCGGATATATAATGATTCCAAGTTAATGGAAAAAATAAAATAAAAATTGAACAACACGTTCAAGGTACAGAAAGTTAAACTATTATAATCATTTTCACACAAAATAGAAAAAGAAGTTCTATTTCAATGTAAACTCTGAATTCTACATCCTAGGAGTCGAAAAACCAAGTTACATGCGACCTTCATAAAAAATCAACAATCAAGTTTCGATACCCGCATCCCGAAAACATAGGTTGCAGAGAAAGATTTGATTCAATTGGAAGTAACAAGAAGAAAACTATAACTAAATCTACAATCTTCGCTCAAATCGGCTTCTGTCAGGGTCTGGTTCTATTCACAGGCAAAACCACTGAATCCAGCGTGGACAGGATCTGGGGCATTGACATGCCTCCAGACACAACAATTTCTGTGAATCAAACAACAAAATATGAAAAAAACGTATTGTCAAAAATGTTTTCTTCTATAAAATCTCATAATTCAGCAAATATATATGCCTTACCAATTCCTTCCCGAACAGATAAATTTGGTCTGATAACGTCCTTGGTGTCAACGAGGAAGATATCACCTATATAAAGATGGTTTGTCGGAACATATACACCACAGAGCTGTTCCTCCCCAGAATAGGTCTGGAATCAAAAGTGGAATATTCAAGAAAAGAAAATAGCGTAGTCTGCAATTAAAGAGAGTATTAAAGTGTCACGACATAGAGAACTCTTTTAAGGGGGTGGGGAGAACCTGGAGGGTCACATATGAAGTAATGAATCCAAATGCATATTCACCAATACGCGGATGCCTTATAATGGCCACTTCCTTGAAAGCTTGTGTGTTTTTATCTGAAGAAAAGATTATGAAGGTTTTAGGATCTACTATTCACTCTCTCACAAATGAAACATGGAAAATCAAAAGGCACACCTGGTGATATGGCACTACTAATTTGCTTGGAAGCATTATAGATATGACGTACAAATGGCATCCGTTTGATAAACCATTCCCCAAGACCCAGGATAGATGCACCCAGCCAAGATGACATGAAAACCCCAACCAAGAAGATGAAAGTGATGGAGGTTACAAAACCAAGACCTGCCAAAGTTGCAAGAACAAAAAAATTGATAAGAATAGAAAAAGAATCAAATTAAACTGCAATGAGCAAGAAATGTTAGGTGCTAAGCACAGTATCTGTTCTTCAAACTCCATAAGAGACCATCCAATACAGCCAATAACAAGGTAAAACTGAAAAAACGCGCCTAAAATTATGTATGTTCCTCCAATCTCAACTTATACATATGATGCAAATAGATGATTAGACGGACTTAAAAAACGTGACAGTTCCATATTCCCCATTAATTGCAGAATCTTTGAGCAGGTCAAAATGCAATGCCCAAAGCATTGTCAAAGCATGATTAAAACTTGCCGACCATAATCAAAATAAAGGGATCGTGCAATAAGAAAATTGATGTAAACGCTTACCAAAGATATCAATGCCGAGTTGAGCATAAATCGGAGAGAAGAATCCGTCCACAAAGTGAATGAACCACCATGTAATGTAGAAGGTGACTGCTATAGGCAATAGAATGACACTACAAAATGGGTACAAGTGAGAAACTATACAACAAGATCCAAGTCGAAAACCTAAATCAAACAAAAACTAGCTTAAGTCAATGTTGATCACCATTATTAAGCAGCAAGTTGCTATACATTGTTGAGCTGAAGAAAATGGGAACTTTAGAAAATAGAAAGAAATTACACACCATCCTGTCATGAACTTTTTGGAGGCCCAGCTCCTCAGAACCTTGTAAAATGTCTGCAAAGTGAGAAAACAACACCTACTATTAGGAAAAGTCAAAGAGGAGACTTAAGAAAAACCCCAATTAACGAGACAATTATTCTCTCGTTATGAGTGGACTATTATTCTCTCGTTAACGAGACAATCAGGAGGAAAGAATCAAATTATGAGTGGACTATTTAAACAACTTCTCAGTATTTACTGGAAGATTATTTAGAAATTGGAATGCTAATTCAACTTCAAAAGCATAAGCATCATTTTAGTAACATTAAAGGAGAGATGAAACCAATAGCAGAAGAAGCTCGTACAGAAGCAAAATCAAGGATTGGAGATTGAATATTATAGCACATATATAATTAGAAGAATTCATTTGGTTCTCACTTTCATTCAAAGTTAAATCCGAATCGAAAAAAAAAAGAATCAGAAATAATATTACATCCCGGCCAGTGTGATGATGAGAAATCGAAGACGACGACGACGACGACGACGACGAAGGTTTGGAAGAGGACTCGCCATCAACAGATTCAGCCACCGGAATGAGAAGCTCTCGGTCTCGATCCCTATCTCGCTCTCTCCCCGCCATTACACTCGCCGATTTCTCGTCACCCATAACTACAAGCGAACCGACGATTTTCTGAATCTCAAAAACCCTAATCACCAGAATTCCTTCAACCGCGGCCGATTAAGAGAAAAGTGAAGATTGTCACCAATCAATCGATAAAGAAAATCTCCGAAGCAGCCAGGGACGACTATGGAAATCTCCGACGAAGACTCTGGAAACCAATAGTCCATATGAAATGAATTCATACGACGTCATTAAAAAATTATTTATTATTATTTTAATTTTAATTTATTATTTTTAAAAATTTTTAATTCAAATTTTCTTCATTTCTTAAAAAAAAAAAAAAAAAAATAGAGGAAAAAAACATTCGTTAAATATTCGTAAAAAAATCCTATCGGATTCTGTTCTAACTCGCCGAGACTGGTTATATATTTTATTGATTTTCGGCAAATGAATAAAGAATTTATGTATTTGGGCCATGATTGGTGAACTGTTGAATTGTTGGCCTGAGAAGACAAAAAGGTTCGCATTCCAGATTGGGCTATGAATATATGGCCCGCTGTTTTGGCCCAATTAACTTTCTTGTTTCTGGTCCTAAAAGTGCAAAAGTGCTGCTGCTGCAGCACATGACAGAATCAAATACTACAAGGTTACAAAATGTACGGTCAAAGTCAACATCTGACCGACAAACCGGCTAACCGCCTATAAAAAAAAATGGAAGACGACATTTCGTTCAATACACCAATTTGTTACTTACAGTAAAAAGAAATGATTACTCTACAAACTTCTAGAAACTTATATATAATAAATAAAAAAGGTAGGTATGATTCTTGCTTGATGCAATTATAGTTGCACAAAATACAAAGGTTAAACTTTGATATTGGAAGGAAGGGTCCCACATTAAGGACGTTCTGAATTTTATTTGACCAATCATTTGAAATGAGTATATTATTAAATAAATTAAAAAAAAAAAAAAGGGTCATGGACCATGCACTAAATGAAAAATGAAAGTAACACACAAACCGATAATGGACGTGATTGTAAGAGAGAAACTATTAGAAGGGGCAAGAAAAAGAACAAAAAGAACAAAAGAACAAGAAAAATAAACTATAGAATTGTGGAAGAGAGTTGAATTGTAAGAGAAACTGAAAAAAGAAAACACTACGCTTCACAGCCATGTGTTATACATATCTCCTTACTCTCTCTCTCTCTCTCTCTATATATATATATATATATATATGTATTCAACTTTTTTGCACCATAAAATTCTAATTATAAACCAACTAATATAAGAATCCTCTCTTTTGGCCAAAAAAACAAGAATCCTCTCTCTCTCTCTATCTATTGAGAAAGATGCTGGAAGGAAAAGCATTGATAAAGGAGACAGATATGGCAGTAAAGATGCAGATTCATGCCATGGATTCTGCCTCTCGAGCACTTGATCTCTTTGATGTTTATGATTTCATCTCCATTGCTGCCCACTTGAAGAAGGTAATTCTACTCGAAAATCGATCAGAGCTCCAGTTTTGAGTTAATTAGTTGTCATTTGTAAAGCCTTCCTTTATAAGGATCAATTCAGTCAGTTAGTTAGTTATGATTTTGAGCAACTGATTTTATTTTTTCTTGTTCTTTTTTTTTTTCCGAAGGAATTTGACAAGACATATGGGAATGGATGGGTATGTGTGGTAGGTTCAAGTTTTGGTGGCTTCTTCACACATTCAAAAGGGACTTTCATCTACTTTTCATTAGAATCTCTCAATTTTCTCATCTTCAAGGGCACCTCTTCTTCTTCTTTTGAGTAGTTCATGATGTAAGAATATAAATCTCTCAAGACCAAACATACAATAACATGAGACTTTTTGGGTTAATTGTACGAACAATTGATTTATCTTAAATATATATATCAATTTCAGGTCAATATTATGTATGATTAAAATAGATTGATTAACCGTATATATGTAATCTATTCCATAAATTCTCTGACAACATACATACATAGTTTTGATATTGGGAGCCGCTCAAAGTTTTTATTTTATTTTTTATACGTGTATTTAAACTGTCTCTCGTACATTGTTAGAACAAGATCAAAAATATGCTTAGACAATGCTGAAGATGGTTTGAATAACTTGTATATGTCATTAAAGCTACCTCCTATATATACATAACAAAAAGAGCAACAGTTGGAACTAAGCTATCCTCTAAAAGAACAAGGACATCTCCTCAATCAACCCACATAGTATAACTTTCCCTATCTCATTCACAACTTCCTCTCTCTTTCACAGAATGTTCCTTCTGCCAACCCAATTCCCATATCCCATTTGCCGTCCCTCTACACTTCATATCTCTCTCCAACATCCAATAGAACGCCTCAACCCGAAAAAACTTCTCACTACAAACCTCTCCATTGCAACTTCACAAACTTCCTTTACAAGCTTGTCTAGACAGACTCGTATTCTTTCCAGTTTTCGCAACCCTGGGCCTTGAAGGCATTTACGTTCCATGAGCTCAATCGCACAATCTAAAGAAAGACTCGAAAGGGGTGTTCGCGGAATTTCGCTATCATAGCCGCAAGATGAATTCTTCACATCGAAAAGCTCCTCTGCTTTTGTAACAAACAATGGACTGCTTACAAGTAACGTTTTCAAATCGTTTCCATTTTTGTTGAAGCTTTTGATGCTTTCTTCTATAAGACGGTCGATATAGTCACAAGAAGATTCTTCGGATCCTACATTATAATGTAAAAATATATCATAATGTAAATGCATTTTTTTAAGTAATGGTATCAAAAGTGTAAGTTATTACCAGAAATCGGAGGATGTAAATCAGGTGGATGATTAATGAAGTTAATATTTGTATGTGTATATTACGTATGTCGAGCAATATTGTTCTCTCTTTCTTTTATCAGTTATCAGCACATGCTACTCACGTGCTTGCAGACTATCAGGCATAACCATTAGGATTTGGGCAATCCTTCTCCTTCTCTGTATCCCCTCTCTGAGCTAGATTTTGCAGAGCTAGCTCATAGAACAAGAGAGGATAATGCTTGTCTGTGCAAATTCATGCCAGCCATGGAACTCCGCCTCACCAACTCTAATCCTTCTCCAAAACTGCAAGAACCAAACCGACATTAACCAAATTCATTCACGTATGATAACAACCGGATACATAAACACTTTTTCCTTTACAACTAAAATCATACTCGATTTCATCTCTTCTCCTCACAGGCCTCTCTTTGAGTTCGCTCGCTATGTCTTTTTCACACGCCATTCTTTTCGGATATCGAGCCGAGATCGGACGGACCCATTTCTCTGGAACGCTGTTATGAAGTCCTACTCTCATGGGTCTGATCCAATACAAGCTTTTATGGTGTTCTGTATGATGCTTAAAAAAGGGGTTTGTGTGGATAAGTTCTCATTTTCTCGATTCTTTTTCGAAGAGCTGGGTTTTTGTTGAGGATTCTGAATCCATACAGCTTTTGATTCAGATTCCGGATTTCTCGCCTTTTTAGGTGTTGTTTTCTTTCGATTTTGAGATCTTATCACAATTCTACCTTTCTCCATTTCATTCTCTAATGGTTCCTTGATATTGTTATCCATATTCACCTTCTTTAACTCTTGAGCTTTCTTTTCCATTCCCTCTTTGCTTAAGATTTTTATGAGTAGAAGTTCTTGACTTGATAATCATCTTCTCTTCTGTCTTCATTTTTTATTTTCTTATCATCTTTCCAGTGTTCAAACTCTCTTTCTTCTTTTTCTTCTGCTACTTCCCCAAAAAGTGGTGATTCATAACTATTTGGAAGAACCCTAATTGGTTTTATAAGAACAACAGGCCGAGCGCGATCAAAATCGACCATTCTTCGCTCGAAATCATGATAATGAGATCTCAATATCCTCTTACATTCCGTGGTTCCAAGAAAATCCTTCAACATCCTCCTCCTTCCCGGATCCAGCTTCGGAATTTCTTGTTGCGGGATTCCTTCTAGAAACATAAGCTTAGTAATCACATTTGTCCCTTTCAACTTCTCCACTTTGGCTTGAACTAGTTGAAGCGATTTCCGAACAACAATAGAAACTTCTTGTACCGAACATGAGAAAATATTCTGTAACCCTAGGGATTCCTTTTAGTATAGGATCTATACAGACATTAAAACTCTCTAATTTGAAATATTCGACGATAAATATTTAGATTCATATAATATTTCTTTTTTGTTGATATTTTTTTTCATTCCTACTACTTCGAGTCATCGCAAATTTTTAAAATGTATTGAATTTCTTTTTCCAATAAATTTGTAACCTCGAATGAGTTTGTTAATGAAATGTAAAATGAAGATTCAAGATCTCGAATATGTATTAATGGAGGAGGGTACGAAAGAAAAAAAAAATGGGAGAGAAAGAAAAAAAAAAGTAGGGAGGAAAAGAAAAAAAATTTAAAATCATGCAAGTCACTAGTTTAAATGCGGTGACCTATATTTTTTTTAATTATGCAATTTGTCTTTGGGCACCGTGATTTATCAAAAAATATTGAATTGCAGCAGACGACCCGAATTACATGAGTAGCATGAGCGCCGTACAAACCAACTCCTATAATAACTCTAATTAGGCCATTAACATCAACCACCATAAATTTTCATAAATAATAATAAAAAAAAAAAGTTAAAATAATAAATAAATGAATGTAGGAACATTATTCATGCGAATATCCACCATTAGAAAACCAAAGGTCCAAAACTAACATCTTTTCTTTGCATCCTTCTGAGGCCACCATAAAGCCTACGGTCCTAAAATAAAATTTTTTAGTAAAATATTAATATTAGAAAAAGGAATATACTAAGCTATTTTGGCCGTTTACAAAGAATAACACTATAATAGAGATCAAAGTTAGTTCTATTAACCGAAAATTAATTAATTAGTTTTAGCAGCATTGACTCCTAACCATTCAATTTCCCAAAAATTAAAATTTTAAAATAAATAAATAACAATCTCAACGAAGCTACTAGCAATGCAGCTTCTTTCTGTTGACCAAAAAAAACGTGCACCCCACGTTCTGTTTTATGCAGCAAAAAAAAAAAAAACGACCAAACTGCAACTAAAATAACCAAAAACAACACCACTTAAACCCTCTCTGTCTCTTATTTTCTGTGTCAATCAAACGTGCTAGCCACACAGTAGAAAACAAAAGAAACAGACTCTTCTGTTCAATCTTTTTCTATTTGTTTTCTTCTTATAGCATACCGATTGAATCACTTTTCTTCTTCTCTCTTGGTGCACAGACAAGAGCTGATAAGAAAAGCTCGGGATTCGAACTATGGTTCAAGCCTTTAGCAGTCAAAATAGCATCCAAAAATCGTGATCGTTCAATTTCCAGAAGATGTTTGACATTACAGGCAGACAAGCTCATAGTTGTCCGTCGCAAACAGGACATGGACACGTACATGATGTACCTAGACCGAAAACTGCAGGAGATTTCCTGAGTTCCATCTCGTTGGTGGATAATATTGGAACTGGCCATGCTAGAATTGGAACACCCCTCCTCAAACCAAACTCAGGTAATGATAAACAGTTACAATTTTACAAACTTTGCATGTATGTTTGATATATACTGTTGAACTAATTTATGAACAACTTAATAAATAGTTCTATTTGTCGGGTGATTTTGTTGTCATTTTAGATGTGGAGTTGATGAAGGAACGGTTCTCGAAGTTGTTGTTGGGGGAAGACATGTCGGCAGGTGGAAAGGGAGTTTCCTCGGCTCTGGCTCTATCGAATGCCATAACAAACCTTGCGGCTTCGGTTTTCGGAGAGCATAAGCTAGAGCCGATGTCGTTCGAGAAAAAGACGAGATGGAGGAAAGAAATCAATTGGCTTCTATCTGTAACTGATCACATTGTTGAGTTCGTACCTTCACAACAAACATCAAAGGATGGAACAAACATGGAGGTGACTATCTGTAACTGATCACTTTTTTTTTTTTTTTGAATGTTATTATTTCATATCCATGCTTGGTATTAAACAAAAAGATGTGTCTTGGTTTCATAGATCATGGTGACACGACAAAGGAACGATTTGCTCCTGAACATCCCGGCATTGAGAAAGCTTGATGCTATGTTAATTGTAAGTAATGTGCTGTAGTTTCCATGTAAATCCGAAGTCGTAAATTGATCATGTTTTTAGATTTGATGATGATTAATATGTAATTTACAGGAACATCTTGATCACTTTGGAAACCAAAACGAGTTCTGGTATTCCACCGGAGAGGATGATTCCGATACAGATTCGTCCCAAAGAAACAGCGATAAATGGTGGCGGCCCACTGCTAAAGTTCCTGAAAAAGGGTTATCAGATGTTGCTAGGAAATGGCTGCATTTTCAAAAGGAAAGTATAAACCAAGTGTTGAAAGCAGCCATGGCCATAAATGCTCAAGTTTTATCCGAGATAGAGATCCCAGAGAGCTACATTGAATCCCTCCCCAAGGTACAATAAAACGAAAAATACCCATCTATGTTTTATCTGTTTGATATATATTATTCTTCTTCGGTCTATTTCCTAACAGTTTTCTCGGCTAAATTTATTTGTTTTTCTTCTTCCTAGAACGGGAGATCAAGTTTGGGTGATATGATCTACAAGAGCATAACAGACGAATTCTTCGATCCCAGGCTATTCCTGTCTACAATGGACTTTTCAACCGAGCACAAAGTGCTTGATCTTAAGAACCGAATCGAGGCATCTATCATAATATGGATGAGAAAAATGCACAACAAAGACAACAAGTCATCTTGGGGTTCAGCAATAAGTCTAGAGAAAAGGGAACTCTTTGGAGAAAGAGCAGAGACTATCTTGCTTCTACTCAAACAACGTTTTCCAGGCCTCCCTCAATCCTCATTGGATACTTGCAAAATCCAATACAACAAGGTAAAAACATGTTTTGATCCTAAGCTTAAGTTTTTCGAACTACTATTATGTATTAACCAGCTTAACATCTCATTTTTCCCAAAATGTTTTATAGGATGTAGGACAGTCGATTCTAGAGAGCTATTCGAGGGTTATAGAGAGCTTAGCATTCAACATCATGTCTAGAATTGAAGATGTTCTTCATGCCGATTCTCTAACTCGAGAACCTTCAATGGAAAAATCAATGGATTCTTCTTTGTTATCGAAACCGAGCAAAGTAGAGACAGACATAATGACTCCAAAAACACTTTCGGATTTCATGGGATGGAGTTTGGACAAAGAAAAGTCATCATCTGCTGAAACAGAAAAAAACAGCAACAACAACAATAGCAGTTTGATGGGTAACGTGGAAAGCTACTTCAAAGAACAAAATGAGAAGATTCTAACCAAATATGCTAACATTGTGATCCCAAAGAGATTCTCGTACTTGGAGAAGCTCGAGAATTTAGGTGGCCTAAGAAGTCCAACAGCTCGTCACTGAGAAGTTAGCTGTAAAATAATTGATTCCACACTAACAGTTAAGTAAGAAGTACTGTAAACAGTACATGAGAATATTCTTTGCGGGAAATATGTAGATACTCAGAGGGACCCACCAATTTATAAGAGTGTATAGGTCTTCCGTCCGACCATATATGGACCGAGAAGCTTTAGAGACCGTTTGTTTCAAGGGACAGTAAGGGAAGGGAAGGGAACTTTTTTTTAAAAAGCTCCCTTCCATTGTTTGGTTGGATTTCTACAAAGGGAGAGTAAGGGATTTTAAGAAGGGAGAGTAAGGGAAGGAGAGGGAAATTTTATCTAATTTTTCATCCCTCCAAAATTGGAGAGAAAGGGAAGGGAGGGAATGGAACATTTTTAAAACACATGTATTTTTACTATATTGATCTTATTATCTAATTAAACATTTATTGTTAGATGATATAATTGTAAGTATATTATGAGGTTCCCTTCCTCACCTTTATAAAACCATCCAAACAATAGAGTGAAAGTAACTCTCTTCCCTTATTAAAAAAAAAAGTCCAAACACTCAAAATGAACTTTAAGATCTCTTCCCTCCCCTTCCATTCCTTTAATTAAATTCTCTTCCTCTACCTCCCCTCCAACCAAACATACTCTTAAGCCATTTCAGCTCGAAACTTGAAGCATCTAATGTGCATGTACTCTCTTCTAACTGTATTTTTAACCTCTAGCTAATGTATACGATTTTTCTTCCTCCAAGTGTATGCATATATATGAAACAGCTCTTTTCCATAGCTTAAAAAAAATTTAAAAGTTAGTTAGCAAATAGTAAGTTTAAAGTCCAAACAACCTAAACCCGTAGATCAAACAAAGTAAATCGAGCATCAAATCACGCAAATAATAAACTAGGTTTCTTCATAATAAGGATCAAAGAACCTGGCAGATGGTAAGAGACTCGATTCAACTAAGCAATCAGCATTTATGCCTGTACAGTAACAACTATAAATATTAATGGAAAATAAAAAAGAGGGCAGAGATTTAAAATGACTGAAACCAAATTTTGTGTTATTAAAGAAAAAACTCATCCAGCTTCCTGGTGAACAGCCCAAGCCTCATTTGGTTTCAACAACAAATGAGGCTTATCGATACGAGATGAACTGATCAATATCCAAGGCCTCTGTACTCAAAATAAAATATGATGTCAATAAAAAGCGCAATTGTCAACAAACAGATACAGTGATTAACAACAACTTGCTGGATCCAGAAACTGTCATAAAGGCATTGATATACCTGCAGTAAAGAAAAAAGAAATTGTTAAGAGGAA
The DNA here is from genome assembly GCA_027186245.1 of Coriaria nepalensis. Taxonomy (NCBI): domain Eukaryota; kingdom Viridiplantae; phylum Streptophyta; class Magnoliopsida; order Cucurbitales; family Coriariaceae; genus Coriaria; species Coriaria nepalensis. The sequence continues at coordinate 1,551,697 of CP114482.1, forward strand.
GTTTAGGTCAACAGAGATTCCAATGAGTGTTATTTAAAAGACAAAAGGGTTGAAACTTGAAAGCTAATGACTGAGGTCATGCTTTATTTCAAGTAATTGAAAAATCGATATTATATCCACATATTCATTTCCCGGTTGCAAATACTAACAACTTTTCAAGCAAAGAGGGATCCGAACAACTTTTTTAAGAATCTACAGTTGAAAATTCCATGATCAAAATCTAAGCAGATCAGACTCAAAACCAAGAACAAAAATGCTCTGATTTGTAGCTATGTCTTCACACAATTATTATATAGAATCTTCTCAGAAAAAGTCTCAACCTTCATCTATTTGAGATTACAATCTAAGAATCGGCAATCTTAAGTTGAAATTCTTCCTATGCGCAATAACATAGAAAAAATAAAATGAAAAATTCTCAGTTCAATCTTCCACTTATGCTTCAGCCATATCATGTATGTAATAGAGACAAGAAGTGTAAATTGTCTCCTCATTTTTGGGACAGTAACTTTTTATTTTCTAAACTTAGAGAGTATATAGAAAGCTCCAATCTGTTTTCCTTTTTATTCAGTTAATGAATTTTTATCAACAATCACTCAAAATTAAGCGTACGGTGATTAATAGGAAGTATAAATTATCGCCAAAAAACACACCTTGAGGAACTAAGCCCCAACTCCGAGATTCAATGCTTAAGCTCGAAATCAATCGAGCCGAAGCTATTGCGCTGTGCAAAGGCATCATTGATCCCTGACTGCTCAACTCCACCGGTAACCTAGTCATCAAAAAGAACAAACAAGAAATTTTCAACCGGCTGGTCCAATAAGTTTAGCTAAATCCATGCTTGCTATGCCAAGAAAACTATGAAGACAATGAAAATTTCACTCATTTTTCTCGCAACCGAGTTAAGGGTGCGAAAATGAGATCGAGAAGCACAAGTTGGTGGAGAAATCACACCGTGAAGTGCGTGAAATGCGCGCTGTTGCGGAAGCGGACGGCTGACACTGAGCGCTTGATTTAAGCGGAGAGAGCTCGGGCAAGATTGATCTTTTACCAGCCTTAGCGACGATTGAGTTTAGCTGACACGATAACCTAGATACCACCCTTGCGGACGCCATTGATGGCCTTCTTGTTCGAGCTTCGTTATTCTTTCTCTCTTCTACCTTTTCCAAGAAATTAGAAGGGTTTTAGCGAGCATCGAAACGACGACGTCCGCCGCTTCCTAGCATCAGTTCGGATTTTCTCCAGATTGGGCTCACTTCCACTTAATTGGGCTCAGTGTTTAACAGAAAGCCTACACATATCAGGATAAAGCATTTTCCCGGGAAGAAGACAAAGACAAGTACCAGTCGAAATTAAACGACGTCGTTTTCCAAGCAGAAACTGTTATAACGTTACCGTTATTGCCACGCGGTACACGAGCAATAAATTGGCGTGAAGTCAGTCAATTTCACGCGCCATACCACTTCTTCAGTAAACAGTAGCGCTCTTCCCACTAGAAATGCGTTCAACTATAAATTAATAATCTATCAGATAAGCTTTCAGCCATCTTCAGTATCGTCTTCTTCTTCATCATCTTCATCTTCATCTTCATCTTCCTTCATATTTCAGAGGGTTTTAGGGTTTTGGTGGATCCGGTAATGGCCGAAATCAAGGTTACCTTGGAGGTCGGAAACGACGGCGTTGCTGTGATCACCATGTGTAATCATCCCGTGAACGCCTTAGCTCTTTCCAGTGAGGATCGCCGTTTTTTTTTTTTTAATTTTAAATTTATGCTGGCTTGTTTATGAATGAATATATTCGTGGTTTGGTTGTTGATGTTGTGATGCAGTACTTGATGAGCTGAAGGCGAAGTTCGATGAGGCGATGGCGAGAGATGATGTGAGAGCTGTCGTTTTGACTGGTATTTTTTTATTTTCTTCTTTTTCAATCAAAATCTTAGAATCTATCTTCAACTGTCGATCGGAAAGTCATATTTGAGGGAAAGTTTAGAGGTCCAAATCATGTTGGAATTTAAGCAGGGAAGTTTATTCCAGTGATCACTTCTGTAGGGTTTAATAATTTAGTGGAGAATTTATGTCCTACGCTTTATTGTTTATGTCTTAAGATTGATGACCGAGATAGCTGGACCTTGGCTTTCTGATTTCATTTTTATTTTTGTACAGAGTTATATATTTTAATTTCTTGAACTGATTTACTGTAGGGAGAGGAGGCAGGTTTTCGGGTGGATTCGACATCAATGTTTTTGATAAGGTTCACAAGACAGGTATGGGCGTTAATAAAATATATTCTGTGATTGAGTGTTAACATTTAGACCTGTTGATTGAGAATTTTCCGTTTCACGGTCTTGCCTGGCAGGCGATGTCTCTCTCATCCCTGATGTTTCAGTTGATCTTGTGGTCAACACGATAGAAGGTATTTGTAAACCTCCTTGTTATTATTCAGGCCCTGCATTTTGAACGTGTAATTTGGGAACGTTACAAATTATGTTTAGTCAATTTAGGAACACTGTTCTACTTCTTTATGTCAATGTAAGCGCAGATGCCAAGAAACCAGTTGTTGCTGCAATTGAAGGACTTGCTCTAGGAGGAGGCTTAGAATTAGCATTGGTTTGCTTCTTCTTCTTCTTCTTTTTCTTCTTCTCAACTTCATGTAGGGAGGTATCTATGTTATTCTTGTGAGATTGCATCCCTTTACTAAACCTTTTGCAGGGGAGTCATGCTCGAATTGCTGCACCTAGAACTCAACTTGGCTTACCAGAGCTCACACTTGGAGTAATTCCAGGATTTGGAGGTATAGCCACTTTGGGACAATTGCTTTCACCATAAGAAATTTAAATTATATAGTGTACAAACAATTACTGGTTGATTTAATTGGGAAATTGATATCAGGTACACAACGTCTTCCAAGGCTTGCTGGGCTTTCAAAGGCTGTTGAAATGATGCTTGTAAGTATTCCATCCTTTCAGTTCATTTAATGGTAAATTGATATCTAATGTTTGTCATTTAACATATCGTGCAGTCATCCAAACCAATTATGTCGGAAGAAGGAAAGAAGTTAGGTCTTATTGACGCAATTGTCTCTCCAAAAGAGTTACTAACAGTATCTAGGTCATGGGCTCTAGATATTGCTGAGAGGCGAAAACCATGGATTCGCTCCCTTCACAGGACAGATAAAATCGGTTCCTTATCTGAAGCTCGTGATATATTGAGAAAAACAAGACAGCAAGTAAAGAAAACTGCTCCGCATTTGCCTCAGCACCGAGTTTGTCTTGAGGTTATTGAAGAGGGAATTGTTCATGGAGGTTATAGTGGAGTTCTATACGTACGTATATGTCTTTACTGTTTAGTTTACTTGTATATGAGTTTTGCTTCTAGAAGAAAACACGAGATAAAACACATATACGTCTTTGGCTCGAGAAGATGATGCTTCATTCTGTATTCACGGATAAAACATTACACCTTTTTTTGTTGAATTAACCTTGTCCTTTTCTAAGAATAATTTCAAGTACTGAAAACTGAAATTGCAGGAGACCAAAGTATTTAAGGAGCTGGTCGTATCAGACACATCAAAAAGTCTTGTTCATATCTTTTTTGCTCAACGTGCGACGGCAAAGGTAAAGATTTGATGCAAATAAGTACCAACTGTTTCCCAAGACTCACTCCCTGACTTGTATGGTGCCCTATTTTAATTTTCTATGTGGCATTACCCCGAGTCAGTTCTAGTCCTGGATATTTGAGGGATATACTAAAATTTGCTACCTTTTACTTTGTATTTGCTGACTTTCAACTTTTACAGGTACCAAGTGTAACTGATCGTGGGCTTAAGCCAAGAAATGTAAAGAAAGTTGCTGTCATTGGAGGTGGTCTCATGGGGTCTGGCATCGCTACAGCTCTTCTTCTAAATAACATTCACGTTGTTCTCAAGGAGGTCAATTCTGAGTATCTACATAAGGGGATAAAAACCATAGAAGGTAATTATGATTTTGCATATCTCTATGAACAATTGTGATCAGGAGCTTCACATGTTAAGACATATTTCTCCATGATTTCTAATTTAAGTAATAATTAAAGTAGGGCTATACTTCTATTCAGTAACGTATTATCCTTTGTAATATTTACTTTCCATAGAAATATCTCAAAAAACTTTTGAAAGATCCTTGTTATTTCTATGACAGCAAATATTCAAGGTTTGGTAGCAAAAGGGAACCTGACAAAAGATAAGGCAGAAAAAGCTCTGTCAAATCTTAAAGGTGTATTGGATTACTCAGAGTTTAGAGATGTGGATATGGTCATAGAGGTGTGTAATTTCAGCTCCATTTCATTATGTATCGTTTTGATGTTTGTTCGTACATTGGTAAAATAGGACAATGATGACGTAGGATATATATTGATCAAGTAGAAGATTGTATGATCCTTTCTAGTCGGTTTCATTTCTTAGTAGAAAAGCCTTAATTATAGGCCAAGATAAATCACCTTTCTGTTCACTTGTAGGCTGTCATCGAGAGCATTCCTCTTAAACAGAAGATATTTACTGAAATTGAGAAGGCATGCCCTCCTCACTGCATATTGGCATCTAATACATCTTCAATTGACCTGAATGTTGTTGGGGAAAAGACCAGCTCTCAAGATCGAGTTGTGGGAGCACATTTTTTCAGGTTAGTTGGCTTCTTTTTTTCTTTTTCTTTTTGGTGCATCACACTGTGATTCCTGTCATTTTCCCATGATAAAAAGGAACAAAAATTAACTTAGGTTCTTCCAAATCTAAGCGAATGAAATTTTGAATCCCATGATAAAATGCATCAGTATGGTAATAATGCAAATGACTCTTATCTAAGTTTCATTTTGTTAATCACAAATTTTTTTGTATTTCTTTCCAACGAACAGCCCTGCCCATGTGATGCCACTTCTTGAGATTGTACGGACAGAGAAGACGTCTGTACAAGTAATTCTTGATCTTATGGCCGTTGGGAAAATCATAAAGAAGGTTCCAGTTGTTGTGGGCAATTGTCCTGGCTTTGCAGTCAATCGTACCTTCTTCCCATATTCACAAAGTGCACACTTGTTGGTCAATTTGGGCGTTGATGTTTTCAGAATTGACGAAGTGATCACCAATTTTGGCCTCCCCATTGGTCCTTTCCAGTATGCTCATTCCCTTTATGCTGTCCAATTATATGCACTCCTTTTTGTCAAAGAAAATGTTATGCATTCTATGAAGTGATAATTCCTATAAAAAATTGCATGCATTTTGACATCGTTTTGTTTGTAGGCTTCAGGACTTGGCTGGATATGGAGTGGCAACTGCAGTTTGGAAAGTGTTTGCTGATGCATTTCCTGACCGTGTTGTCAATTCACCATTAGTTGACCTTCTGGTCAAAAATGGGCGCAATGGTAAGTAAAGGACCCTATCTTTACCTGTCTTATGAACTCATACATAATTTCTCAACTTTTACCCTGGAAACCAGGTAAAAACAACAGAAAAGGGTACTACAGCTATGAAAGGGGGAGCCGTCCAAAGCCTGATTTCTCAGTATCACCAATTATTGAGGAATCTAGGAGAATTACAAATATAATGCCTGGTGGAAAGGTACTCATACTTTGTATCCATCTTGACCATTAATTTCTACAAAATTACTATCTTACTGCTTCACAAGACAGTCTCTTCTCCTTAGATTTTTACCTCAAGTGTTTGTTTAATTTTGTTTTTGGGCAGCCCATATCTGTTACTGACCAGGAAATTTTGGAAATGATACTCTTTCCCGTGGTAAATGAGGGATGCCGTGTTTTAGACGAAGGAGTAGTTGTTCGACCCTCTGACCTTGATGTCACCTCTGTTCTTGGGATGAGTTTTCCATCTTACCGGTAATTCAATCATAACTGACTACCCTTTTTCTTTTAGCTAGGGAAAGCTAGTTTCTTTCCTTTAAATCCAGTCATCACCATTACCTAAGCAATATTCATTTGACTTAAAGAGAAATTTCTTTTCTTTGTAGTGGTGGTATCATTTTCTGGGCAGATCTCGTTGGGCCGAAACATGTGTATACAAGTTTGAAGAAATGGTCCGAATTATATGGGAACTTCTTTAAGCCATCAAGGTATCTAGAAGAAAGAGCTTCAAGAGGCATTCCCCTGGTAATAATCCTATATCACATCCTTTTACTTCGCGAGAAAATGTCTTATATTACATTCACACTACCAGATGTGGCCCCGTGATCTGATGGATTACAGAGGATTATCTTCCCTCTCTCTCTCTATATCTATCTATATATATAAATGTAAAGAGTTGAAAATGATATTCTTCATTTTTATACAGAGTGCACCGGCTTCTGGAAACTCGGGATTAAGGCCGCGTTTGTAACCGAAGAAGCAAGCTAGTTAGTTATCAAGGAAGATGGTTCATGTTTATGTATCCATGTAATATTCGAAAATAAAACCAACCTCTTTCAGTTTTTTGTTTTTGTTTTTGGTTTTTTTGTTTTTTCAATAATAATATTTAAATCTAGGAGCTATGATCAATAATATTGTCCACGTCGACAACTGGTACATGAACAAAATAGGGACCGAATTTAGACAAATTAGCATTTTTTTCACTCCTTTTTTTTTTTAATAATCTTTTTCTATTTTATTTTTTAATAAAATACCTAACATAAAATTCAAATTACTCTTCTCTCCTCTTACCATTTTCTCCTCCTCAATGTTGTCTCCGGAGCAACTCTTATGTGCTATGTTTCTTGCCTCTCTCCACCGCTCTCTGTCTCACAAATATCTCTCTCTATCGCTGTCTTGGGCACTGATCTGTTTCTCTCTCTTTCCATATCTCCTGCCATCTATGAATTGGAATCTCATTCCCTCGTTCCTAAGTAATGGTTATTTTATGGATTCTTATATCTCAATTATATTAAGTAATAATTAATTAGAGGTGCCATTGATTCGATTTTCAATGTTTTTTCCTACAAAAATCATTAAATTTTATTGAGAAGGGGTTCTTTGATCTTTGTGTTAATTATAAACATACGTTATCAATTTCTAATCTTTTTTATTCCATTAATTAGTTTCTCTATGTTAGCTTATTTGTTCTGAATCGGGGATGCGAAATTTCCTCTCTTTTTTGTGCTTTTGATGAATAAGTTTATACTCATTTCTTTGTGAGATTCAATCATAAATATTTGTCTTATAATCAATGTTTGTGTTTGAAATATGTTATGTCCTATTTAATCAATCAACAATGCAGAAAACTTGATAGATGTATATGAGGACATGATGATGAAGGATGGATATGTAAACATAATGGAAGCAATGAAATTGTATTTCTTTCCTTCTAGAATCATCATGGTGTATGCTTTTTAAGATGAATCATTAATGATAATGATCATTATTATACATAAATTAAATGTGATGGGTAATATTATATATATATATATATATATAATTGATATTTATGTGGATAATTCCTGAAAATAATTATTATTAAACTATTATTGTTGTTGACTCCACTGGTCTGAGATCTCCAGTCTCGACCGTCGTCGGTTGTCTGAAATCCTAAAGTCAACAAGTTTGTGGGACCCATCACTTTTTAGCGCCAATTTCATCTTTATTTCCCACTTTCTATCTCAGTTTTGTGGAGCGAATTCTAAACAAAATCCTCTGATTGTCACTTTACCTTGTATACTGGCACCCTTTCGAGTTATCATGTCCCACGTGTTATTTTCCTTACGTGGCATAACATGAATTGAAAATCACAGTATGCTTCTGTGGTCTTGCAATTACCTGAATAACTTTGATCAAACAATTCTTCGTGGAGAATCTGTGGGCTCGACGTAATCCGACGGTCAGCTACTATACCAATCTCATTTTCTATGAATTTGTACCGTTCGATCCATTTGTTTAATCATGACTGTCAGATTAAACCACCGAGCTAATCGGACCGTTTAATATACACAAAATTGAAATTCAAAATCTTAGTGAGAGAGAGAGAGGGAGGAGAAAAGCAGCGCAAAAAAAAAAAAAAAAAAAAAAATCATTTTCGCTCCTCTTCTCGTTGATTCCTCTTTGTAAAAAAAAAAATCGCAGCTCGAAACCCTAATCATTAGCATCATCTCTCTCTCAATCGTCGTTTCTCTGCGTTGAGAGCTGAAATTCCTGCCAGTTTACTACTACTCGTCAAGCTTCCGATTACATTTCGAGTTGCAACAGCGCTTTTTTTCAGCCTTTTCCCTCTCGGCGTTGGATGGGGATCTGGATGTGAAGTTTTTTAAATTTGATATGGAATTTTCTTGCTTGTTGATCTCTTATCAGTGGATTGACAGAAGATTCTTGAAATCTGGGAATTTCTGCGAAATTTTTTGAAGTTCTGAATTTAAATTTATGGGAGAAGAAGAAGAGCAGGCTGATTTTCCTCTGAAGAAAGACGAAGATAACAGCGTATCACCTAGTAGTTCAACGTTGTCTGATATTCCTACCAAGAAGCTCGCTAGGCAGCTGGATTTCACGGGAGAAGTGCCGGCAAATGAAGCATTGCCATATAAACCTCCGTTTCAGTCGAAGTCGCAGCCAGAGATAGCAGTCATACCGGTGGTGCCTCTGGTATCTAATTCTTCAGTGAAGATCGTGTGAGTTTCTGTTTTTGTATTTCTAGCTCATTATTTATGTTCTGCTTTGTGAGGAAGAATTTTGGTTTATAGTGCATGAACATTGTGTACAAATAGTGAAATGAACTGCGCTATATTGGGAATGATTCTTTTATTCGTTTTAAGGGTGAGGTTTTGGAGAACATATCATTTTTGTTCAATGCATAGTGGGTTCTGATTTGTGCCAGTCGTTTATTATTGAAGAAATTTGTTCGTGCTTACTGTAAGAATAGGCACGTAGTGGTGTAGTTGATATGCCTTTTGAAGAAATTTTCTCATCCATTTTTATTTTTTATTTTTAGATTCTCTGTATCTATTTTATATGGAAATTACCTTTACTTATAATGGTTTACATCAGTCGAGTTATGGAGATGTAAATTATACATTTTACATTGACAGTTTTGGCTAAAAAATGATGATAATTACCTTTACTTATAACAGGGATTGGGTTGGAATTATCATCATTTTTTAGCCAAAACTGTCTATGTGAAATGTATAATTTATATTGATTTCCTTCCTTTTATTTGTCTTAAAACTTCTTTTGAGTTTGGAAAAGAATTATGCTTATTTGATGTACTCACACCAAGTATACATAAAATCTTGGGGCAAGATTATTGATTATGGTTTTCCATCTTTCTTTCATCAGAAAACCAGACTCGCCAAAGTCAAGACCAAGACTGAATATTGATACAAAAGATGCTACTCCAAAGAAGCAAAAACAGTGTAATTGTAAACACTCGCGCTGCTTAAAGTTGTAAGTTCACAGTCTCTCCTCCAAGAAACGGAAACTTTTATTGTTAAGTTTAATTCTGCGTGCATGGGCACTCACATGTAAACTTTGTGACCAATTTATTTTCTTATGATTAAATGAGAACCAAACATTTTAATCACCCCTTCATATTCTTCATTATCATTGCAGGAGGTTTTTATATTTTTCCCATTATTGGCACTGATTTGGAATGTTGGATTCTATCTTGAGCAGGTACTGTGAGTGTTTCGCATCAGGAATATATTGCGATGGTTGTAACTGTGTAAATTGTTATAACAATGTCGAAAAGGAAGCTGACAGACGAGAAGCTGTAGAAGCTACTTTAGAGCGCAATCCAAATGCGTTTCGACCTAAAATTGCGAGCAGTCCACATGGAAAGCGGGAAATCAGGGTATGTAGATCCAATGAACAGTTGAACTACATTTTGTCTCAATGCATGTGAATGGTCTTGATTTACCAGGTACAAATGTCTCCTGCAAGGTTTGCTTGTTTGCTTGGACTTGCATTGGTGTACACAATATGTAATGCTCTTTGGAATTATTGATGACCTAATGGACTCCGCTTTGGATACATGTAGGAGGATGTCGGGGAGGTCCTTCTGTTGGCAAAGCACAACAAAGGATGTCATTGCAAGAAATCAGGGTGCCTGAAAAAGTACTGTGAGTGCTTCCAAGCCAACATTTTATGCTCTGAAAACTGTAAATGTGTGGACTGCAAGAACTTTGAGGGAAGTGAAGAGAGACAGGCTATATTCCATGGAGAAAATGGGAACAACATGGCACATATTCAGCAGGCAGCAAATGCTGCCGTGACTGGAGCTATTGGGTCCTCTGGCTATGCATCCCCGCCCGTATCCAAGAGAAGGAAAGGTCAGGAGCTCTTCTCTGGGACCACTGCTAAGGATCCATCCAGTCATAGGCTTGTACAATTTCAACAGGTATACTCAGTCTCTTGTTCTGCTATCTGAGAAAATTATTCTTAATGCAACTCCTAATCTGTATTCACTTATTTGGAAACTGTTCCCTACTTCGATACTTTAAAAGAAAATGGGATCTTAAACCGGTTCTCAGTCGCTGGTAATTTTGGTTTTCTGCATTTATCAGGCTAACCATATCAAAGCTTCCGCGCCTTTGTCTTCCGCCCCAGTTGCTCGCAACGGTGACAATGGAGCTCCAGGTCATGCAAAGTTTACATACAGGTATAATGAATTCTCTCTGGTTTACCTAATTGATCTTATTGGTGTTCCATTGTCAAAGGCTCGGAACTAATATATTATATGTTCATTGAAGGTCTTTATTGGCCGACATCATCCAACCACGGGACCTAAAGGAAGTTTGCTCAGTTTTAGTGGTCTTATCCAGTGAAGTTGCCAAGAAGTTAGCAGGTAGTAAGCTAATAAAGATTTTGTATGGCATTTTCAAAGTTGTGGAATTTTTCTGAATTTATGGTCATTGGTTCACTTGTAAAGATGCATGTGGATTTGCAATAGAGATGAAAAATATCTGGTTGCAATATAGTTGGATGTTTATGTGTCTTTTGAATTTGTTTACTGTTTTCATTTGTGGTAGCATCGATATAAAAATTAAAAAAAAAGAATTCTCTGCTGTTTCTCTAATCTCATCCGTACTGTTTTTGTTCTCTATCTTATTAAGTTCATTGTTTTATGTGTTGTCCACAATCTAGATCTCATTTGCTTTCGTCATCTGTGCTACACAATTCTTTTGCTATCTATTGAGAAAGTCTAGCGGAAGTAACCGCAAGATGACCAGATGACAAGTTGTCTTTTGCTATCTAGATCTCAGTTGTCTTTTTCAGATTCTTAATGTTAATGTTTCCAGACCAAAAGAATGCTAAGGAGGAGCAAGGAAAAAATCGAACAGAAACTTCCCTTGCTTCACCCATTGAAGACAAGTTGCAGAGACAAAAGATATCTCATGAGGAAGTTGCAGTCAAGGGTGATTGTTCATCAAGTGCAAACCAGGATGGTAAAATCAGCCCTAATGATTCCACTTCTGATGGCCTAGATGAGCCCAAAGAAAGGCCCATGTCTCCTGGAACATTAGCTTTGATGTGTGATGAGCAAGATACAATGTTCGTGCCAACTTCTTCCTCAAATGGATTATTGAGCACATCGTCACATTCTCCTTCCGGGCAAGAGTTGACTGAAGTCCATGCAGAGCAGGAACTGATAGTCTTGACAAAGTTTCGAGAATGTCTTCATAAGCTCATCACTCTTGGAGAGATAAAAGGCGAGTTTTATAATTTCCTTTTCCACATCTTGAAAAGCTTATCGGGCATATCAAACGAAAAGTCTCTGCTTATTTAACCCAGTTGTGTTATTCGTAGTATTGTTAGAAATTTATGGGAACTATATATAATTCTTTTCAACACCATAGAAAGTTATTGAGTTTTTGAAAATCAACACTCATCCAAATTATGACCCACTACACATCTTCTGAATTGTAACTAATGGTGCACTTCTTTCTACACTTTACAGAAAAGTGGTCATTTCGAGCTAGAAATGAAGAAGGGAATCAGACAACTGCAAGAACAGAGACCGAGGGTCAACCAGGACCCATCAGCAACGGCCTTGCAAAAGCAGCTATTCCACCTATGCCCAAGGATCCTCGGCTTAAGAATCCAATTCTTCCTGAAAATGGGAATAATAAACTAATGGCTTCTTTCGAGGTAAAAAAGTCTTAGCACAAGGTAAGTGTGGTACTTCATTTCTTTAGCTGTATCCATTAGCTCATTGCTTAGAAGATTCTAATTTTATTTTAGATTGAGGAAAAGTGGTGTAAGATAACAGTAGTTTTATACTTTATAGGATCTTTCTATTGATAACTAAGAGAAATAAAGAGCATTTGCTTTATTAATAAGAGTAATTTATGATCGATTTGGGTTTATTGTGAACTGATTAGTTATTGGTCTTTCTACCGAGATGTTATCTTACTATAAACTAAACAGCTCCTTGTGGATTTTGTTAGCTCAGAGTTTGTTTGCAAGTACCAAACACTGGTACTTATCATAGATGTAAATGTTTTTTATTCTTCTTCGAAATTAGTTAATGAGAGAGATTTTCGTTTCTCCCCTGAATTATAAATGAGATAATTGTAATTACGATCATTAATTTCAGGCATGAGCAAATTGATCGAAACTAACTGATGATTGGTAGCTGACTGAATTTCTCCGTTCTTTTTTGTTTTTTTGATGTGTGCCGGTTTTCGCCCGGTTTCCGAAGACTGGCCTTCCATTTTTTTTTTCATGCCCCACGTAGCTCCTTCTCATCTCTTTTGCAACAACATTAAATTTATTAATTATTTATCTAATATTGTTTAGATATAGTCTATAGTCTATCTCTATATGCACATGATCAGTGAGAGAGAGAGAGAGAACAGAAAGTCAGAAAGTCAGAAAGTGGTGCTACTGATCATAGTAGATGCTGTAGTGCTGCAGTTGTTGAGTACATTAAGCTGATCGGTCGAGTACGTCGACCCGTCAAATACTCAAGTACTACGACCCTTCGAATTAACACAAAACATCGATCTTTCAAGTATCAACCTATCGACCTGTTTACCTTTTGAGTCAAAACAAGCATTTTCCAACTGGCCATGCTTGTTAGCATTCAGGGCAGATCGATTAAACAACCCCCAAAACCAGAACAATGAGAGGAATCTGCAAAGTTTCTTCAATTGGTACTATGCTTCTGTCGGTATTTCGATCATGATTTCAGGAACAATTATAGTTTATATTCAGAATACATTAGGTTGGGTTGTTGGATTTGGAGTCCCCGTCGGGCTAATGTTGATTTCCATAGTAATGCTTTTGTTGGGTTCTACACTTTATATCAAATTGAAGCCAAATCAAAGCCTAATACAAGTTCTGCGCAAGTAATAATTGTTGCATCGTGGAAAAACAACCACAAACCCATTTCTCATGAGAATCATCACGTTAATTGGTTTTACCACCAAGGATCAAAGCCTGTTGCTCCAACAGATTCACTTAGGTAATTCATTTGTACTTTTATGGTGGATTCTAGTTTTGTCTACGCTTTGATGTTGATCTAACATGTTCGAATTATGAATAAAGCTTGCGCCCTAAAAAACCCCGAAAAGGACATAACCTTGGAAGGCTTAGCTAGAGATCCACAGACACTATGCATGGTAAAACAAGTCGAACAACTCAAGGCACTAATCAAAGTTCTCCCGATTTGGTCGACAGGGATAATATTGAGCACAACCATATTCCAACACTCTTTTTCCACACTCCAAGCAACCATAATGGACCGACGAATCACCGCCCACTTTAACTTCCCGGCAGCATCTTTCAATGTGTTCTCATTCCTCACACTGACAATTTGGGTAGCCATCTATGACAGAATCCTAGTCGCCTTACTATCCAAGTTCTCTACAAAACCCCTTGGCCTTGGCTTTAATCAACGCATGGGAATTGGACTGGCAATCGTGTGTTTAGCCTTGGTAGTGTCCAGAGAAGTTGAAAGGCATCGCCGTGAAAGAGCGATCCAGGAAGGATTATTGAATAGCCATCATGCTATAGGGAACATTTCAGCCATGTGGCTAGTGTGCCTCAGCATTGCCTGGTTGGATTGGCCGAAGCTTTCTACGCGATCGGGAAAATAGAATTTTACTACTCAATTTCCAAGGAGCACGGCTAGCATTTGTGTAGCTATATTGAGTATTGGCGTGGCTTTTGGGAATTTAGTCGGGGCTCTGATTGTTGGGATTGTGGGTGATTTAACAAAGAAAGGCGGAAACGACAGTTGGCTATCGGATATTCTTAACAGGGGTCTATAATTGAATAGTTAGACGTATGTTCTACAAATGCGTTCTAACTGGACCGGACAAAGTTGAGAATATTAAGCACAACCTTTGAATACTACAAAGGTCAGCAGTTAGAGCTATCAAATCTTAATCTATTGAGAATCAACTTTTCATTACAATGTACTCCATTTTCACATCCATGTTGAGGTAGTTTTTTTCATCTACATCTTGAAGAGAGTTATGTTTACCTGGTAATATTGTGATTATTTTCGTGATTTAGTCAACCAATTCCCAGAATCGATCCGGCCGCGATATAAGCTTTACATGATGAAGAAAAACAAAAAGTAGCATGATAAAAATGTTACCGGAATCTTTGAATCAAGACCTCGGGTATATTTTACCATGTATTATGATCACCATGTCAACTTTTCCATCACAATCAAGGCAAAATTAACAATTCCAAGGGGTCAAAGAGAGAATAGTGAGGCATCTCTATTATAATGTTTTAAGGTCATGAATTAAATCAATATTCCAATAAAAAATTAAAGTTAAGCGTTGAGCCACCTCTTTAGGCATATTACAAGTGTACAATTTTGCTGAAATGAAGAGTTCAACATTATATAAATTTAATTATAAGTATGTTGTAATCTCATTAATACATGTATTCTATCATATATTATATGACTTAATTAGAAAAGAACTTGTAGCTCGTTTCTCTTTATGATTGAGGGCAGATCATGGAGATGTCACAGCAAAATTTGGAAACCCCACGACAAGTTTCCAATAAAAAGGGAGGCCTTCGAACCATGCCATTTATCATAGGTAATCTCGTCGTTTATGGGTCTACTTGATATACTCCGTTGATAGTTTTTTTACTTCTTCAAGATTTGCTTATGATTTTGTGAAAATTAATCCAAGTTTTTGTGTGCAGCAAATGAAACATTTGCAAAGGTTGCAGATGTAGGGCTTCATGCTAACATGATATTGTACTTAAAAAGTGAATATCACTTGGGAAGTGCAAAATCGGCAAGCATAATTTTCTTGTGGTCGGCAATCTCGAATTTGTTACCGGTTGTAGGAGCTTTCCTTTCCGACTCTTACTTTGGAAGGTTCAAGGTCATTGCAATGGGGACTCTCATTAGCCTCTTTGTAAGCCACTTCAATCAATATCCTTCTTGTTCATATAGTTCTATATCAGTTACTTGTGTTCACAATAATTTCACTATCATTTGAATTGACATATCAATAGGGAATGATAATGTTATGGCTTACGACAATTCTTCCGAAAGCAAGACCACCCCATTGCAATTTCTCGTCTCCAAATTGCATGTCTCCAAGCCCACCTCAACTCCTCTTCCTGTTCACCTCATTTGCCCTAATGTCCATGGGATCGGGTGGGATTAGACCATGTTCCTTGGCTTTCGGAGCAGACCAACTCAACAAACCTGAAAACCCTAACAACGACAGGCTTCTACAGACCTTCTTCAACTGGTATTATGCTTCTCTCGGGATCTCTATCACGATTGCTGTCTTTGCCGTCGTTTATATACAAATGGAAGTTGGTTGGTTTGTCGGATTTGGTGTTCCTGTTGGGCTCATGCTTGTTTCAATGACTATGTTCTTTTGCGGTTCTTCGTTTTATGTTAAGGTGAGGGCAAACAAGAGCATGGTAACTGGACTTTTTCAAGTCATTGTGGCTGCTTGGATAAATAAAGAGTTGGATGTTCCACCTCGGAATTTTGATGGATGGTTTTTTCATAGAGGTTCCAAGCTTGTTGCTCCAACAGATTCACTAAGGTATGAATCAACTATGAATTATAGCTTATAGAAAAACCAAATGTAAATCATGTTGTTTTACATTAATTCATATTTGTCTTTGGTTTCATTAGATTTCTAAACAAGGCTTGCATCATAAAGACCCCAGACGACATAAACCCGCACGACGGATTAGCTAAGGATCCATGGAATTTATGCACGGTAAAACAAGTAGAAGTTCTAAAAGCACTCCTCAAAATCCTACCAATTTGGTCCACAGGAATCATCATCAACACAACCACAATCCAACACTCATTTTCCACACTCCAAGCCACCACGATGAACCGGAAAATCACCCGCCATTTAACCATTCCTGCCGCCTCTTTCGGCATGTTCGGAATCTTCACTTTGACCATTTGGGTAGCCATTTATGACAGAGTCCTAGTCCCCTTCCTATCCAAATTCACTAGACAGCCAAAAGGGCTTAGCTTCAAGCAAAGAATGGGAACAGGGCTTGCAATCTCATGCTTGGCTTCACTAGTGTCAACAATTGTGGAGAGGAGGAGAAGGAATGAAGCTATCCTTGAAGGGTTTTACCATGACCAACATGGGGTTATTGCCATGTCAGCAATGTGGTTGGTCCCACAGCACTGTTTGGTAGGGCTGGCAGAAGGGTTCAATGCGATCGGGCAGATCGAGTTTTACTATTCACAATTTCCAAACAGCATGGCTAGTGTTGGGGTGGCTCTTTGGGCTCTTGGCATGGCTATGGGCAGCTTGGTTGGGGCTTTGATTGTTGGAGTTGTAGATGGTTTGACCAAAAGGGGAGGCCATGTCAGTTGGGTCTCTAACAACATTAACATGGCCCACTTTGATTATTACTACTGGATTCTTACGATCTTGGGTGTTTTGAACTTCTTGTACTATGTTGTCTGTATTAGCTATTATGGGTGTGAGGAGAGAAAGATTTGGGATGAAGGTGAAAGGAGTTGAAGAAGTTGCAAAACTCGGTAAAGCGTAAGCCGAAACCACAACTGTATACAGAATCCGATGTATTATATACGGTTACACAACTGTATACCGTATCCGATGTAATATATACGGGAGTCTACCAAAAAAATGAAAAGTAAGGCTGTGTTTTTGATATATGTGGTTATCATCTTTTTTCAAATACAAATTCAATAAAAAGTCAAAAAAGTTGTAACGTCTTCATCCTTTAACTCTAAAACATTGACAAAAAGTATATACAGAAAGTCCCAAAAAACAGACAATCATATTCATTCATATATAGTTTATTCAGGGACCATATAGACCATAGTACCGTTTGAAAGAGGGACCCATTTGGTAGGATTTTGAAATTTCTTGAGAGGGACCAAAAAGAATAATAAATCTTACAGTGTTTTGGGCTTAAAACTATATTATAACTTAACTATATATATATATATATGTCTGTCTTCCTCTTGAACTATTCACTTCATACATAATCTGTTTTTTCCATCTTGAGTTCTTCCTCTTTCTTTGAATCCATAGTTTTCTTCAAACAGGAAAAAAAAAAAATGAGTGGGACAAAGTTCATAAAATGTGTAACAGTTGGAGATGGAGCTGTCGGGAAGACATGTATGCTCATCTGCTACACAAGCAACAAGTTTCCCACTGTATACTCTCTCTCTCTCTCTCTCTGCCTTTGATCTTACTCGGTTCGAAATACATGTTCAAAGAACGATGCACTCTTAGATTCCATGATCGTGTTCTTATAAACACGACTTCTTTTATTTATCCATTTTGTTTCTGGGGCAGGACTATATACCAACAGTTTTCGACAATTTTAGTGCTAACATTGCGGTGGATGGGAGGAGCACTGTGAACTTAGGCTTATGGGACACTGCTGGTAATATTATTGTCATAATTGGAATTATAATATAATTTTAAGATACCAATGTTCTTTTCTCTTCTTCAATTTGTGAAGGTCAGGAGGATTATAGCAGGCTGAGGCCATTAAGTTATAGAGGTGCAGACATATTTGTGGTAGCTTTCTCCCTGATCAGTAGACCCAGCTATGAAAATGTTCTTAAAAAGGTATTACATTTTGTGTTTCTAACTCGCCAAAACAGAGTATTTCATTTTCCAATTTCCTTTTTTCTTCTCGGTTGGTTCAGTGGATACCGGAACTTCAAAGATTTGCGCCCGACGTTCCGATCGTTCTAGTTGGAACAAAGCTAGGTGAGTAAATAAGTAGTCATGTTGTTAGTTTTAGTAGCTTGATATTATTGATTTCATTATCAATATTTCCTTTCTTTCATCTGTTTAGATCTTCGGGAGGATCTGAGATTAGCAGCCGACCATCAAACAGGCTCTAATTTGATTTCCTCAGCTCAGGTACACAAATCCTAATTGTAAGTAGAAGTAGAAGTTCATTATCTATATTATAATTTTTTTTGTTTTTCTTTGGAGAATAGGGAGAGGAACTGAGAAGACAAATCGGTGCTGCTGCTTATATTGAATGCAGCTCTAAGACTCAACAGGTAGATAATAATTACTATAAAAATAAAAAAAAACTTGTGAAGGTATATAATTAATTAGTTGATTATGGTTTATTGTTCAGAATGTGAAAGCAGTTTTCGATACGGCAATTAAGGTTGTTCTTCAACCTCCGGCCGGGAGTAAGGAGATGCCGAGCAAGAAAAGGATCCCCCGGTCCGGTTGTTTCATGGCGTAAGCGCTTTTACCTTTATTCCTTTATGTAACTTATAATAAAAAAGATGACAACATTGTGATTTTCTACTAATGAACTAACTACACACACATTTATACATTTAACAGAAGGAGCATTGTTTGTGGAGGCTGTACAGTCTAATTAGTAATGGAGATTGTTGAAGATGACCGTGGCGTGATCGAGAAAGTAATTTCCGGTTCCGGAAGTTGAAGATGATAATGTATTATCATGTTGTGTGTGCATCTAACAAATTTACGGGGCCGATGGATGAGTAACAGAGGGAATTGTTCATTCTCTTAAGCATTGTTTGTTACTATTGTTTTATCTTGTTTATTTATTACTACTATAAGGTACACATCTTTTACTCTGTCACATGTAGAGTCCATAACATGTAGGTTTCATTGAAAGAGAAAAGCTCATGATGCAGCAGTTGTGTTATATCTGGTGACCTAATCGATTGTGCGAGAAAGTGTTTGTTTAGAATTTTATATCACATGTTTAATTTTTAGAAAATTAATATATATATATATATATATATATATATTATTTAGTAAATTAATATATATGAAAGATTTATTATTATTTTTATTATTAATTAATTTTAAAATGAGAATTTAAATTTAATATAATATCATATATATATTTCATATTTTATTTTAAAAATAATAAAATATATTAAAAAATATCTTATATTTAAAAATAAAAAATTTAAAATTAAATATATAAAAATATATGAGTCGCTAAACCTTTTATTTGCATTCAAATGTAAAACTTGACAGAAGGTCAGTATAGTTATACTCGATACTGATGGAGGGCATAACTGTCATTTCACAATCACCGTCCCCTATATCAAGAACGATAACATTACCGCCATTCCGGTACAAATATTTTTACCTGTAAACACGAAAAAGGAGGACTGATTGGAATCTTCTTCCCCTCCTTCTTGGAAAAAAACCTTCCCCCTCCCTCTCTCCGCCTCCACCTCTCAGCGATGGATTCGTCACCGTCACTACCGAAGAGCTGGAGCATCCACACCCGTCCAGAGATCATCCAGAAGTACCAAATCCTCGAGCGGGTCGGATCCGGAGCCTACTCCGACGTATACCGAGCTCGCCGGATCTCCGACGGTTTAATCTTCGCCCTAAAGGAGGTCCACGACTACCAGTCCGCGTTTCGCGAAATCGAGGCCCTCCAGATCCTACAAGGATCTCCTAACGTCGTCGTTTTGCACGAGTACTTTTGGCGCGAAGACGAGGACGCCGTGCTCGTGCTCGAGTTTCTGGCGACGGATTTGGCGTCGGTTATCGGAGAAGCGAGGAAGAAGAAGAAGGGAGGAGGAGGTGGTTCTGATGGGCCTGAGCTTGGGCTTGGTGTTGGTGAGGTTAAGAGATGGATGATCCAGATTTTGAGTGGGGTCGATGCTTGTCATCGGAGTATGATCGTTCATCGTGATTTGAAGCCCAGTAATTTGCTCATCTCGGAAGATGGAGTTCTCAAGCTCGCCGATTTCGGACAGGTAGGAAATTTTCTGAACTTTTATTTTGCTTGTTTGGCTGGTGATAAAATTGAGAGAAAGGAAGAAGGAATGAGAATCTCTAAGTGGAAATGCATGTTGAGGTCGTTTCTAATCTAGAAATGTGATTTTCTTCTTTCTTGAAACAAATGCATCTTTTTAATTTTCTTGGCTTGTTTGGCTGGTGAGAGAATTGTGGTGAGAAAATTGAGAGAAAAGAAAAGGGGAAGGTTCAAACAATCCAATTTTATTTAGTTCATGATCCTAATTCTGTTTTAAAGGGATATTATATCAAATTGCTTTTTACATAATGCAAAATTTTCAAAATGGAGACTGGATTTTGTTCTTGCTTGAAACGTCTTTAGTTTTTTCAAGTTTCCTAAGTTTGAATTTTCTAGTTGAAAATGATGTTTACAGGCAAGGATACTCCTTGAACCATACGATGTAAACGGTCCGAACCCTGAAAACACTTCACACGCCCCTGAAATTCCCCCAGAAATGGCAACCCAAGAAATGAGTAAAGAAGAATATTTCAGAGTATGGAACGACCTAAAATCCAAAACCTCGATGGATTACGAAGCCGACAAGGACACAAACCTAAACGATGGAGACGCCTCTTGCTTAGCAACTTGCACTACAAGCGACGTAGATGAAGATTTACTGAAATGCTCTTACTCTTATGAAGTAGACGTGGGAGGATTGAACCCTAAAAATGGTGCCATTCTCACTTCATGTGTAGGAACTAGATGGTTTAGAGCCCCTGAATTACTTTACGGGTCCACAAGCTACGGCCATGAGATTGATTTATGGTCATTGGGTTGCATTTTTTCCGAGCTTTTCACATTGGATCCGCTTTTTCCCGGAACAGCTGATATTGACCAAATTAGCCGGATTTTTTCTGTTTTGGGCAATTTGACTGAGGAAGCTTGGCCGGGTTGCTCTAACCTTCCGGATTTTCAAACCATATCTTTCAATACGGTGGAAAATCCGATCGGGTTAGAAGCATGCTTGCTTGGCCATTCTTTGGATGAGATATCTATAGTGAAGAGGCTTGTTTGTTATGACCCTGCTAATAGAGCCACTGCTATGGAGCTTTTGAACGACAAGTATTTCCATGAAGAGCCACTTCCAGTTCCAGTATCTGAGCTGTGGGTCCCATCTAGTAAAAATGGGCAAGACGGGGATTCTTCAGACGGTCGGTTTGATTATGGCGGAATGGGTTCAGATTCTGATTTTGATGATTTTGGGCCTGCTAATGTTACACAGACGGGGACCGGTTTTTCCATACAATTTCCTTGAGTGATATTTGGATATTAAAGGTACTCTTTTTATTTGGATTTCTGTGTTTTCGAAAAATGTATTGTGAGATTTAAATTGGGTTTTGTCGAGTTCTGTAATAAGTTGAGAAAATTTGGTTGATTTTTCAGTTCTATATAGAATTTTTGCCACAAAAAAAGTATTTCATCACAATGCAATATGATTATTTCAATTACTCAAGAAGGAATATCAATTTTTGATACAAGAATTTCATTTACATACTGTCATGAAACAATACCTTATGTCTATATAATACAGAACACAAAAATATTCCTTCTTCTAGCTTTAGTCCCCATGCCAAACCAGATTACAACAAAGGTTAAATCATAAATTTGAGTTAGCCAAATAGCGATGTTTTTGAGAAAACCCCGGCTTCAGTTTACCTGAATCTGGCCGTTAGAAGTTCCGATCAAGAAAAGTTCTTCATTATCATCAAGAGTCATACAAGTAACCTTGCTGTTTGTACCAGTTTGTAGTATTTTTATCCTGTTCTGTTTCTCTTTATCCCAAATCTCTAAAGTTTCTCCCTTTCCCTCTAAATAAACCAGCTTTGAGCTTATTGCCATCACCCTCCCGTCCAATAATGTCGGTAACGACCCGACCAACCCATAATTTTCCGCATTCCAAATCTTCATACCTGAAAAAGTTTAGTTTATATAAGGTTTGATAAATAAATAAAAAACGTAGATTAGTGATGAGCCTTTTTTATTTTTTTAATGAGATTCACCTTCACGGTTACTGCATCCAAGGAAGAGCAAGCTGAATAAATAAGTCCACTGTGAACTTGGATAGCTTGGACCAGATTGGATTTTCCGAACAATTTTCTCATCCCAGTTTGAATCACACCGATCGTGCCGGTTGCCAAATCAATTTCCTAAAACACCCAGAAATTCGTCTTCCATAATCAAGACAAAAAGAAATTAACAAAAAAGATTGTTTGAAATGAAGAAAAAGATAAATTAAGGTACCTGAATACCACTGTCATGGCATCCACAGTACAATTTTCCGTTCACAAGAGCCAAACTCTTGACGTATTTGCTCGAATTCAATACTTTCGATTCTCCGTTCCATGAATTAGCCCCTTAAAATTAAAATAAAATAAAATTTTAAGGGAAATTAATTAATTAAATAAACAAGAAAATTAAATTTTCTTGAGAATTAATTGATTACCCGAACGCCAGATCCATGTGGAATGAAGCATGAGATGTTATTAGAAACGGCTAGACTATGAACTTGATCCTTCATATCGTAAACATGTACGCAATGGATCGAAGAATTTCCTATAGACCAGACCTGATCATAAGGAAAACAATGAATAAGTTCTTACAAAAAAGAAAACGAGTTGATAAATGTTATGTAATAAGCTTTTCTTTTACCTTAATGGTCCGGTCAAGTGAACCACTTTATAGTTTCTCTCCGGATTTTAGAACTGACAAGCTTGTAACGGCTTTAGAATGTTCTAGAGCTTCTTGTAGAAGATGAAGAACACTCCCTCTACCCGTCCAAACCTTGATGATTCCATCTGAATGGCCCGAAAAGATCTTGTCTTTGAAGTAAACAATGGATAGAACTTCTCCATTTTCGCTACAATCTACTTGAAATAATTTTGTATGATTCCATAGATCCTGCTGTTTCAAACAAGAACATATCTATAAAATCCCGCATTTTCGGAAAACTTAAATCTTAATGAAAAAGGAAAAGGAAAAAATGCTTACAGAACTAGATTCATATACTTCAGAAAGGACTTTTAGCATTTCAAATGCTAAAGGTGAAGATTTCCTAAGCTCTCTGAGTGCTTTTGTAATTTCTTTCATATATGGATTTACGTCCTTTAGACCCTCTGTAGACACAATCACAACAACAGAAACTAGTCATACAGTATTTTTCTTTGGTTCCGAAGATAACCTTTTCGGGATTTTACTTGAATTACATACCAGGGTCATGAATAAAACTGTTTAGAGCAAGCAATGAAAGGGCTTTGTCTTCAATATCTTTGCTCCATTTTAAGACGGATACAAAGTACTTAAGAAAACAAACCCAAGCAGCTCCTCTTATTCCGGTATCGGGTAGAATTCTAAGCATAGAAGTTAGCCAAGTAGCAGAAAGAAACCAAGCAGATGATAACACTCCATTTTTAGTCTTTAACCCTTCTGCTAAAGCCTCAAATAGTAAACCAAACTAATGGCTACTAACACAAATGCCGTTTTTCTTTCCCATTCATTTGCCAACTTCTCTTCTTCTTTCCAAGTTACGAAAAAAATTCTTAGAACAATGATAAGATTAAAAATTCATGGATGTTAATTTATGGCATAGTAAAAAATATAAAACTAACTCTAGTTATTACCTCAACTTAAGCCGAATCGGAGTCGGGTGAAGATTCCTGTTCTGAATCTGGATTCGTATTTGATGATGTTGATTTGGTGATGAAGAGTTTCTGCTTTGAAATGGTTTTGAAAGAGACCTCTGTGGACAGTAAAATGGTTTAAATTTTACCAAGTCTCTGGTACTAAACTCCATTAGTACTATTGCTGCTGCTTGATTCTGTTGACCTTTCTTCTTCAGCTCATATTGGCTGCAAAGTGCAAACAAAGATTACATGTTGGGAAAAGTTTAAAGTTTTCAAAGATAAATAAATTCCCCACTTGAATACAAAAATGGGTTTGATTAATTTAACGTAATAAACAAAATAATAGTATTTGTTTTTGGATCATAGTGGACCGTTTGGTTAAGCAGTCTTGTGTTTTTGGATTGTTCTTGGTTGAAGGATGTCAAGAAAAAAGCAAAAATAATAAGCTAATCTACCACTAATCAAAGCTCTAATTATAATAAGTACAAAGACAAAACATGGTTTGTGATCAAAAGTTCAAGATTTAGTTTGAAAAATGATGTACTCAAATGCAATAGAAAATATTGTCGTTTTTCTCGTTTTCGCAATAAAGTCTAGTATCGGCAAATGCAATATAAAATAATTAAACACAAACAAAATTATTTTTGTGCTAGGCACTAGCTATGCAGAATTCATGGTGGTTTTTTGGTCTAAATCCCAGGAATCATGCATCATTTTGAATCATTTGAAAGGGACCCAATTTCAAGATAAGATGATCGATATTCGATGATACTCTACCGTGGTCGACTTACTAAACTGACGTTTAATTCGGGCGTATGAAAACTCGGGACTACACATATTAGGATCGAAGAACAGTGTTGAGAATAATCCGAAAAAACAGATAAAACATGACATTACATCATACCGGCCGTTTTCCAACAGGAACTCCTCAATTTTGATGGGTCTGATCATCTTCTTTTCCATAGTTTCTCATGTTATCTACTCTGACTGTTGGTGGATAGATAATTGTATCTTCATCTTTGTTTTCAACAATCTCTTTGAAGTATTTAGCGAAAATCCGGCAGTTCTCATCGAGGACTTCTTCATAAGTCTCATCCAGCTCCTTAAGTTCCATAGCCTGACCGCCACTCATTTTCGACAATGATTTTGTGCTTTGATGCTCAATGTTCGATTTTAGAGACGATAAAATTTTCGATCTTTGATCCTCGAACCAGTGAAGAGCGGGAAAAAGATGGACCATGAATAGCTCTTGAAAAAGAAGGGGGGCGATTTCAGACCGGGCAAAGGAAGGGTCGGAATGGAAGATGTTAAGGAGAGAAATGGCAGAGTGGGAAGGGAGGTGGCATGGGCCATAAATAAGGGACAAGAGGAAGGAGGAGAAGGGAATTAATGGGTGAGAGAGGAGGAGCTTCTCGGCTTTCCGGAGGGAGGATGATTGAATGGCAGAGTTTTTCTCCGAAGAGATGGCGGTTTCAAGAGCCTCCAAGGCGAGGTTGAGTGACTTGAGGATAGTTTGGTCATTTGGGGGGTTTCTATGACAGAGGAGAGACAATATTTGGTGGCGTGTCTCGCTTTGGGTTAGAGCGGTGGAGATGAAGGCAGTGGTGTTGCGGAGTATTTTTGATGCTGTGGTGGTGGTCATGGCGATGGTGGTGTTAAGGGTGGAAAGTGATCAGTAGGGCCTTAAGTTTGTATTGGTCTATTATTAACTGAAATACCTGTTTCTTGTGCTGGCGCCAAAATTCTCTGGGACGGCTCTGCGAAATGACCATTCTACCCTTCTTGTGGATAAATTTGGACTGTTTCGACGCAGTTAGTTGCCGCCTAGGCCGGTTTCAAGACCCAGTTCGACTGAGGGGTAAAATATGTAAATTTATTACTTTCTTAAACACGTAAACGTAACTTATATTATAATGTTTGTAGCTTCCTATTTTCTTCTTCCATTCGTCAAATTTCTCTACATATTCCACTAATCATCCAAATAATAAACTATAGACTCGTTATCAAGTAACGGAGACACACACGATCAACTTTATGGGCCTTTAGAGATGTAAGAAGGACCAAGAGCTAACATTTAGGGTGGAGTAAAACTCGGTTACGGTGAAAATTGAATCGAAATCGAACTAGCCATCGATTCTGGAAACTGATAAATCTAGTCATGACCACCTATTGAAATCGAATTGATATTAGATCGATCGGTCTCAATAGTTTTTTGTCAGCGTTTTACACACCAAATTTTTTTTCCCTTCATTTTTACTTAATTTTCTTTCACCAGTTGAAACCAACTGATGGTCGGTGTCCTAATTGAAATGAAAATGAAGGTGGTAAAAATCAACCAGTAATTTTTTTTTTTTTACACAAGCCTGACACCTGAGATCTTCAATAAATATTACTCTGAGAAATTCTTAGTAGACTTAGTCTACCGTAAAAGGTCAATTATAATTATATATATTATATTATTTATCATATTCCGGAAGGTATACAATATCAATATGTAACGCCTAATTAAAGTTGCACGTATATATATATATATATATAATACAAAATCATAATATATGATTGCTTTAGGCCTTTAATCAGGCAATTGGGTCTGCTCTTTTCCCGATGATAGGCCGAAAGACATTATTTTAAAAAGAAAAAAAATCAACGGGTAATGAAAATTAACAGCATGTTTAAAATGACTGATAATTAAAATTAGTCCATACTAATCAAACCATAGCACGATAGGAAACCTTACAGTAATAATCATGTTGATCAAGTTTTTGATGGGATCGATCGCGATCAATAAGCTACAGCACACACAAAGAAACTATTGTATATCATCATGAGCAATCAACCTTAGATTTCATTTTTGATTAGCAGATTGACTGCTCATGATGTTATAACGTTACTTAATTTTTCCTCCAGCCCCCCATCTTGTTCTGCATGCCATAACTATTGACAGTCCGAACGACCCGCTATGGGAAAATCTATCTGAAACCACCGAGACCAGACCCACCCAGTGACGGCGGAGCCCAGTAATCAGCGCCATTGTCATTCCCGACTTGCATCGGACACGACACAGGAACCAGACACAGCCCTCTGCTCCTAAGGTCCTTCTTTGGCTCTTCATGACAGATGCCCTAACAAATTATTACAACACAAATTAAACAATTTTATAGGTACATTATAAAATGAATTATTACATGGTTAACCCGATAGATTGTCTTACCGGATGATCGGAAGGTCCTTTCCTGATCTTCATGCAGTTGTCATTAAGAAGCTGCATAAAACATATTAATGAATTATAATGATAATTAACTAATAGATTAACCAAAAATATCAAATTAATGACAGTAGCCTACCTGACCAGGGTCTTCAGGAAATATACATTTCTTATCTCCCTGAACCTAACAAAAAGATATATTAGGTTATATGAAATAATACTGTAAGTATTATTCACGCAAGAATTTCCCAAAGTTTATGACAAGTTTTCTTACGGAACGTTGGTGGGTGAAATCAGTTCCCCGTACGATTCCCAAGTAAGGTAAGCTGAGAGCCTGAAATATGGAGGAAGGGTTGGACTGACGTGGTGAGATGTATGTAAACTAAAAAGTAAACTGAAAGGCATAATTTGAGAACCAGCTAGATCTACTTTTTTGGACTAAAATATGGACGAGTAGTAATTAGTATATAGAGAGTACGAGAGAAAAAGCATACCTCAATTTGACTGTGAAGGAATCTAATGTACCCTATTGCTTCTAACAATACTGAGGCTGTGTCAGTCTGCACCAAAAAGGAAGACACACTTAACAGTTAACACCACACCACTACCCTCCAAATTTTCACTCAATTTCCAATCCTTCTTTTATGTACTTGATAATGAAATGTATAAACAAATGGGTAAAGTTTCTGTTTTCTTACTAATAGCATGTAACATAGAAAGGGGGAAAAATCGAGTCTACCCAGAAACAATGATACTAATACCCAGTTTATTTCATATTTTTTATAATATATTACATGATAGCTAAAATTATTTAGTTTATAGTTGGAAAGATTTGAGATCTGATATATATGTTGGAGTTTTTAACCGGTTTCATGTCAGGATTTTGACTCCAAAAATTGACTCTAGGTAGAAGTTACGTTATAAAACTACATTAATATCATGTGTTTAATTAAGGATTTTACCTTTCCAAATGGAGAAACAAGCTGGTGAAGAGCTGTGATTCTGTCACCTAATTTTTCTTTCCGTACCTGCAAAAAGTTCATTAATCGATCAAACAGAAGTTAATGGACTTAATTACTAGGGCCTTCATAAATCGTAGTGGTTAATTTTTTTTTTTTTTTAACAATTAAGAAGAAGATGAGAAGAATCACGGAGACTGAAAGAATGGACAATAAAAAAAGGACAACAAATTTGCATGCTTTTTCTGATCAGATGTGTTTGTGTGTTTTTGGACTTAAGAATATTTTATATATATACATAAGTGGGGTACGTACGTATCACTTAATCATGATGTTTCATCCATTTCTTTCTTACCTTGAAGGTTCTCTGGGTTGAAGATGGTTGAACCCTAGCTTTCTTTATTGCCCCACCAGTTGCAGTGCTGTTACACTTCATGGGGAAAAATAAGAAAAAAGAAAAAATATTATTTAATCAGTAAATTAATCATGTTGATGTAAGTCAAGCTATTTTGCTAATAGCTTGAAAAATAAGTTATTTTGTTAATTTAAGACATCTTTAAATCGAATGATAATCAATGGTGACTTAAGCCCTTAAATTAAATTATTATTTTTAAAATAAAAAATCTGAAAATTTAGCAGCCACAAGAGTGTTTTTTAATGGTTGATTGAGCTTAAGGAAAAGGTACTTCATTATTGACCTCAGAAGATCGATCCGGAGTGGGATGCTTAGCATCGAGCTTGTTAGTAAAATCCAATACGTTGCTAAAATTTGTCAGACATGATCTTGGAGACAACGAGTTAGCCGCGGACATGTTCACTTGATGGGACAAAGTCGCAAGTTTTCCGGCTGCTGGGAAATCAGCCTGATCATTATCACCTCCGGCGTGAGATCCGTTATAACTAATATAGCTATTTCTTGACGAGTAGTGTTCTTGTTTTACGTGGTCATTAATCACATGATGAGAATCATTTGGTGCTAATTGGCTTATTAATTCTTCCTCCCAATTCTCCAGTTTCTTACCTTGAAATAGCTCCCTCATGCCACTAGTACTCCTCTCTTCTTCTCCTACCAATCCACCCCTACAAAAAGAGAAAAATCATAAGTTATATATATGTATGTGGGTGTGTGTGTGAATATATATATAGAAGCTAAAGATTTAATACTTCCTCAAACTCTTTATGAATTTGCTCTTTCTCTTTCCTTCCTAAAAGGAAGACTCCATGCAAAAGAGCAATCTATGTGAATACTATCTTCCAACATACATGAAAATATATGTGGAATAACATCTTCTCTCTCACTAAAAAAAAAATTAAAATTAAAATTAAAATCCATTCAGAAGTACTTAAAATTTTCATAGAGGTGAAGATAGAGAGAAAGAGAGAGAGAGAGATTTACAGGAGTAATTGGCTCCAAGAGTCAGGTGGAAGCTCATGGTTGTCAAACCAGGAAGACATGGGAAGTGAAGAGTTGGAGGAGGAGGAGGAGGAGGAGGAGGAAGAATTGGAGGAGGAGGAGGAGGAAGAGGAAGAGGGTGTGTATGGAGAGAGATTAGGAGGAGCTAGAAAGAAATTATTAGGAGATGCTGATAATTCTTGTGTCAATATGGGAGGTATTGAAGATCTCATGCTACTATTATTCCACCATGAGTAATTAGGGTTTCCTGTCATGATCATCATCTGTTGTTGAACATGAGGCGAGCTTTGCAAAACCTCCGCAGCAGCTCGATCCATATCGATCGATAGATCGATGTTTGTTTGTTTCCAGGGAAAATTGTTGTTTACTTTCCGTTCACTTTCCCTTTCTTTCTTTCTTTCTTTCTTTCCTTCTTTCTTTCCTTCTTTCTTCTTCTTTCTTTGAAGCTCCTAAAGAGAGAGTTGGAGTGGTAGAAACTTTTAAGCGGTCCTCCAAATCTGTATTAAGTAGTAGAATTTGTAGGTAGGAAAGAGAAGGGGGTCCTGTTTTAGAGAGAATTAAAATTTGAATTAATCATATAATTGACTACTAATTAATTAAGTTTTTTTTTTTTTTAAACTTTTATCTTTGTATAATTTCCCTTTCCTTTTTCTTCATTTCTTTCTTACTTTATTGCTCTGCTTTTTTGCCTTCCTACCTTTCTTCTTTCCTTTTTTTTTCTTTTTATTTTTTATTTTATTTTTGCTTGCTTTCTTCTCTCTGCTTTTTTACTTTATCTGAAAGTGGAATAGAAAAGGTGTTTGCAAATTCCCACAAATTAAGAAAAACCAAAAAAAAAAAAAAAATATATATATATATATATATAATACATGTGAATGAATACATGTGTAAAATACGTACTTTATTTAATTTGAAATAAAGTTTGATCAACAAATTCTGAATTAAATGTAGAAATTATTGGAATTAATTAATTTATGACCCATTTTGCTTAATAATTATTATTTAAAAAATAATTAAAAAAAAAAATTAAGTTTGACATGTGTATATATATATATCCCCATACGTAACGTAACACTTTGATCCTTTTAATTTCTCTTATCCTCCAATAACATATCAATCACTACTATTTACTATATATTCCAAATAGATATCTTTCTTTTGAAGTTTAAATTTGACCACAAATTGAGTCGTTGGAAGTTAAGTTTGTTGATATTAATGTGCGTTTGATCAAAAGGACGACATATGATGATTGTATACATGTCGAGTCATACGTGTTCAATAAAGGTAAAAATAGTAAGAACAACTAAACGTACGTTCTTACGTATGGATACGAACTAGGTAGATAAATAGCATGTCCTAATCATGCTTAAACTTAAATGAATATCATCTTACTGTTAAGTGCAAACAAAACCCTATATACATCTTTGGCAAACATACAAATTAACTTGATTAGGCCGGTGGTGTTATTTGATAGCTACGTTGTACATCGAATAGAAACAAACTAGCTATAAGTGACATCTCTTTTTCTTCTTTCCATTTTTCATATTTTTGAACGACATAAATTTTTTAGTAGATTATTGTGCAATTTATGGTAGGTAAAAATAAGTTTTTATCGAATATTTTAATTTTTTTTATACTAAAATTGTAATAATAATTAAAAAAAAATTTAATGATAGATAATGCACATACTTATTATCCGATTTGTTCTTTCACTTTATGATGTAAATATCAATCTCATATATCAGATCAGATCAATCTCATGATCATATCTAATATGAATGTAATTTGACATATGATTAACGGAGCATATTATAAAGTCCAAAAATAAACAAATTAGTTGAATGGACCATATAAATGTAAGATCACGGACAAGCCTTGGTAGCTCCTAATAAAGACAGACCCTTTTAAGTAAATTTCGAACTGGGTATTCTTCAAACAAGATTCACGGGTCATCATTATATATAATTTCATCATTAACTCTAATAAATATTAATTTGACCATTTTAGAGAATTTTTGTATTAATTAGTATATAATATGATAAATTATAAGTATGAGTTTACTGTATATTGTGATACGATGATATTATGACACAATGAGTGGAAAAACGTCGTCGTGTGTTGAAATGATGATGAAGAAATTTTAACAATTGCGTTGTCAGTGGATTAACGTATAGAATTGGCAGTTAATTATATATGTCACGGGCAAGTTTAGTTCTGACCGTATCTACTTGTAATAATTACGATTATAATATGGTTTACAACAAGATTAACTAAAAAGACCGACAGATCACACTCTTCGAGAGGTCAAAAGCTAGGATTTTGGAGATCCCCAATACTCTCCCGAGAATGATTTCAACTTCCCATGTTCATCTTAAATATAAGAAAAATAAATAGTAATAATAAATAATAATCTCTATTTTAATAAATAATAATAATAATAATAATCTCTATCTTAATTAGGAGTGTGTAGAATATTTATTTATTTATGAATTCGATTAAAAATCAGATCAATTATTTGTAATTATGAGTTTTAATTAACTTTAGACTTTTCACTTTTATTTTAGTTACTTGGATTTTGAAGTATTGTGGCTCCTAACTCTCACAATCTTCAATTTTCACCTTTAGGCTTCAAGGCTCCATCGTCAATCTCTATCTGCCCCCCACTAAGTAGGAAAAAAAAGAAGAAAATATATAACTCATTTCTTCGGTTGGTGAAATTAAACCCATTGATTGGGTCGGATTTTGATCGGGTGTGCAAGCTATTTAGTTTGCCTATGGGTGAAAAAATTCTTCATCCAATTACAGTTGGGTGGATCATGATTTTGGCCAAATCTATTCTCAATCGGCCAAAGCATAACTCTAAAAATCTTAATTTCATCGGTTTTGATCCTAAAAACTTAATAGAATTACTAGATGATGTTAGTGTACATATTCAATAATACATAATTCATTCTATGACTCGATCTTAAAATTTTTCTATCTCATAAAATATGATTATTATTCGATCACTGTCTAAATTTTGAAAATAAAAAAAATTATAAAAATTTTATTTTCCCATGCATTACTTTAGAAGGGTTAATCAAGTCAATAATTTCTTAAAACAAATGAGGAGAATCTCAATCTATTCGAGAGGATTGAGATTAACTCTTCCAATATTCTTTGTCAATTTTATTTTATTAAATATTCCTTAAATTAATTATAATTAATTAACTTGTAACTTTCTAAGATTCTCTCTCAATATATATATATATATATATAAGTTTTTTTTAATCAAGAATAATAAATTAAAAATAATGTATATATAGGTAGCTGCAGCATAAAGTGGGATAGATTTATATTCTCTTGTCAATAGTTTATGACTAAGTTGCACGACAAACATTCCCCATTCCAGCATTTCGATGCGAAATGAAACAAACAGACAGGCAAAGGAAAAAAGAAAAGAAAGAGCCCTAAAATCTCGAGCTAACCTGACAAACTGTGATGCACAGGAACAGAACAGTGAGTTAAAGAGATCGAAACATACATCACCTTAGGGTTAGGGGAATTTCATTTCATTCTAGGGTTTAGAGGGAGAGAGAGAGGTGTTGTGTTCTTGAAGAATGGGCTTGTTGTCTTGTTCCGTACTAATGAAATCATTGTCGGCTTCACTGTCTTTCTAGCACACCCACCATTTTTTCATTCCCTTTTTTTTTTTTTTTTATCTTTTTCTACCTTTGCCCTCTCCTCCATGTCTCGTTAGAAAACAACCAAAGAACAAACACTTCCTTCTTGTCCTCTTCTCCTCCCTCTATATTCCCATTCTCTACCTCTCTCTTGTATCAAGAAATTCTATGGGCATATTAATTAAGTAGCCTTGTAAGCAGCCATATATATTATATAGAGTTTTACAAGCATAGCTCGATCGAGGGCAATCAATGTTTAGGTTCATAGTTTGGAGTATAAAGATTTAATCAGCATGTTGCCAGGGAGTTTGGATTTGATCCGAATTTATTTGAATGTACGGTATAGAATAATTCAAATTTTCATTTCATTAAATGATATAATAATATTTTATAAACAGTTGGATCGAATGAATTTATATATATTGTATGTTTGAATGAGCTTGGGACCATTCTATTCGAATTTATATATAACGCTGAGAGGGATTTGGTAGCTAAGCTAAGCATGATCATTTTCAGGTGGAGAACAGTACTTTTGTTGATGCTAATGATCTCCCATGCACCTGATCAGGTTAGGATTCTATTTAGTAGGATTAGGTTATGTCCATGTCTATTTCTGTACTTGGTTTGTTTTTAATTGGAAGGTCTGTGTTTCATGTCGCTCATTCTCTATTATTTTTGTTTCCTCTAGCGCATAATTGAGGCCCTTAGGGTTTGTCCGTTGCGTGTTGTTTACGATGGTAGGCGTTACTTGGCCATTACCTCCTTTTCGTCGATGTTGAGACATACACCCTCTCCATTGTGAGATCTAAACTCAATGTCATATGTAAACGTCAGAGAATGAGAGATCTCAAACCACATATATAATACATCATTATAGCTCAATCAAATTCAGATACATAACAAATACGAAGTCTAACAAAATTAACGATCCTAAGTCTACAGACCTCTTTAGAAAGATCGCCGAACCTATATGTAATAGGATTATCTTCAACTTTTCTCACTTAAGAGCAAAATTGATGACACTCATTTTACCTTCTTTTTTTTCTTGGCACATCCAAAAACTAGTGTGACAATAATAGTATATAATAGGATCGGTTTATGCAATTATGATAAATGATGATGATAGGGCAATAGGATTGTCAATTGCAATATGGATGCAATTTACTTTAGACATCCTTGAACTCTCTGCTAATTAAAGCAAAGGCTACACATATGCTTGTTTTGTGTCGAGGCCAATTTTTTCACGATTTCTTTCTCTAAACTAAAGGTCCACAAATTTAAGTACTTAATACAAATCTTCCAACTTTTTAGCCCTTTTGAGAGTTTTAGGTGTTACCACTTTGAACAATATATATTACCTTCTGTAATACTAGTTATAAGAATGTGAAACATGGTACGTAACTAGTAGGTAATAAAAGTATATGACACGAGCTAGCTAGCTAGCTAGCTAATTCAATGGATCACAAGTGGGTAAATTATATGCACGTCTTAGCTAACTGTTAAATCGAAATAACACTACCTTAACTAATTTTTTTGTAAAATTATGCGGTAGCCATATATTGCTGTTAAAAAGGCTATGAAGGCATGCATTGCATTTAGAAAGAACATGATGTTTTTTAATAGCCAAAGTTGCTTTTGATTGGGTTTGTGCGTACGCATTTCGAAGCATTCAATTGATGTTATCCAAACATGTTTTTAAATTTTTATTATTAATTTTTAAAAAAAAATATATTTTAGAAACCAATTATAGTGTTCAAAGTTGAAAACTTTCCATTCAATTTAGCATTATTGGGCCATATTTTTGCTCAATTTTAATTCACAATGGCATCGTCCTGGCTAGACTACATATTTGCTTTTAGCAAGTAATTAGTAATTTATAAGAATGTTTAATTGTTTATAGTGTAAGCTTTTTTTCCTTTTCCATTCACTTACTTCTTTCAATCAATTCAAAGTGAAAAGGGTAAGAAACTTTTTAACTTTCTCTTTCAAAAAAAGTTATAATTCCTTGAGTTGAAATTTTCTTGAGTGGTGATTAGATAACTTGTAAGAACATCTAAGGTTTTTTTTTTTTTTTTTTTTTTTTGTTGTTGTTATTAATGTTGTTGTTGTTGCAAGCTTTAAGTTGTAAAATGAATGTGTCATTATAAAGTATGAACAAAAGAATAATCTTGGAAGACAAGCAAAATCAAAAGACATAAATCTTAGTAGATAGTAAACAAATCCATCAATCATTCCTTGTAGGAAATAAAATAATCCTACTACTTCATATTGATCCCAATACTATATTTATTATTTGAGTTTTTGTCGTCTTATAATAATTTCCACTTTATATATATATATATATATATATATATATATATTTTTTTTTTTTTTTTTTTTTTTTGAGGGGAGGGGGATTAAATTATTGAAGGGTAATTAAATTTAAGTAAGATGTGTTTAATTTAATAATTCTTATAATAAATTTAACTTAAGTTCAAAGTCTAATCTATGTTGATAATATATATTATAAATTTATAAAATATAAACAAATTAATGTGTTCTTCATATCAACTGAAATAAAAATAAACGATTAAATGATAATTATAACATTAAACGGAATTTTGAAAACCCGAGCAAATTCAATCGAATCGAGGCCTTTGCAATATCTAAATGTCACATTGTAGTAGTCCTTTTATTTTTCATAGCATTATATTTTCAATAAAACAGTTTATTAACAGTCTATTAAAAACAGGTTGATAAAATCCAGTGTATCTTATAGTGTTTACCTAGCCATACTGTAATTTACGCCAAAAGAATAAATCAACGGTGGGGATTGAGTCACGGTAGATCAGTAAAGACTTTTATGGGTAGAGGAACTAGGAAAGGAGTCCAAAGAAGAAGAGGACGAAAATGGGAAAGTGAGATGGATCAGCGGCCCACATGGTACCACTGTTTACACGTGCACACAAGAAACATTTCCTCATGGGACTCTTTCACGCGTGACCTGCTAATTTCCACTTTTTATTTATTTTATTAATATTATTATTTATTTATTATTTCTTAAACAAAATAATTCGCAACCACATGATTAAATTCATGTACTTATTAATACCAATAATTACCATTAGGAAAATTATACCCCCTTTTTTTTTTTGGCTGAAATTTCTCAGATTTGAGAGAAAAATCTGAGAACAGATATTGTTTTTCAATAGTCATTAGATCTTTAAGAAGATATCAAATTACTTTCAAATAGTTAGTAGAAGTATAGTTCTCAAATCTCAAATTAGTCTCCGATTCGTTTATGATATGTTTGGTTTAATTTTTTTTAAATAAATCAAAATATAATATTATGAGATTAATTTTTTTTTTAATTATTTATAAAATTTTAAAAATATGTAAAATATTAATTCCTATTGAATATATTTTTATTTTTTTGATAATAAATAAATGATTTTTTCATTTAATTAAAAAAATCGAACAATTATTGTCCTATCGTTACACTTACTTTTTATAAAAGAATTATATACCGAATTAAATTAAATTAAATTATTTACTTTTAAAAATAAATAACAACCGCCGGTGCAATTTGAAGTTTGAACAGATTCATTTGAGTTTGTCACGTGGGAGACGGAATCGAAATGTACAGGCCGCAAAAGTAAGTGGGCCCAAATGAGGGCCCATTGTTGGCCCTTTATGCCCCCCTCCACGCAGTGCGAAAACTGACCTATAACAACCACTCTCTCTCTCTCTCTCTCTCTCTTTTTATCGCTCTATCTAATATTGTCCTTGATGACTATTATTATAAAATAAAAATGTTATTTTTCAGCCCCAAAATCAAAGCCTGGCCCACCATCTAATTATTCGCCTTTAATTTTTCTTTTCTTTTCTTTTTTTTTTTGTTTATTTTACCTCTGGCATTATTTAATTATAATTAATGGTATGTTGTCATATTGACGTCAATTATGACGTAGAAAAATAAAAAATAGTATGAGAAAATGAAATTAATGACGTGTTAGTTTGATGTTATGACTTTTTTTGACCTCCACTGTATCCATTTCTCTGACATGATTAGTTAAAAGCAGTAAAGCACTTTTCAATATTATTGTAAATTTTTTGTGTTGTATGATTTTAAATGCAATATATAAAATCATTTTAAAATTAATTATTAACTAAGCTTCGATTATTAGGAATGGTCAATAAGATACTTGTATATAAGTGTAGTCTCTAAATATATAATAAATTAAATTTTATTATGATTATAAAAATTATTTTCATATAATATATATATAATATTTATAATTATAATAAAATTTAATTTATAAAATAATAAAATATATCCAATATTAAGTAATTGATCGATTATAATTTATATAAGATTTTATATAATAATTGATAAAAATATGTGAAATTAATATTACAATTTTCTAATAAAATATATTATTAAATATTTTAAAAATTCATTTTACCCATCCACAAAATATATTATATATATGGTACAAATGTTTTTCGGTTTTATCAAATGGGCTAGAGCTTTAGTTGGGAGTCATATAGAGATGAAGCCCAACACAATTTGGGCTGAGTTCTAAAATAGGCCCAGAGTTTAGACTACCCGCATGGTTAGAATATAATACTCGCCGTTCGTTATATAAACCGTTAAATTGCCGCCAGTTTCTCCCTCTAAAATTAATCACCATGCGCGCATTCGGAAAACGGCACGTCGTCTTATACAGTAAAAACGAGAAGACATTGTTTCGGAAACATTTCAGTTCATCTCCTAAACAAAGAAAAATAGTGAAATCGTTAAAAATTAGAGTTTTAGGAACTGGATTTCCCCTAAACCCTATTGAAGAATTGAATTTCGTATCTTCTTCTCTCTCTGTATATTTTGTTTCGAGAATGAAGCTCAAGCAATTAGAGTCCATGCTTGGCGATCTTCAGCAGTTCTCTTTTGGTGATTTTTGAACTTGGTCCATTTATAAATGTTCAACAAGATGAAGAAGATCGAAATGAGCGATTTGTTACAAGTTCTCAACTTCGAAAACAGACATGTTATTGGAATTGATATTGACCCAGAATCGCTTGAAATTGCATCGTTAAATGCAGAGGAGCTCGAGGTGATTTTTTGTACATTCTTCTTCTTCTTCCTCCTCCTCCTCCTCCTCCTCCATTGCGACTAATATTAAATTTGGTTGGACATTGATTTTGTTCAGTGAAGGGATAAGACGGCTTACTATCAACTCTATACCTTACTTCTTGGAATGTCATTACTTCCTGCTTCTGAACCAGGACAAATTGTGGATACGGTCGTGATGAACCCACCATTTGGAACAGGGACAAAGGGTGCTGATATGGATTTTTTTCTCTGCAGCTTTAAAGGTCAGTATCGGATAATGCTGTTTATTTTTCCTAGAGAATATAGATATATGTATATGATCTTGCTTATTTTTTGCAGGTTGCTTCACAGGCAGTTTATTCCTTGCATAAAACCTCCACAAGAGATGAATAACTTCTTTGCTTCCAAAAAAAAAAAAAAAAAACTTCTTCCTAGTTCTCTTCACAGATAATTGGAGCAAGGATAATATTAGAAATATGATCTTAATAACATAAAGTTTCTCTCATTCATTTGTTACAGCATGTAAAAAGGGCAGCTTTGCGGGATTTTGGTACTCAAAGTTGCTGAGGTGCTGCTATGTGAGGTTTGTAGATCGGTCCTTGTTAACGTTAGAATGAAATTCAAGATTAAGCTTGATACTCGCATCTAGCCTTAATCAGCTTCTCTTTTCTTTCTTCTTTTTTCCTTTTTCTTTTTCTATGTTTCAGCTTCGTTACGACGTTCCTAAACTATACAAATTTCACAAGAAAAAGGAGGTTGATATCGCCGTGTACCTTTGGCGATTCCTTCTGGAAAGAAAGGAAAATTAGTGCAACATCAAAGCAAAGCTATGTATATGTAAACTTACATTAATATGTGTATCTATACATACATTAGCATCCATTGCTATTGCTAGCCTCGGATAAACAGTGGGACCTCCATCTCTTGTTGGACAGGGACTACTCTTTTCTTTTGTTTATTTGATGTTCCAAACTCATTCCTTTATTATTATTATTCTTGTTATTATTATGTAAAAAATAAATATAATGTCATTTTGACATTTAACTATAATTGCTATATTTTAGAGTTTTGCATTTGCAAGTGCTGGGAGGTGGGCCCCCCATTTGTCAAGAACCCATTCATTGGTTTGGTTTGTTCTTGTTGTAATTCTTCTTCCTCTTCGTCGTCCTCGTTATCATCGTCATTTACAGTAACATCATTCATGCTAATGGTGTGCTTTGGGTGCTGCATGAAACTGGGCTGATTGGTCGAACACAAAAGCCGGGCCCACATTCTGTCTGTGATCACAACTCTGTTCTGTTTCTCAATCACCCTCTGCACAGGAAAGAGTATGGAATCAAATTTAAGTCTTTATATTGATGATTGAAAAGTTCTGAGATGGTGAGAAAGGTCTTACATGGAATGGTATGTAAGCATGTCTTCCATTGACAGGACCCACAGTGAACCCAGTGTACCCTGCCATTGCTCCATGAACTGCACTGTGAGCAAGCAATGTGCAGTACACATTATCCGACGCATTGCTCGGAACCGCTCTGATCATGTACGTTGGATCTACCCCGTCATAACCAAATAAGATAACAATCAACACCCAGAAAATAAAAAGAAAATCCCACAAAATGCTAAAGATGTGATGTCATTCATTACACAAACCTATGTATTTGAGAGTTATGGACATCCTTTGCTCCTTTTTGAAATGTTCCTTAATTTTATCTGATATCCAAAGACCGATGTCGAGGAGTATCTTGTTTCCGGAGGGGTCTTTCTGGTCTTTTTTATCAGCAGCTTCTGCATTCAGGAGTTCTTGTCCTGCCCCTTCTGCTACTACTATAACCATATGTCCGTTTTCTCCAAGCCTGTGCTCGATGAAATCGAAAAGCCCTCCAGATCCTTCAAGGTAGAAAGGCGATTCCGGAATCAAGCAACAATCTACATCTCTACTTGCGAGTGTAGCATACATTGCAATGAATCCTATCATTTTAATAAAAGATCATGTTACAACATAGATCATCTAAGAAATTAATATATAGAGAAGTTCAAATCTTGTACTCACCACTGTGACGCCCCATCAACTTGACAACTCCGATTCCATTCTCGACACTCTCAGATTCAACATGGGCTGCGTTGATGGCCCGTTGAGCCTCCTCCACGGCCGTGTCGAACCCGAATGATTTGTCTATTACCATGATGTCATTATCAATCGTTTTCGGGATTCCGGCAACGGCAATTTGCAGGCCACGCCTTCTAATCTCCTATATATATATATATATATATATACACACACAACATGTGAATGTATGCCAATTCTGTAATTCTTTCTATTTTTTATTACAATTTAAAAAATTCTTACCTCATAAATGAGAGAAGCCCCTTTCTGGGTTCCATCACCTCCAATAGTATAAACCTGGTATAGAATTATAATTTTAGTTTACTATCATCCCAAAAAAAAATAAATGTGAGTAATTATAATCGTCTAAACTCATTCCTGATACTTTCGGCTACACGGATATTCGGGGATTATAATTTAAATAAGTAATAATATGATCAACCTGATTAATGCCTCTATCTTGGATGCTATCAACGATCTTCTTAGTATTGTGGCCCCCTCTGGATGAACCAAGTATAGTTCCACCACGTTTATGAATGTCATTCGCAACCTTTGGTGTTAGTGAGATTGTGTTTCTAGCATAAAAACCCCTGTATCCTCCCTAACCATTTTGTCACATGTATAATATAATTAGAACTGTGATTTCTAAAGCTTATGTTGTTCACCAATGTATATCGAACATATCGAAACGATGTTACCTCGATTCCGAGGACATTCCGAACACCGTACATGTGGTATAATCCGCATACTATTTCTCTAATGACTGTGTTGAGACCAGGACATAGTCCCCCACATGTTACAATACAGGCTCTTACATCATCGGATTCAAAATACACCTGAAACAGAACACGTTTATTCGAGAATAAAACCTCGGTTTCATGCATCAGAATTCGATCCGAATAAAGAGTAGTTAATACTCGGCCGGTCTCATATTTAGCCGTTGAGATCCAAGCACATAAGATCATGTGCAGCCGATAATTACTTACTCAACATGAATTCGGAAAAGAATGAAAGTTAAGAACCTTTTGGCGTGGCCCGGCCCGTCGGAAATGAGTCCCTCTCGAACTAGTCTTTTCTACGACGATCTGATATTGTGAAGGAAACAAAAATCTAATAAGTGAAAAGAAAACCGGCATGATTAAAAAAGGCGGTTAGTGGTTAGTTAACTAATTTTACCGTTTGGGCAACTGCATCATCTGCATTAACAAAATACTGCTTCACAACCGAATAAGCAGGATTGTCCTGAAGAGGATTTGGATATGTCTACAAAAAATGAGAAAGAAAAATTCAAATAAGATGACTTTCTCAGCAACCAAACACGAAGTAAGAGAGAGAGTTAGTTAGTTAGTTAGTTAGTTACCGGGAGGTCGGGCATGTAATCGGTCAAGTGAGGGACGTCTTCGAGAACAAAACCAGCATCACCGGTTTCAATTTTCGGGTCGGAGTTGGAGAGAATGCTTCCGATATCTCCACCACCATCGTTACTCTTACTATTACCGTTATTCTTCGTGGGTGAAAATCCGCCGTCTCCGTTGCTATAATAATTATACCGTTTGTGATTGACGACGGGAGAAGAATAAGCGCCCGTAGGGTCGAAGCACTTGAACCTGGGAGTGCAAATGGAAGCAGCAGCATAGCTTGAAGAAGTATAATTGAAGGAGCTCATCAAAGCTGATGCTGATGCAGTATGATTGATCAAGTGTAGTACTTAGTTTAGCTGTAAAGCTTGATGATGAGGATGATCAACATGGGAAGGAGAGGGGCCCCATATTAGTACTACTCCCGGTTTGCCGTTTGGTTAATCCTTGTCTGGAACTGCATTATAAAATGCATGCTGACAGAAACATAACATTATACTATACATTACTATTCAGATAGAATTATTTATTTATTTAGTGGAAAAAAGCATGACTCACACCAGGCTTTTTTTG
Organism: Coriaria nepalensis; assembly: GCA_027186245.1. Lineage (NCBI taxonomy): Eukaryota > Viridiplantae > Streptophyta > Magnoliopsida > Cucurbitales > Coriariaceae > Coriaria > Coriaria nepalensis. The sequence goes on from CP114482.1 coordinate 1,593,879, forward strand.
GTACACGTAGGCGGGAATTTTTATTTTATTTTATATTTTATTTTATATTATATTATTTTATTTTATTTTATTTTATTTTATTCTATTTTATTTTATTTTATTTTTATTTGTTTACGAGCCTCTTTCCGATATTTAAATCAGAAAATATATTAATATGATAGCTTTCTTTAAACATCTGAAGTTGTAAATTACATGCCTTATGCTTTGTTGTTACTGGATCTGTCATCATATCATATATATATATATATATGTATATATTATATGGATTATGTATCAAATTTTAAGGGCATGAAGAATGATGAATGATGAAAGTGGATTATATTTAAAATAAATTGATAAATTTTTAATTATATATAATTATAATTAATTTATGGATCATTTATAAATATAATGAATTTAATAAATTCTGATGAATAATATATTTTTCATGACTTCTAAACTTTTTTATAATTTACGAAAAAAATTTATGAAAAATATAATTTAAAAAGTTTTTTGGGAGATAAATTTAATTTCCCTTAAAAGGAAAGAAAAAAAAAAACCCCCATCTATCGCCATAAGGCCCGTTAGGCCCCATATACATCGAATGGCCGAAGAAACACAATCGACGGGCTTCACCATTAGGCCCCATAACACTATAGGCTACATTTCCTATGATGTGGGCTTCACCGGGCTGACGTGGTCAAACGTCAATATATGCAAGTATCATCGTACCGTACCCAAAGCATGCCTTATTATCGTCCGACCGTCCGAGTTAGCCGTTGATTATGATAAACCGGATAATGACCGAGCATTACAATTACATATCGAAGTATATAACATATAGCAGTTTTAGACCCAAATCGGGATTAAACCTGATTCATTTGATATGGGGTTTAAGTGTATATTAATGTCATTTCATGGTGGGCAGGGGATCATTTGATTCAGGAAAGATAGCAGTGGAGTACAAATCAAAGGAAAGAAAGAAGCCTGAGAAACAAGGATACATAGTTGTCGGAAATCGAACTTTCAAGCTTCCAGATCCAATGTATTACATTAGTTGATTGCATTTCATGCTATAAATGTTTCATTGTACGTATCTCATTATCCCTTTTCTAGATACGTCGGGAACATACCTAATATCACTCATCTGAGAAGATAATGTGTTCCTATACTACCATAAGGAGTAAATAATCTCGGAGTATGTTAAAATTCCTACATATATGATACCTTACTTAGTCTCTAGAGATAGCAAAATGGAAAAGTACGGGCCGGGCCGATCACTGCCATGCTGCCCACCTCTAAATTAATTTCTGTATGTTGGATTTAGGTTTTTCAATTTCATTTCAATACATTCTGGGCTTGGGCTCGCTCCCAGATATGGGCCTACTCACGTGAACTAGCATTGGGCTCGTTTTTTCCAGAAAGGATATTCAAGTAATTTTCCTTCGCATCTACTGGAAACCCTAACGTTCCCCCAAATTGTTCTATTTATAACAACAGCCAGGCCCTCCCTCTCTATTACGCCAAATTTCTTCATAGCTTCGTCTCCGTCTTTTTCGTCTTCTTCTTCTACTTCTTGTTTGTTCTTGTAGATAGAACAAATTGAAAGCAGGGATTGTGTGTATCGGCCTTGTGCTAAATTCAGTGCACTCGATCCGAAAGTGTTCCATGCTACATTAAATCTCGAGGGGAAGGTGGGCAGTTGAAATTCATCTTACCCGTTGATTATTCAACAATCATCTTCCCCACAATCCCTCTGGAATACTGTTCTTCTAGATTTCCAAGTTTTTCTTTTGCAGCAGCTGACTAAATGATAAATATAATCAACAAAGTTAATAACATCATCGTATGGGTCGTTTTTCTATGTTGAACAAATCAGATGCTAATGCACAAATTACACCATTTTTTCTTGAAATTGTTCATCTTTTTTTGGATTTCTCTGAATAATCAACTTATGAATTGTATGAAAATTGAATCTTTCACTCTAATGGTGGTCTACACGAGGTGCTTCGTCTGTGTGAATATTATTTTTATTTTAATAAAAATTAAAAATTACTCACTTAGTTTGTTATTTAAATTAAATGATAAAATAAAGTAAAATTTTCATTTAATTCCTAAAAAAGAAATTGAACCGAAGGAAAATGCGCTAATGGATGTAATACGGTCTCAGTTAAAAAATACGACATGTCGGAGTGAAGGAAGGGTGAATAACGTAGAAGAAGAAATGAAGCTCAAACCTAAATGGGCAGCGGAAAGGCTTATCAAATGGGCTAAATGATGGAAAAAGCCCAAGATCAGCTCACCCGCTAATTGACCTAGCCCAAAATTTAGTCATTTTTGGATTAAGTGAAAAATGTAATTACAGTTAGTTAGATGATTCCTTCCTTAACAAACTCATGTACAAATATTTCTTGTAAAATCATTTGAGAAGCTAATGAAACTTTTTCCATATAGATTCTCCTTCCTATATCTCTCCCTTTCTTAGGAGTACTTCAATTAGACTCAAAAATATGTAAAGTCGACGTGTCGTCCACCTTTCCAATTCCCTGACCCACCTTATCTCTTGTAGAAAGTGATTAAAAAATGCACACTTTTGACTGCTATTACAATTTTGTTTTTTTGTAAGACTTGACAACATGATTAAGATGTACAAAATACAACTATATAGGCCTTAACCCTTTATTAACGCGTTACCATAACGTGATTAACATTATTTTATAGCAGAGAATCATATAAATATATCATATAATATCGATTACTGTTCATTAATCCATTGTTTGAAACTCATAGAATTTGAAGAAATATGATCAGAGTGACGTGAGCTCATAGGAATGGTCGCATAAACAAAACATTTCCTGCCTCCCCAACCTTGGATTAAGCAAAAAATTATTACTTTAATTAACAAATCGTATTTCAAAGTGTTTGAATCAGGACAGACATTACTATATATATATATATATATAAACAATCAATAGATTTGGTATTTTCTCAACGTCTCTTTCTCATTATGTTTCAAATATCAAAATTATATTTAATCAAAAGAAAATCGATTTTAACGTAAATACATGTTCATATTAATGCTGATGCATCCAAAACTGGAGGAATTGAAATACCTAAAGTACCACTCGTAGAGACTTTTTTAACATGATTAATATATCATAATATATTATATTTAAATATATATATATATATATATATATATATATATATCACGATTATATTTATTAAATTATAGGATATGAATTATACTGGAGCAAGTAATCGTAAAAAATAAATAAAAATTGTTTATTTAGTTTTGAAAGTATTTGAAAATCTTATCCGGTGAGAGAAGAGCATCATCGTTCATCATCCCGTACAGAGAAGACAGGACAAGAGGATGTAGCTGATGACGACGACGACGATGATGCAGGAAGCAGAGCAAGAACACAAGTTCCGAGTTCCCAGAGACCAAAACAGAAACAGAGAGAGAGGAAAGAGAGAAAGAGAGAAAGAGAGAGAGAGAGAGAGCTCGTAAAATCCGAAAATAAATGCTAATCATTGCTGATAAGAAAGATCATAATCTCCCATACCTCTTTTTGTTTTGATGGAGACCTTTCACTTCACTAAATCACGGTCTTAAATGAAAGTTTGAAAAATTAACATCATCTTAAATTTCATATTTTATATATAATTTTTGACATAATCCGTTTCAAATAAATTCATGAAACGTTCTTATCCCTTAATTTCAGCATCAAAGACAAAATTATTAATTCAAAAATCAGTGTGACCCACATGGAAGCTTTTCAACTCTACTCCATCAACTTTGGTGGGAAAACTCTTCGATTTCAATTTCAAATTTTCTTTGTCTCCTTCGAACACATCATCATAACTTACTATTTTTCTTCCAATTTTCAGATATTAGTTACCAAATTTCATAGCTAATTTATGAACAATTAAATAGAAGGATCTTGGACAAAAATTCAATAGCATTTTGATTGATGCATTTACACTACTATCACATTATGTGGTAAACTTACAATCTGAGTTACAAAAAAAAATTAATATGGTAGAAAACAACCAAGTTTTCTTACAAACCAAACACTTGTTCATGCTCATCAACACAAGACTTGCGCATTCTAACACTACTCGTACTATTCCTTGCCGCCATGATCTCATTAAGCGAAACCCGCTTCTTAAACCCACCTAATTCCGGCCTCTGCTTTGGTGCACTATGAGACCGCAATTTAGCACTAAACGATGTAGTATTCGCCATGTAACTCGGAAAACCGTCGCCACAAACAATCCTGGAAGGAGTGGTGGGACCCTTCGACCCGAACCGTGGAGTGCTTTGGGCGGTCGGAAACTTACACTCATCGCCCATAAAACACCATTTACTTGATAATAAGGGAGATGACATCATTGTTTGGTAGGGCAACATGTCTTCTCTGAACTCAGACAATGTCAATCCCAATCTTCTGGACCTTGATTTGGGCTTGAATGTATCGATTTCAACAATTTTCGGGCTTCCTTTGAAGCTCATGAACCCATGATTTTCGTAAGATGCAGACATCCTCTTACTATGAAAGAGCTCGCTTCTAGTTTCATCATAATGCTCCTGAAAATAATTTCAAAATTAAGAAACTAATCATACGATCATATAATTAATTATGAGACAATGAAATTGGAAAAAACATTCTAGCCTACTCTTCGAGCAATATAAGTGAGCTGTTCAGATCAAGCTAGAACAACACTTTCAGCAATGAAGCGCAAGTGCATGGATCACAATTCACAGCCGCCCGGAATATATAGCTTAAGACTAGGCAAGAATTTCTCGGGACTATCTTATCTTACTAGTGATTTTCGGTGACGGACTTGGGGAAACCGGTTTTCATTGTTAAAAGAGCGCTGTGCCCGTTGAGCCCGGACCACATTTTGGACCCGAATAAGAGCTTGCATGCTACGAAGAGTTGCCGCCGTACGTTTTCGGACTAGAAAGCCTCTCACAACAGCCTGTAACTTCACTAGTCCCTTCAAAGCTCGAAGCGCCTTGCGGGCCTGCCAAAAACAAACAGCATTACCATCTCATTTTCCCGGGATACAAACAGATTTGCATACTGTTCTATTAAAAGTTTACCAAGTATCCTCTAAAAAAGGTCTGAATCTTAATAGCAGCCCATTTCTGACCCCAATCATCACAAAAGAGAGTAGGTCCTCTGCCTTGGCTTGTAAGCCTCACAACCGCCACTGCCGCATGAGCTGCTGCCACCGCCGCGTCGGCCACTGCTGATGTGGCAGCAGCCACAGCAATTGCGTGCTTGTTCTGGTCCCTCCAAGCATTGATGTCTGAGACAGAAACAGTTGCTGGACGAGCTGTTGCTTCCTTGGTTGTTACAGGAACAGAGTCCTTTCCTGATTTCAAAAAACTCCACCTTTTCTTCTCCGGTTTATCAGAAATGACCACTGGTTTTGAAATCTTTTCAGTTTGGTCCTTCTCTCGTTTCTTCATCCACGGCAAGTCTTTCAGCCACCTTGTTGCCCTCCCCATTTTCTCCTCTCTTCTCTCTCTAGAAACAGGTAGTGTGATCAAGAAAATGAAAACCCAAAGCCCATAACTTTATAGAGAGAAAAGAAAATCTGAAAGATCTGTTAGAATCTTAACGGATTGAAAGAAAGAGCGATTGCGAAAAATAGATATAAATTGGAGGAAAATAATAATAATAATCCTGACAGAATCTCGTGAAATTCTACATGATAAGACAAAAAAATACTGTCGGAGAAAAGATACAGAAAATCAAACTAATTAAAAACAGAGCTTTCAAAAAGAAGAAGAGAAAAGTAATAAGAAAGAAAAAAAGGGTTGTAAAAATGATGGAGACGATTAGAGGAAGACTCACTTGGAGTTGTCAAAATTCAAAAGAAGTTGTGTCTTCCCAAGTAACTATCCAATGAACTACTTATGAACACTTACTTCGTTTTCAGAGAAAAAAAAAGAAAAAAAAAAGGAGAAAAAGAAATTCTCACTTTCTCACACTTTCTCACAAATTCTATCTCACACTTTTCTGAAGCTACGTGTACTTAAAGATAAAAGATACCTAAGACAGTCTCGTGAATCTCTATTCGTTTTCCTTTTTTTTTCATTGAAATGGTCTTTTAAAAAGTTTAACCCGAAAAGTAGATCCCCTTGTTGTCCTTTTTATCTTATCAATCTCTCTCTCTCTCTCCAATTTTTCTCTCTCCCTTTCACAAACTTTGTTTCCCATTCTCAAAATCAAAGCTACGAAAATTAACACAATTAATTGCTAGGATAAATTTTGTTGTCACGTGATTAACATATATAAGATTGAGAGTACAGTCATTGAGCAGACACAGTAAAAGGGTAAACTTTTGCAGCATCTCTTTCATCTTCTTTCCTTAGAAAATTTCCCTACTAAGAAAGCCAGAGATTATAGTGAAGAGGATCTCTTTCTTGTAGCTTATAGGAACCAAAAAAATATTGGAATGATTATAGAAATGAAAATCTACCTACGGCTAGTTTTTTTCTCTTACGTTGTTGGATCATTGTTCGTCTGAGAAATTTTGATTTGGTATTTTTTAAAATTTTGAAAGAAGATTTTTTTTTTTTCCTTTTTGGCAATAAATATTTGAAGAGGTGATAAATTTGCTGACGGAAGCTTATAAAGGACATAATTTATTACGGAAATATAATTAATGAGGAAAAAAATAGATATATTAAAAATTGAGAGTATTTGTAAACTTGACCCTAATTATAATTTTATTAAAAATTTAGACCCAAAAAAATTTTATTGTATAAATTGCCTTCTAGTTTGACTTTTTAAATTAGAAATTAAAAGAAAGTAGATCAGTTATTTAAAAGAAAAAATTGAAAAAGAAAAAGGGAAAAAAGAAACAAAAAAATGGCTCACCTCCCTCCCTCAATTTTCCCAACACGTTCACCACCATCTTTAATCAGTTTATTCTTCATATTATTCTTCATATTCTTCATTTTATTATCTTCATCTTCATTTCCAAAAAGTAACTCATTTACTTCTTCAATTCCAAACCGAATAGAGACCCAATAATAGTTTGAACAAATATCAAAATATTGATGAGTCAAAGAACCGGCGAAAGGATGATTTGCCGGAGAAATCCATAAATACCGAAAAATGACATAAGTTGACACCAAAATCAATGGTTGTAAAAGAGCAAGCTTCACCACCGAAAGTAAATTTCAGACACTTGAAAACTATATTTTTATCAAGCAAAAATTTGGATTTTGTGTGTATATTGGGTTGGAATGTGTATAATTGATTGAATAATCTGGTTTTGGAGTGAAATGAAAATACCTTATTCATAAAGTTTCTGATTGCTCAAGCTCTGAATCTTAGAGATTTCGAGATTTATTTTCTTTTATCTCGATACTTGATGAGCTTTAAACATACCCATCAAGATGAGAGATCAGAGACTTTGGAGTATGTGACCTCAATATTTGATGTCCAATGAGTTAGTAAGGCTAGAACTCTCATGTATCGAGTATTGAGAACATAGACCAAATTCTCTGATCCCTTATCTCGATATTCGATGAGTACTTTCAATATCCACCCAGTATCGAGATTAAGAGATTTTGAAGTCTATGTTCTCCATGCTCGATACTCTATTTATTTAAAAGACTATAACTCATGAGCCATCAACTATTAGTGATTTGGTTTAAATTTTAAATATCTTTGAATGTTTATATGTAAACATATAAACATTCATATATATTAATCTTTATTTTGGATCGATATTTTGTTTATTTTAAGATGAAGAAGTTACGATCTGTCATGAACTTATTCATCATTCAAGAAAATATTGTATACAAATCCCGCATTTCTATGATAGCAAAGAAGGAAATAGTTGTTGTTGATATCAAGAAAAAAATTCACCCGCGTGATAGTTGGAGATGTTTAAGAGTACCTACTTGGGACGCTTCCTTTCAGTGAATTTCTTTCTCAAGAACTCTAGCCAATTTATTAACTATTTCATTGTTTGATGAGCTGAGTGCATGAAGAAGAATTAGTTGTAGTTTATTGTCTGAAAGAAGCCATTTGTTCAGTCTGACGGAGTGGGATCTAGTGACAGGTTGAAGTGTCACACTTATCCATCACATTTGATGATCGGTCATTTAACAAAGGTGACCGACCGTTTAAAAATGTATCTTGATGGAAAAGTTGCCCGAGCTTCAGAGCTAGTAAAGAGGTCCAAAATGATGAAAGGAGTAACAAAATATGACAATATTGTCAAGATCACTCTTGTATACTTCATCAAGGCAGTCTTGTGCGCTCAAGAGATGAAGATTAATGTCTGACCCTCTACCTTCGCCATAGCAAATAACTTGGAAAATTTTAATAACTACCTTTGAGGCAGAGTTTCTTTTGAGATAACAATTAAATCATTAAATAAAGATATAATGGTGAAGGCAACTATAAATTTGTTTGGTTTGTAGGTTAGTTATTTTTAAAATATTGATTTGTTATTTAAGTTTGATTTTTTTATTTAACTGTGCATGTATTGGCTTACGAATGAATTTTGTATCTCAGATTTCATGATAGAGTGCAGTTGGATGGTAATCTTATACTTATAATTTTAAATTGGAAATCTAAATAGTCACTGGCATCATATAATAAAGTTGAAGAGTGGATAGGCACCTTTTAAGCTTATCATTCATTCATTCATTAATTAATCTATTTTATTTTGTTATATTGAAAATTGTGATTTAATGGTATTACATTTTATGGGTTGTCATCCGTGAAATAGTAAAACTAACTAAGGACGAAGAAGAATATGAATATATTCAAAACATAAAATTGGTACGCGATCTAAGTTATCTTAAACGGGTGAAGTGTCGGTTAAATTCTTGATACGTTTTACTCACATAAATAAGTCATCCACGTAACTTATATTATCAACATTTGTTTTGTTGTTGTCATTAGTAACATGTTGTTTCAACATCGAGATCACCATTCTCAATATAATTCGTTGACTCATTCTTTTCATCATCAACACACATCACCATCCTCATAAAGATCTTCGTCAAAATATTCATCACCACCATTACCATAATCATAACATTTACATAATTATCAAGATTATTAGCAGTAGGAGCCGCTATGCCACACGAAACAAATACATCATTACTACGATCCTTATGATTATTAGCAATAAGATTGATATGTCTATCCTAAAAAGATCGTCAACATTAGAAATGTTTAGTAATTGATGACGCTATTCGCAACATGTAACCCTCTGAATCTTTGCAATCTACTTCATGTACATAGGAGATTTTTTGGCATAAAAATCCCTTCACATTTTTTTCATTTTATATATATATCGAAGAAGACAACATTTTACTTCATGACTTGTATGATATTTGTAAATTGAATTTGTTACGAACTATTTCGATAAAAGTATACACAACTTCCATCAATTGAGTATATGGACATTAGATCCGATCGATACTCTAGTTAATCCATCTATCATATTTTCATACTAATATATCAACTTCTCTTTGTCATTTAGGGTTTCTTCTTTTATTCACCATTGAAACATATCATTACAAAAAAATGATTCATTTATTCACAAGGGAAAAAAAAATCAAATTAGTAATGTAAGAAAAAATATATATCAAGAAATACATACTATTACTCGATACTCAAATGTCATTTACTGATACTTGGTGCCCAAACCATTTACATACATCGAGTATTAAACATCGAACTATTGAGTTCTGTGATTTAAATTCAAATTTTCAAAAATTATTATTGACCTCAAAATTTTTAATTTTTTTTGCGGAACAAAACAAAAATTCAATACAAAGATAAAATTATAATTTTATTTATAATTATTCATTAATAATTGAAAAGAAAATATAAAAAAAATCTTCAAGTTTTTCCAAGCTTGTAATGGCCATATAAAGTTTGCAAATACACGATGAACGAGAAAAATGAAATATCAAAAGATGGATTAGAAGCGATAGAAATGAAATAAATCTGAGGAGAATAAGTAATTTAGGATTTGATCGTAATTTTTTTTTTTTTTTTCCAACTGCAGATTATTCTTTTCATGGAGCTTCTTGCGTAGGAAGGAAAAAAAAGGAGAAGGAACAAAGGAGCTAAGGATAAGATGATAATTTCATATAATAATTTGTCAAAGGATATTAAGGTAATTTGGATATTATTATTAATTTTCTAATAGTAAAAATATATTTTATCTTCAAGAAAGAGTGAGAGGTCTAAATGCAGATGCAGACTATGGCACTATGCTATGCATGCACCTAATAACTAACCTGGTTGCATGTCATAAAGTGGGTCCCGCTTACATTGAATATTACTCATTTTGAATCATTACCAACTAAAAGTTTCAATAAATAATAAATAGACCCAATTGAGTTGTTCCTTGGGGCGCTTTACACATTGTGACTGGACTGTGTAAAACATATTAAATGCGGCGCCAGCCCAGTCCAAAAAGTCCAGCTATTTTCAGCCCATATTGGGTATGTAATAATACTCAGGCCCATCATTGATTAACAAACTCTACCTCTCTCTCTCCTATCTCAATTGATTAAAAGCTGATATATATATATGCCTCATATAAGATGTACTTCCTACTTTAGATCATACTTTGCCCCCATAAAATTATTATCCTCGTTAAACTTAGGTTTAGCCTCTTTAAACTATAATGTTTTGAAAATATTTCATCTTTAACTACTCATATGTCATAATTTCTATCTTTTCTGATTGTTTTTTGTGTTATATAAAGACAATAAGGATATTTTTAAAATATAATAGTTTAAAGAGGTTAAATCTAAATATAAATGATTATTTATGGGGGAAAAAAATATGATTTGAATTTTGATGGGAAGAACTTGCAATCTAAAGATGTTTTAAGGGGGGTAATTTTAAAATATAGTAATTTAAGGGGTTAAATTTGATAGGTAAAAGTGTCATTTAGATTTCTAAATTATTGTGGGGTGGATTTGTTATAAAAGATGGCCGAAACATGCTTGTGGTGGTGCAACATCTAGGAATTTGTCCACATCAATTTGGAACAAAATGTTCCAAAAATAGAACAGACTATATTCTATTCTAGATTTCTAAGTCTAGTAGGTTTGACCAGGTTTGACTTTAACACGTGTCAATCAGCAAAGAAGATGAATAAACCCAAAAAAGGGTGGGAAGGAAGAAAGAGTGGGAGACGTTGAAAATGATGGAAGAGAGAGAGAGATTGAAGTCGTGTCCAATGGATTAGGGCTTTTTTTAATAAGACCAGTCTGATCTATTGGGCCCAAAAGTGGGCAACTTTCAATGAAAATGACCCATTATTTCAGATTCATGTACTTACTACGATCCACTACTCCATTTTATTATTATAAATAATTATTTAAAATAAATATAAAATAAATATAAGTAGTTTAATAATTATTTTTCCAAAATTAAAAATTTATTTTACCTGATTCTCAGAATGTAGACCGCATTATTATACCATCCTTAGTTTAATGCCATCTATTAAAGGTCTTTTTTTGGTCGGTTCACTTTGAATACTAAAGCCATCACAATTTATTTTTTTTTTTTCCCAACGCAAAAGGAAGGGTAATTTGGAACACTTTACAATTGAATAAACGAAGTATGAAGAGCTTTTACATATGAACATTTGATATTGATTTTGAATTTGGAATTTCAAATTTTTATGATGATCTATCTAAGCTATATATAATTAAAATTTAAGCACAAACGCATGTTAAGACATAATCTTATCTCAATTCTTATAATATAAGATATGATTTAATATTATGTTTGATTTGTATCGGTTTATATCGATACATCAATCCAGACCATTCGATCTTCATTTAAATGAAATATCATACAAGTAAATATAATTCATATCATATTTCATACTGATTTATAGAGTCAACTTTCAAATTAATATATAATTGTTTGGCACTTCTTCATCTCTCGAATGAAGATTGTACGGTTCAGATTTATATGTCGGTATAATCGGCACCCATCAAACCTGACACGGAATCTAAACTCTTCCCAAACATGAAATACTCAAAGTAGTAGTAGTATATATGCTTATACCCAAAAGCTTTCCTTCTCTCTAATTTGTTACCAAATTCAAGCTCACTTCTGAAAACATAAAAACATAACGTCCTTCTTCATCTTCATCTTCTACAAACTTCCCTTAGTCATCTTATCTTGGCTTATTAGTACCACCCACTACAAAACAACAAATAAAATACCCATTTATTATATTCTAAAATTAAACATAATTGAGCAAAAAAAACATAATGAGGAAATGAAAATTATACTCACGACGAAGTGCAGGAAGCTCAGAGCTCTTCAACACACGCAGCCTCTTCACCGTAGAAACAAACATGCTGTGATCAAGATTAAGACCTTAATTATGCCGGAATATTCTATTAACTAATCAATATTATTTTAGCACTTTATCTTATGGTCGGAACTGTTTAAAGCTTTTTTAAGCGATATATTAATTTATCGAAATATTAAATTATCGAAAAGTTACTGAAGAGAGTGAGTGAGATAGATATGCTTACTGCCACGGAACATCACCAGCAAGCATCCGATCTCCTTCGTTATCTTCATAAACAAGAGTATATTCTCCACTCCCGTCCAATAGTCCCCTCATTGATTTCTCTTCCTCCTCCTTCTCTATACTATTCACACCACCACATGATTCTCTTTGAGCTATATATTAAAAAACAAATGCACACTAATTCATTATATATGAAGTGGATACGACAATTGATACTATATGAATATATTTGGAGATTTACTTGCATCATCACATGGTCGTCATTTCTTACTAATAGATGAAAAATACGAGAAATTTTTGCATATATTAGGGGTATGTAACTGTATACTCTAGAATTAATAAGAAAATAGTATGTTATTGGGGTTTTTTTTAATATTTTTTTTATCGATAAATTCTTTGCATGAAATGAGTATAGGCTAGATCGGACTACTAGAAACAAATAAGTGAAAATGGTGTAAAGAAATTATTTCACTTTGTGTTTCTGGAGACATCTGGATTAGATCATGTCAGAGAAAAAATGATCGGTGCAATTTTGTAGTTCAAGATCTTGTCATAAGGAAAAAAATTTATCTTTAAACTTCATTAATCACACTAATTTGGCGTTTTAAAAAGTTGAGGCCACATCAATATGTTTAATGATGTTAAGGATTGAGATGCGATAATATTTTGATAGTAAATTATATTAAATTATACTGAGGGAATATTTACTCGATCGGGTCCGTACAAAATTTTTAATAGGACAAATTTAGAACTTTAGTTCTTTTTTTTTTTTTTTTTAATTTTTTTTTTTTGTTTAGCTCATAATATCTATGATATGGTAATAAATAACCATTCCATGCAATGGAACATGATTGATAGAGAATTGATTACCAGCAAGTAGGCCTCTAAAGAGTTGATCAACAGCAGAGGAGAGCTTTTCATAAGAGTCGTAAGCACTAAGATCAACTTTCCTTCCGATAGGCACCCCATCCATATTGATCTTCACAAACAGCCCTTTACTCCCCACATTCTCAACGCCCGTTTTCTCACCTCCTGCCTTCTCCGGAATCGCGTTCTGAGATTGATCAGAACCGGATGATTTCAAACTGCCGTTGGTGTTATTATTGCTTGCAAGATTCTTCCTAAATGACCTGACTGGTGGCCACCCCACCACTGAAGCTGGTGCTGTCCTGTTTTAGAAACAAAATAATGCAAAAATGAAGAGTTTATCAGTCGTTTTAAAGGTTTCATGGAAGAGGGGAAAAGGTGGAGTACCTTTTCTGAGAAGTGTTATTAGGCAGAGTAGTTTTCACAGAAGATGGTGAAGGGAAGGGCTGCTTCTTTTCGGCACACTGCAAATCCACCATTTTAGTGCAAGAAGAAGGAGAGGAGAATTTCTGGGTAGTCTGTCTTATCATTCCATTGTTGTTTGGATTTATGGAAACCATGGAAGAAGAAGAAGGAAAATAGCCTAGAGAGAGAAGAGACTCATCATCTCTTTCCTGACCAGGAAGGCCAAGTCTAAGCTCTAGCTTCTTCTCTTCTGATAATCCATGGCTGCTGCTCCTAGTAGTCATTGCTTCTTCTATGTTCTTCAGCCACTCTCTGTTTCTAGAGATCAAATCTAACAGCTGAGGAGGCAATTTCTCCATTTCTTGTAATTATTTACTCTTATGCAAAGATAACAGAGTAAATTAGAAAACACCCAGATGAACAGAAAGAAAGAAACCAGAGAGAGAGAATATTTTCACAGGAAACAAACGGAAAACTAGGAAAGCAAAAAAACTTTAAGCTAGTTCAAGCTCAAGGCATGAAAACAGAGTAATGGACCATATATAATAATCACAACTCTTTAGAGAGAGAGAGAGGGCCCCACGAAGAAGAATGAAAAACAGGGAAGATAAGGAAGCTAACAGTAGAGTGGGATTGATCCAACCGTCTTTGCTTTTCTTTTTCTAACTTTTTATTTTTTAATTCTAGCTACTCTGTTTCTTATTGTTGATTTTTTTTAAGAAAGATGACGATGGAAGTAGATCAGAGAAATGGAATGAAAATTAGAGCATAATGCACGGAACAGCAGCAGTGGTGAGTAAGCAGGTTTTGATTGTTTACAGCTGAAGAAGCAAAGCGTGCCGATTAGTAGATATGACTTGTATCACATCTTCTCAAGCTAAGGAAAAAAAAGATACTCTGTCTCTCTTTGTCGACATTAACCAACAACAATTCATCACACTAGCCCAAATTATCACTCTACTACTTTTTATTTTGGCATTGATAGTGAGTGAGAGAAAAGGCCAAGGGTTGGAGGGGTATTGTAGAGTAGGGTAGGGTAGGGTAGGGTAGGGTAGGGTAGGTGAGGGGAACAACATACAAATATACCCTACACTGCTCTATCGTAAATTAATTAATTACTATCATACAAATAATTATCATGTTAAGTGATGTAATTAGGCCTATTCGTGAGTCTTGGGTTGGTCAATTTTAGTGGGATTTCATATCAAAACCAGAAGATCCGGTTTTTTAATTCATATTTGTCCGTCGGTAGGCGAAAACCGCCACCGGTGGGTGTTAGTATATTGGGTTAGAATAGTTGGGTGTGGAAGGTTTCACAGATTTTTAGAGCATTGAAGAAAATGAAAATCATAAGGCAATTTAAATATGACTATCTCGTGAAGAACTCTCACTTTTTTAAGGTACAAAGATTGAAGGTCGAAGATGGACGATGATTGATAAACTCTTACCTTTTGTTTGACACGAAAAGGAAGGTCGAAGATAAAAAGAGGGTTAAGAATGTTGTTAAAATAAATATCAACTAATACTAATAATAATGATAATTTTTTTTATATATTTATTTAGTTTTACAGAGAATAAATAATAATGATAATAAAATAGTAATTTATATATATATATATATATTAAATATAAATGAAATAATAATATCTTTATTTAAGTCGGTTCATCATAATAAAATTAAATGAAAATTTCATTTTACTCTCATAAGAAAATCGAATCAAATGAATGCTTGGAATTAAAAGTTGTATGGCTAGATTGAATCCCAATTAATTTTCTTAAAAATATTAAAATATGTATTTTAGTTAATTAATATTCAACCATCGGATGAGAAATAATTGAGTGATCTAATCCATACATATTTCTTCATATTCGGTTGGTTTCTGATTTGACAAATGGGCAAAACTCTCCCTAATCATCCGATTCAATATCTCAGTTGGATTAGATGTGAAGCCACATCCATCACATATATATCAATCGAATTAAATCATAAATTTATAAATTTTTTGGGTACCATCTTAAGTAAATAATGATATATAAGATTAAGATTATAACTATGATTAATGGAGTGTCTACCAAATCATGTCCGGTAATCTATGTTCTAAGAATTGAACTTCAATTACTTTAGGATTAATTAGAGAGAGAAGGAATATCCTTAAAAAGTGGGGCCGCATAGCTAGGTTGGAGATAAAGGACAATAATGTCTCTGGGTATTCCTTCCTTTAATGATGTCTCATATTATTGAATTTTCTTTGAGAAATAAGAGAGCTTCATGAATCAATATTGATAGGTTCCTGCAATAAACATACATTGCCTGCAGAGATTTCTGATTAGTTCTCACATGGGTGTTATCTAGCTTACCTACAGATTCTAGGATGAGCTATAACTATAAGCGTAGGTGAGGTGTTAGTACTGCCGTTGGATGATAACGATATCGTCACTTTTTTTTTTTTGGAGATCTGAGATGAATCAAGCGCAGTGATCATCAGCACAAACAGAGATCCCTGCTGACTGTTGTTGCTTCTATCTGTGTATAAATTGATGGTGCATGGAATTACAACTCTGCCACTTTCATCATGATGAATTCCATGCATGTTTGACATCTACGTGTTTCTCACTACTATCGATAATTAAGTAATATACTGTTATATCATTATCTCATGAGTTTGGTTTCGAATTCATGTAGTATCAAGTTAGGTATATTACTGGTGGAAATACCAAAATTTTAGTATTAGGGTAATGATCTCACTCTAGTTAGGTAAGAGAATGAAGTGTTTTTAACTTCCAAAATCAGAAGGAAAAGGTGGAAATATAAATTTTTGCATGAAATATATTTATGTATTATTTTTATAATTTAATTAATAAAATCGTATTATTTAATCAAATATAATAATATGATTTCATTACTCATATTATATGAATATGATTTATTAAAAAAAAAAAAAAATTATTGAATGGAAGTAGAAATGGAGTTGGAAACAATAGCATCGTCCGCACTCCGCAGCAACGAGAGTAATGATGGGAGGTAAGGACAAGGCGCACTTCAAGGTGGCCAAGTCATATCATGGGGGGTGTCTGATGGGATAATTCCGACCGTCTGATGGGCTCATGATTCTCTTTCTTCTACCAACCAATCAAATGCTTCGTGGAAAAGAAACAATCAAGTTGTTGGGCCCGGATTGAACTTTGACAGATTGGTCGTAGTTACCATGAATTACTGCCTCTTGGAGATTGAAGTCATGTAAACTACACGGGAGTGTTACTACTCTACTTGTGACACGTTATTAAACATAAATAAAAATAAGTAACAAGTAATAAAACATAATGTGGTATAATCATAGCTATTAAGTAATAAGAATACCTTGATACTACATATAAATAAGTTTATCGGGAATAAATTGAGGATAAGCCTGTAATTACACAACTCAAACGGACTAATATTTATGCGTTTGGAAGGGGTTGGTGATGGATGCCATTGAAGACTCTCCAATTAGCTCCCAAGTTAGGCTAGAAGAGGCTGATCTATAGTCGTTAACGAACATCCAGAAATGGAGGCTTCAACACTTGTATTCACATCTGAATGTTCATATTAGGGTATTCATGTTGAACGTAAATATCCCAACAATGTTTTACACAAGTATTGAACATTTGAACTTAGACATCATTGTATTGAGCTCAATCGAACTCCTTTTGTGTCAAGTCATTTTCAAACATTGATCGAAAGTGATTTGAATCCCTTTGTGAGGATACAAACAATATATGCAAATTCCATGATGGAACAAATTATAAGTTGAAAGCCACCTCGTCTCACATCTTTAAACGTGAAAAAGGAAATCCAAATTTCAATACTAATTCTAGCCTTTAATTTGCTTTCGAATACAAATCATATATGGGATGGCCAACTAACTTCCAATTCATGTCACGACTACACAATCTATTGAGTACTGAGTTCATGAAAAAAAATTGCAAAAGGGGAAAATAAAATAATACTATTGAGAATGAAAAGTGATAGGTACAATCAATGGATCAAAGAAAATATAAAGGCAAAAGAGAGAGAGAATGACAAAGGAATCAAAGCTTGGGGTTGTTTCACAAAAGTGACAATTGAAGGATGGGCATATTGTAAAGTGAATTTGATCACATTTTGTGATTACCAAAAAAAAAAAAACACCCCTAAGTGGTGGGTCTTCGTATAAGTTTGAGATAAACATCAACCTCTCTCTATGAGGTAGTGGATTCTTTGTATTATTTGTTGGGTGATATAATCTAGATATATATATATATATGAAATAATTTACACAGTATGCCAAAAAACACCGTTAAGTGTTGATGCTTGAGATTATATCTCAATTAATCTCTATACCTTCGAGTATGCCAAAGAAGAAATTAAAAACCCATGCCTCTTACACAAAGGGGGTCTGCGTAAGCATTCATACGTAAACTATGGTGCACGATGTGCATGACAAAGAGAGGACGGAGAGATGAGGTAATTAGTACTTAGTGATTAGGGTTTAAGAGTCGATTTAGTTAATCAAATATCCTTATACATAGACATATATAAAGGTTAGTAGGCAGGTATAACCTTTAATCTTCATGATTTGTTCGTTATTTATATCATTACATGATGTATGTTCATTATCCGATCATATGCTAAAAAACTTTATTTTGAGATTATAAATAAAGTAAAATTGGAATCAATTTCCAACTTAACATTCGGATGATCATATGGTCCCATCCCTGAGATTTGACACGTAAAAAAAAAAAAAGGTTATGACTTAATCAAACAAAATTGCACATGATTCTTTGTACTTTGCATTGTTCTTTAACTATATGTTGTGTGATAGTGATAATTATAGGAAGCATGCGATTATAGATGAGAGTGTTTGGCTTAAAAGGAAGACGTTGATGGCAACCACCAATCACTAGTCCTTTTGTCTCGTTTATTACATTTGCTTTAAGAGTGTGAAGTGTCTTATCTTTTAGATAAATTTTCTGATAGACCGAATTAATAATAGATCGATCTTTCTTAATCGTAAATATTAGTTTTATATTATTATTTTATATATTACATCAATCTTTTATATAATTAAGATTGTAAGATGAATTAGTTTACCGTAGACACAAGTATATCTAAAAAACTCTTATTTGTATAATAATGTCTATTTATGACCAAATGCAAATGTATAGAGTTTCCTCTCTTGTTCCTAAAATAAATGATGTTAGATTTTCGGCAAAAGGTCAGTCCTATGTTCTAGTCATTTATCTAATGTTGGTAGATAATGGTTTATGAACCTTTAATGGTAATCACTTGTTATTTGATACTCATGATTATTGGTTCAAGACTTCGAGTCAAGATTACATTAAGTAAAAGAAATTAATCTTCTTTGAAAAATTATGTCCTTAATACTAAAATTTCATATGTTTTAAGTGCATTTCTTTCCATAAAGAAGACCAAAAGTTTCTCGTTATGTTAGGCAAATCTATGATGAAACTCAACCGACAAATAACTGAAAATTATGTGAAAGTTGTCTTTGTCAAATAGTAATCACAAATTTTGGAAATAAAATATAATATTGAAATCGAGTCGTTAGATGAATTATATATTATTTAATATCTCTGAGTAACTTTCTTTCTAGAAGGGTATTAGAAAAAATATATATATATGATAAGTGAAAAGATATTAAAAATTTTAATTAATTATTACATTGATATTATAATATAAAGTTTTTATTTTTATGGGAATTCAAGTGAAAGCTTTAAGTATATAGCTCGACACGAAGCAAGGATGTTAGGACATCTAGCACTAATGCTATGTTACTAATTTACAACTAAAAACTCAAAATTTATAATATGAAAACAACAAAGTATATATATATATATATATATATATAAGTATACAATAGTGTTTTCTAAAAAGGTAATTGAACCCTCTAAATGAACTATATATGAATTGATATAAGGTAAAGTCTCTTCAAGATGGACCCTCAACAAAAAGTAAAAGATTCTTCAAAAATGATTTATATGTGCGACTCGTAATTATTAAATGCGCATTTAAGTTTGAATTGGGGCATAAACTTCGAATAAAAATTAGTGTAACATTTTACCTTTAAAAAAATTCATTCAAATGATTTATACTCCAATGTTTTTTGTATTTTTTGAGGTGATGATTTTTATCTCAATATAAAATACCTCAAAAAATAAAATAAAATATATATATATATATTAAACATAGGCTTTTTGTCTTGGCTAATACGTATTATTTAACTATAAGCTCTAGTAATCAATCACAATCATAATTTCATATAATATATAAAATTAATATTTATAATTATAATAATATTTATACTATAAAATTACCGCAATACATAGATATACGAAAATTCATCCTTTTTTCAAGTTACATGAGAAACGATAATGGGATGATTGGCTACCTACGTCTGGGCCTGCTGGAGGTTGTTAAGTTTGTCTCCGCAGGTCCATGAAGCCCAATATTCCCTGTTTGGGCCCCCAAACAGAATCGCCGATTCTAGAAAATTTCCGGAAAAAAAAAAAAGAAAAGGAAGGAAAAATCGCTGCCCGCCTTGCAGAGCAATTCAAAAAAGAAAGCGAGTTATAGAGAGAGAGAGAGAGCGATGCAGACGAAGAATTCACTGAGGAAGGCGCACAACAATGGCGGAAGAACACGTTCGAAATTGGAGACTATTGAGAAGGAGAAGGAGAAGGAAGGAACGTCTAGGGTTGAAGGACAGGATGATGCACTCGATTCTCTACTTGTAGTCCAGTCCGACCTTTCTGCGCTCATTCAACAAGTAATTTCTCTTTTTCCAGTTGTATTCTCGATCATTTTCCACTTCTTTCCGCAAGTGGTGTAGTATTTTTCTTGCTTAAGTTCATTTCTGACTTCGTGATGCTTGAATCGAGAAAATATAGTGGTTCATCGTCTTCTTGTGATGGTTTATCATGTTATTGCTATTTGAATTTGGGATAAGTACCTCGTCCGGTTGTTTGGTTGATAAGAAGGGGGAAAGGAAAAGATACTAAGCAAGATGAAAGCAGGGCATTATGTTTTGCTAATTATTATTAGTTGTTTGGATCTGTTTAATTAAACCATAATTTGCCATATTATCACTAACTTCTTTGATTCGTGCCGATGAGGAGGGAAACTAAGAGATTTTTTGGTGTTTAACTTTGGCTATAGAGAAATGCTAGAGGAAATCTATACTGGTTCATAAAATGGTGGAAAAAGAAACCTTGAAATGATTTTTGTGAACCAGTGTCCTCGCGTGTTTTCTCCATGTTAATCTGTTCTACTAGAGATCCTCATTAAGCTGTTTCTATGGTGGACATTACAAAAATTACTTTCACCGTTCTATGTACAGATTGATGAACTTGTTGTACAAGCATTTAAATTGAAGGAAAGAGACAGAAATGGTAGAAAAGAGATTGAATCATTCAGTCATGTCTTATCCGAAACGCTTTCCACTCTGAAGGTTACTTTCCCTGTGAATTTTTTGTCAACAATTTCTCCCATCCATGCATCACTTTACATGACTAACATGTATAATCTCATGTCATAAAAACACAGCCATGGGTACCGAGGTTTCAAAACATACTAGAGGCAGAGAATCAGCATGTGGGGCCTTCAGCAAGTAAAGAAACTTCTGATCCTACAGAAACGAAAAACGATTTTGATGAAAGTCCAGAACAAACCAAGCTAGAATCATTGATCTCTCCTTCTCCCCTTGTGTCTTGGTGGGCAGACTGCAATGTAGAGAGAGGAAGACAATTGTTTCTACTTACTCCTCTTCCTATGTCAAAAGCACCATCATCCAAACCCCCAGCTCCCCATAAACCAGTATTTACAGAGATGACTTGCAATAGCTATGATAAACCATCGTTCCTTATTAGAACATGTCAAGA
Source organism: Coriaria nepalensis (assembly GCA_027186245.1). Taxonomy (NCBI): domain Eukaryota; kingdom Viridiplantae; phylum Streptophyta; class Magnoliopsida; order Cucurbitales; family Coriariaceae; genus Coriaria; species Coriaria nepalensis. Next base: position 1,615,617 of record CP114482.1, read on the forward strand.
TGCCAAAATTGATAAGCTTGAAGATTTAGGAGCAAAGCCTAATCCTAGCAAGCTCGAAGATAGTTCACTTGCTTCCCCTACAAGGAAAGATTCCTCCATGGTTGTTATGACTCCTTGTTTAAAAATGTCACCCCCAAAATCTTGTGTGTTGTTAGAACCCGTTTCTGAGCCATCTCATCAAGGCTATTACAGGCTTAGAAAGTCTACTCCATATCCTGTGGGACTGAAATTCTGCAGAGATACAGAAACCTCTGAATCTGATGAAAGCAACACTCCTGTGCATTTGGCTTTGAAATTTCCAGAACTTTTAGGGATACAAACGGCATTAATGAGAAGGAAAGAGGTCGAAGAATCACCAGACTGGGCCATGTCACCTCCCAAAACCTGTATTCTACTCGAGCTTTCTGATGAGAAATCTATAGACAACATTGATAGCATGACCCACCTGTCAAAGACTGCTACATCTATCCCCAGTCAACAAATGAATCCATCCATTTCAAGAGAAAACTGCAGTAAAGATGGTGGTCATCAAACCGAGAATTCTTCAATTTGCCAAGGTATCTTTCTATATGATCTTTTTATGTGTGTGTGTATTTACATATGATCAAGATATGTTGCTCTGTTAAGTATATACTAACCGGAAAATATGTTTTTTTTCAGAAACTGTTTACTCTAGTTTGCCGGTTGTAGAAAGTACTCCTATGTGGAAGGAACAACAAAGTGTAAAGCGGACAGGAAAACGTCCAGGTGAGAATACTCTAAAGAAGGAATTGTGGACGAAATTTGAAGAAGCTTCTATGAACCCAATTCGGTTTAACATGGTTATACCCGAGGACAAAGATCCGAACGATTTTATGAACTTGCTGGATGAGGTTTCTTGAAAAGAAGGGTTTGAGATTATCATTGCTCTTTTGTTGTGTTTTATTACATAATTGGCACATAACTTCTATGCAATGCAACTTCTTTTCATTATCGGAAAAAAGATCTGTTTGAGTATGCAATGCCCTAGCGAGCCATTTAATCCAATTCTTCCATTTTCACGAGTATACTTCATGTGCAGTGTGTTATGTTCTTCTCCGCTTGCATCTTTTCTTGTACATTGTAGGAAGATTTTTCTTCTCATCATGGTAGGAAACAGTTATGTTTCTATTGATTTGCTCGAAAAGGTTTTCTTATCTGCTAGTAAAGATCATGCATTAAACATAAATAAGAGTACAAACCGAGCATTAAACACTACTCTCTCCTCTGCTTGAACAGAAAAATGACTAAGATGAATCAATTATGCTAGAAACAATGAAAATTACTATTATGCCTATTTATTGGTTCTTTTTACATCTTTTTTCATTTTTCCTCTTATGACACTAAAAGTATGGGGGAGGAATCAATGTAAACTAAATCGAGCTCTTTCCATCTTATAATAATACATTAAACACGGGTTATAAAGGTTAAAAGGGGCATACAAATAGTGAAAGGTACATTAGTCCTTAGACCGAGTGTACCTTGGTACCAAAGACCCCCCCTCCCCATATTGCGGCAATTGCATAAAAGAGAACCAATTGGAAAGTTGGAAACTGTCTTCAGCTTCACTTTGTTGATCAACACCCCTTTGGTTTTCGAGCTAGTTTCCATTGTCTTTCTGGCTTCTCAATACATGAAATTAATATAAACTAATCAGATATATCATCTTCTGCTCCACTATACTGATCGAGATCTTGATGCCGTGAAAGTTTATGGGGCCTTTCAAGACCGTCTTCAAGGTCCAACCTTGAATTTAGATAACTTCCATTTGAGTTATGATAAACCTGAAGGCAACAAAATATGAAATTAAAGAAAGGATTTAAATTAGTAAAGTACTTCTATGAATCCCATCTATGATCATACCCCTGGATCCTTGTGTTCTATTGCAGCAACAGTTGCTCTCCGTCTTACAGTCACTTTTGAAGGAGTAGGAAAATGTTCAATCTCATCGTTTGATCTTCCTTCTTTGGATCTCTTTTTTCTTAACATAAGCTTTGTAGGAAGTGGCTGCATTTTAAGGAATGGGTAAAGAACCAAACCAAATAAGAAAAACCATGTAGGAACAGAAACAACATAGGATGAGAGAAAAATTAGAGTTTTAAGGAAAAACCGCATAGCGTGCTTCTGTATCATCAAATGAAACAAAATATGTCGTGGGATCATCTGCATCATCACCCCGTACCTGTTGAAATGTCATACAAAATTGTTATCTTACTTTTTTGAAGGGCGCAGTTTATATTATGGTCAGGCAATATTTTATCAAGTTTTGAAAACGTACATCCCAATTGTATTCACGAACCCAGGTAAATGAGACATCTTCCTGCTCGTCATACATATCCTTTGACAGCTGGAATTAAAACATGTAGGGTGCAAAAGAAACAGATTAGAGTGGAAGTTTTAAATATGGGCCCAAGGAATGGATTCAAACAGATTCGATAAAGCATTGACCTCATTTGGAGAAGGAGCCATATATGCCAGAAATTTCTCTGGTTCAGATGGGTCTGAGCCTGTTGCGATATAACTTTTCATAATGGCCTGTAACGGATAAGAAAGACAGACTACATGAGCATGATGCTTAAATAGAGAATTATCAAAATACTATTGTTGTTTAGTTATGGCATCCAATTGCTCGTAAAGAAAGCAGTTTTTTCAGTTATAGCATACAATTGCTCATAAAGAAAGCTTTCTCCTTTATTGAAATTCAGGGGCTCTGGGCTTAGAAGCTGTAGTAGCAGTATTTATGATAAGAAGTACATGACTAATTCGATTGACACTCCCCTGTGAGTGTATAAGAATTTCATACAAACATCAAAGAGTCTAGTCCTAGTGTTGACATAAAGATCAATGCAGCATGACTAAGAAAACAAAAATTTCACTCCCACATAACAGCTCTGAGGACATATACAGAATGCCTATCCTGTTCACTTATTTATTAATTAGAGCAAGCAAGTCTTAGTACCCATGGCAATACAGAATGCATGTTTCTTGAACCCACAAGGAAGAGCAGAGTAACTTGGTTCGGCCAGTGTAGCACAAACGAAATGATACAAGGCCTAAGAACTTACACAAGAGCTATATCTACATTAACCAATGTCAAGGAATAGGTCTTGTACACAGGCCAAACTTATGAATCACTCAAAAGGATTTTAATATATGTTTGTCTCAATTTATGACCACAACCACATTCTCAACCATATGATATTGGGGTAGTATAAGCAGCGTAACCCAATAACTCACTCGTGATTCATGAGCTTCGCGAATAGATTGGTCCAACTTTCCAAAACTCTCTGAATCGGCAGTGGGAGCACCATCAAATGCAACAATGACAAACTGGTCATCATACCTGGCATACGGCAAGGGAGGACAGTTAAATATTAGTATACAACTTCAGTTTTTTTTTTTTTTTTTTCTTTTTGGGGGGAAAGAGGGGGGGGGGGGGGGGAGGAGGAATAAGATCGCTATTCGAGTACATAACACTAAAGATGTAGGATACTATCTGAATAAACAAATATTAATGGTCATATTACATTTGACAAGTATAAATTTTCAGCATGAGCAATGAGCTTTAATATACAATTCCAATGAAAATCTTATACGATACCTCATGTGATCAACTTTTCCCATTCACTGGAAGTTGGGGTCCATAAGGAACTATGTAAATAGATTACCTTTACAGATTAAGAGAAATGTATTAGATCTTCTCGTACCTCGCAAAATCAGGCAGCAGTGGCAAAACCTCAACAGGATATAAGCTTTTATTGGTCGCATGAACTGGACGTGACTTGCATGCCTCAAATGATGCTTCAATTTCTTTGATTTGTCTTCCCCTGAAACATTTCCAGCGGCTTCACTAAAAGTACATGGACTACAGTCCTGTGCTAACAAATTCAGATCAAGATTCCATTCATGGGCTTGTGGGAAAAGCACAGACCTATTGTTAAGCTTCTCCAAAACATTATGCCCTCCCTTCATTTCACGCAGTTCTTTGGCCTGTTTTTCAGTTAAAGACTGCACATACAAATCATATTAGTTGATCTAGCTTACTCTAATGCTTTTGGATCACAATCTTCAACTAAAATGATCACATCTATCTGGTACCTGTTTTGTCGATTCAATGCTTAGAGGAGAAATATACTGTGTTTTAACTAGCCAAGCCACTCCTTCATCAGTTGGTCGTTCTTTGATCCTTATACCATCCTTTTTAATGGGGGTCAGCAATACATCATCGCGTATTAAGTCTTCATCTTCAGGAGCAAGGGGTGGTCGAACACTGGGAGGACTAGATCACACAGAAAAAAAATAAAAATAAATTGAGAGTTGTGATGGTGCTTTACAAACTTCTGAGTTCTTTAAGATATAGAGGTGTAAGGAAATGATACTTGTAAACACTAAGATCGAGCAAGTCAAGAGGTATCCCAAGATCCGGTTCAACGTAAAGTTGGGGCTTGTAAATTTTCTCCAGAGAAGTAATTGTGTACTTTGTATAGCTACAAAACAATCAAAAAATGCCCAGCATAATTATTAAGTAGTTACAATAGGTGTTATAACATGAGAAAGCAAAGGTGATCACATACTGTTCTTTATCCTTCCTCAGAGACATGAGCTTTGGTTGTGCACTTGCATCTGGTAGCTCATTCCGGAATCTTAAACAAACAAGTTTAAAGAGTGTTAGAATTTGCCTAAATAATCTTCCATATAAGGAGAAGTCAATACATTATTTGAATAATTATATGACAATTAAAACATCTATTGAACATTACACAGAAGTTCGTTCATGATAATAGAAGTATGCATATGAATTTTTACTTAGCTACGGTAGAGCAAATCAAAACGATTATAGCAGTTTTAGCCAAGAAAAATTATTTATTTACGGCATTACTAAATAGGGATGTGAGTGCATATCAACATACTCACTTCAACTTGCACAAAAACGTTGTTGGCTTCTTCAACCTATTCTCAATCCTCTCGCCACTGAGAAAAGGAGCCGCTCGCCTATCTCCCATTCGTGATCCCGCTATCGGTCCATGTGCCTTCCCAGAAGATAACATCTGAGTTTTTTGCAGCACTGTGTTCTGGGATTCCTTCAACTGTTGTCTATGTTTCTCTTCTTGCCTTTGCTTCTCAAATTCTCTTTTCTTCCTTATCCTTCTCTCTTCCTCTGTCTCCACCCTCCCTGAAGGCCCATTGGACTTCTTGACAGGCACTGGCAGCCCAGGTCCTTTCTGCTGCTTTCCCTGATTCGAATGCTCAGACTCACGCCTCCCAGATGCAACCACATCCTTATACACCCCTTTATTGCGCTCGTTCACCCCCCTGTCCGGAAAATTCTCCTTACTTTGAGGAGGTGCTGATGGAGGCGGTGAACCTGGCGGAGGAGGAGGTGGGATTGAAGAACTTGGAGGCGGAGAAGAAGGCAGAGGAGGAGGTGGTGGTTGAATTGACTGGTGACTTTGAGAATACTGAGGATACTGCGAAGAGGAGTAATACATTGGAGGCTGTGGAGGAACTGACGGGGGTGCAGTTGGTGGGGGTGGAGGTTGATAAGGATACTGCGGGTGAGGAGGTGGCGGAGGAGGAGCAGCAGGAGCTGGTTGACTTCTGGATGAGCCATACTGATTATACTGACTATTACCATCATAACCACCGCCCCAATTTTGATTATACTGGCTTCCTCTCTGTTGTGGCGGAGGTGGTGGTGGTGCTCCTCCTTGAGGCGGAGGAAGGGGCTTTTGACTCGGTTGCGGAGGGAATGGTCTATACGAAGCCATGCCCGGTTCTTCCTATAAACTTCTCGATTGGAGAAGAAAACTGAAGGAGAGAGAAACCTGTGGGGAAAAAAAAAAAAAAAGACCTAGCAGAGCAAGAACTCAATTTTGTGCAGTATCCCGTCTCTCATGATTAATAATCAAGCAGTAAAATTGAAAGTCAAAGCAACTAAAACCCTAAAACGGAGCCGAGCGATGAAGAGCAAGAATCGGAAAAGAGTATAAGCAAGCTCTAAATTCGTCGAAATAGAGAGAGCTAAAAACCCTAAAATGCAAGACAGACAGCTCAGAGAAGGTGAATTCTTGTACCAAATCAAGAAAGCATTTACCCGATCTCTAGCTACAGGGCGAGAGAGGGAGAGTGAGAATGTGATCGAGTAAGCTTGTCGTGAATGGAGAGAGAGAAGGAAGTGCACTTGACGGCGTACTGTATTACCGGTACGGAAACGTACAAAACTCCGTTCATAAGATCTAATGCCGATTTGGATCCTTTTTACAGTTTATGGCATAAAAAATCAAGAAAATCTAATAGGATTTACAGTTTACTTAAGAAAAAGTAATTATTATATTAAAACTTTAATAACGATTTAGATCATTAATTCACTTTTTTAGTTATGGTTTGTATTTTATGAGTTTGTTTATATAGTTTCTAATTAATTTTTAATTTATATGTAATTTAACGATATTTTTAAGTCTCAATTATATTGATATTACATATTAATATAATTATATCATATTATTAAAAAAAATATTATTATTTTTAATTAATATCTTATTATTTTTACTTTTTACCTCTATTAATTTTTTATTATATTTTTTAATCTAAATTTTTATTTTAAGAAAAATGAAAAACTTAGTATAAAATTAAACGAACAATCTAATCTCTTCCTGATGTTTAGATCGGACTAAGCGATTCTTTATAGAAAATCTAATTGGATTGATTAAATCATTTGCAAAAACAAGATCGATCAATCTAATTTTTTTTTATGAAGAATTAGATTATATCAATTTTATTCATCTTTTTCTTCGCAAGAAAAAATTAGATCGACGCAAACGAATTTCTCATAAAAACTCATTTGGATACTTCAAATAGAGATTGGATTGTTCCGATCAATATTTCTAGTAGGAAAATTTGAATTATTTCAATATATTTTTTTTCAAAAAATTAGATCGAGTTTTTTTCTTTTCCCTCTAATTATTTTTTTTAAGATTTAAATTATAAAAAAAAATTATTAAAAAAGAAAAAGAAAAATAAATGAAAAAATAATAAAATATTATTTTTAATGATATGTCATATTATATTAACATATCATATTAATAATATTATCTGAAAATTAATTATAGTGAATTTCATTTAAACTTATATATAAATTAAAATTCTGATAAAAAATATATAAAAACGAATTTATATAAAATTAAATTATACTGAATTAACCAGGAGAAATGTAAGCCTCATTTTGTGAAATCCAACGGGCTTTAGTATAAGCCCAAAGGAAGTGGCTTTGGTATCCCTTTTCCCACAGCCTTCAACCTCGCATAAATGGACAGAGAGAAAAATGCCCACATTGGAAAATTAAAAAAAATAAAAAAATAAATAATAATAATAATAATAAATGCATAATCGAATCGGCCCATTAGGAATAATGCATAGGAAGCGCAACTGGTTTGCAGTAAGTGTGGGTTCCAATCCCTGACCTAAAGTATAACCCTTCCGGTGCAGCCTCTTTTTAGTCCTGTCATTGTCTTTACAAAGGAAAAAAATTAAAAAAAAAAAGAGATTAGTCTTATCCTATTTGATTTGCTTGATCTTGTTCAGTGACATATACATAATATCTTATGTCGGAATTTGGATAAAGAATAATATCCATCACAAATCATTACATTATAGTTTGTTATATATATATATATATATATATATGTCACGTGTTGATACAAGCATAACATGATCACTGATCAGCAATCTGATAAGATCACTAACTTGAGCTCCATTAATCTCATTTATGTTGGTTAGTACAACATTGAGCAAACTTACCTTTGTAGTCGCTTATTACATGCTAAGCTCAAACTTGCTTCATATTAGTATCAGCAGATTGGATCGATCTCTGCCTTTTAATTTTAAGTGTTGTCTTAATAAGATCATCTCATTCATTCCTTATTTGGCACGACCAGCTGTCCCGCCTGGACCGACCTGCTTGTCTTGCAAGCTGCGGATTAATCCATAAAAGCACTCGGTTTAAGACTTTTTGAGATTCCTCATAAGCTAACTAAATCATTTATAAACCGATCTCCATGAGTTTTAATGTTATAGTTCCACGTGAGGGGAAATATTAGTATTCGATCTCTTAAGTACTCGTTGGTCGGACATTTTTTAGATTATCGGTAATCAGTAATTAGATTATAAGGTATAAGGTATGAATAATGAAATGTACCTAGCTTCTTTTTTAGTGCTGTATATTCTTTCTTCACTTGTTGGAATGTCCTCAAGCATCTGCAATTGCATGTAAACGTATCTTACGTAGTTATTGATTTAGGTATATATATATATATGTGTGTGTGTATGTATATAATTACGGACCCATCTCCACTTCTAGCAGCACAATATTCTGTAAATTGTGTGCATTATAGTTTCACCTTTTTGGCTCCGATACCGCATGTATCCCATATTGTAAAATGGAGAATGAATTGAGGGTGAAGCTTGATCACTATAATCCGACATTATCTTATGTAGCATATACCTAATGATACCTAATTGACAATACAAATTATTCTCTTTGTCCCCCTCAACCAATTGTTAATTGATTAATTACATACCTTGAGCTGCTCCCCTTGAATTGATGCATTATACTCATATAACTTGTTGAAGTCAAGAGGGCTCTTCTTCCTACAACAAATCGAAGAAGTTTTCGATTGATGATCATCGGACTTTAGTATGTTACGAGTATATAGTGGTTAAGAGATAAAAGATGATAAATCAATCAATCAATCACATACAATGATTGCTCTACGTTTGAGGATCAATCAGTACGAATCCCGGTAGTACAATGTGACAACTTCCTCAACAAAATTAGGGTTTGCATCGTCTTGAAGCTCTTCCAATTGGATAAATTGTTCATCAAGAAATCCCTACATTGTTCCAAATTACTTACATATATTAAGTTTTGTGAATACAACACTTATGCCAGCATATGCATAGGCAATGAATTCATTACATACACAAAGATATATATACAAGATCAAATATGAAGAACCTGATCGAAAAACTATTGCCTCATTGTAACGAGTTGCCTTCGCAACTGGTTTCTCTCCATTTTTGAGAGATTTTTTAAGCATTCGAGAGAATGTTATATAATCTTAGAGGAAGAAAGATTATGTTGGGTAGAACTAGGTTAAAGGGTAATTAACTAACTGAGCTGACACAGTCAATATAGGTTGGGGATAAGAGGTTTATATAGACGGAGAATGAAAGAGAGAGTGAGAAGTATAAAGGGAACACGAAGATCATATCAGTAAATTAATAATCTTGATTAAATAATTTTTTTAAGTTCTAACTTAGAAATAATATATTAAATTTTTTCGATAATTTAATAATTCATTAAATTAATATATTTTCTTGATCAAAATAATATTAATTTATCGAGATTTTATTTTATCTTTTATGTATGTGGACAAGTTATGTGAAGGAGAGGGAGGTTTAGGGTTTGGTATATACTATTTTAGGTCACCAGCTTATTTATTTAAGAAACATATAATTAAAACTATGTGTTAATAATTCTATTCTTATATGTGCTTGACATATGTGCATTCGTGCATATTCTATATGCACCCTTTAATTGTTGGATATATACATGGTAATTAAATTATACATGTTACACATGAGATTCTTATAGCAAACCTAGGAAAATGGTGAGAAATGATAATATTTATTTTTAAATATAAAAAAATAGGGAATGTAATTCATATTTTAACTAGTTTAAATTTTTTTATATATATTTAGTTATTTATTTATTTATTTATTATTATTATTATTATTATTATTATTATGAGAGCTAATTTGAATCCTACTTCTACCTAATTTTAATTTATTCATATTTCATATCATGATCAACATCTGTTTTTATTTGGAAAAATATTATTCATGAAATGGAGTTAAATGTTGATTAGATGTTAACTATAATTAGCAAAAAAAAAAATTAATTATTATTATAATCAATGATCATATAGCCCTAATGCAATTGATTTATGAGATTCTGGTATGAGCAGTAAGAAGAAAGACATAATGGGAATCGTATGAAACAATGAACTAATCCCCCTCCCCAACTTTCCAAATAAAGCATTGACATGCGACAGGCAATGTTAAATCTCTCGAATTCTCAATTATTGCTTTTTTTTTTTTTTTCTGTCATAAATAAATCACATATTTTCAGCATTATACCATCTCCACTCACAACTGGTCTGTTTCTAAAACTATGTCAAAAGGTTGAAATGAAAAGTAGACATGTTTCAGATTCTAGATTTCTAGGTTCCATTACTTTCGAGTCACTACATTTTATAGGATTTGTCACTGTAGTAAGTAACGCACGAATGCAGTGAGGTGAAAATATCTTATATCTTGGATTAGGCGATGACATATGAGAAGACCGTGTAGCCGATCCTGAAAGAATCGGGAACGAACTTAGATGATGATGACGACTATAATGAGGAAGGAAATGCATGTTATTCCTATCTATCAAGACTACGAAAATTTTTTAGCTCGAACTAATTGTGCTACCTTAGCCATCGGAGAGAATTATCCTCGCTATAACTTCGGAAAAACTCTTCCATATCTTTATCATACTGCAGAGAGCTAGTTCGTGATATATTGTTCGGCTGGTAACCGATATCAACAGTGTACGTATATGTTTCAACAAACTGACGATCCGTTTTTCATTACGCTTCTGATCTCACTGTAACCACTAGCTACCATCACATGGTCAGGTCCAAATGTTATAAATTAATTCCACCAGTCAGCTCTATGCTTCCTTCTGTACGCTTGGAATGTCAATGAAAAGAAATGGAACTTTTTCCAAACAACTAAATCATGATGTTCCTGAAGAGACATATTCATAAGCCATGCATGCTTTAAAAGCTGTATTTCTCTTTAAAATTGACTTTGCATGCATGTATTTGAGGGCCCGTATCTACCTAAAAATCTAAAAGATGCAGTTATATATAATATTGAAAAAGAGTTATTGTATGGATATGTTTTACTGTAACGTGTCAAAACAAACTACATCATAATTACAAACATAACAGCGACGTGATGGGATTGTGATGAATAAGAGTAATGTTTATAGCCGTGATCATGTTTGATTCGCCACGTGACCCCTAGAGCATATAGATACAAGATTAAAGTGATACGCCTTTACGCAATTGCAATGCTAATACGAACAAGAAGAATTCGATCGTAAGGTTAAACCTGTGCGTGGAGAATATAATTGGAGCAAGAGCAAATGCCAACAAATGAAAAAGAAAGAGAATAATCGTCAAGGTTACCCAAATGAGAAATAGATTTATGTTGATACTAGGGAGCCAGAAAAAAACCCTGTAAGAATGTTTGGCATAAGAGGGCTGTCGAGCAGACATTGGTCCATTGTCATGTCTTTCTTTAAGAACTAAGACATTGGTTCATTCCCACTTTATTCCCTCTACCACGCCTAAATATATGTATATGTACACTACATTCCCTTTGATATGTTCGTCGCCCTTGTTTATCTGCGACTATAGTCACAGCTTCTGTTCTCCAAAGGAGGCCATGACAACAAGTGTTTTGGCCAGCGGCGGTGACTACAAGGACGCGGCATTCTATATATGAACATACTCTTCGTACATTGCGTCACTCATCTCATGAGAGTGATGTTTTATGTTCATATGTTACTACTAACTCTCATACTAGGAAGGCGTTTATCCAGATTTTAATTTCTAAACTCTTGATTTTCACACTCCAATCATATACACAAATGCTAATCCAGATGGAAAAGATTCGGTCTATATGGCACAAGTCTGAACTCATCAAAATGAGATTGAATAAAAAATAATCTCAATTATTATATTTTTGAAATATCATCTAATTTATAAATATTAAAATTTACCTTAATTTTTTTAATCACACCCATGATTCTGAATCGATCAGGACCAATAGGGTCTGTACCGATCCTTTTCCAATCCGAACTACGGTGGAGCTTCTAATTAACCCCATCACAACCTTCCATTTGGCTACATAACTTTTCATCTTACTAATACATGGATTTATATCTGCTTGATGATTGGTAACATAAAACTGTTACTTTTCTTTTTTGTGCAATACTTTTTGTAAAGAGTTTTCACAACACTTCATACAATTTATAATCTACTTACTACTCATTTGCCTACTCTCCCTTTCATAACCACCAAATTAAGAACAAAAAAATAATCAAACTATTACATGATTTTTTTTCTTCTTCTTTAAGAACACACATGAGAACCAGGGAAACTTTCCGGCACGGTTCAACGATAGCTACGATATTGAGGGTTGTACATGCAACGCTCAGCATGTTTCACTAGATCCTTAGGTTGAGGAAGGCAAGTAGCCAAACCTATAAAAGCAATAGAATAGATGGAAAGAGATATATATATATATTTGTTATGAGATATAGAAGATATTACTTGAAAGTGTTTTAAGGAGAAAGAGCTAACCGAGTTCGTAAGCTTTGGCAGCTACACTTGCAGCGATATGAGCTGAGATTTTCCGGATGTTAGTAAAAGGAGGAAATATCATTCCGTTATCGAAGTTCTCTTGAGTCACCTGTGAAGCCAATGCTTCCGCTGTTCCAAACCCAATCGGACAATCACAAGTGGAAAATGTTATTAACGCACCATTTTTTGTGAATTTCAAGGCCTTCTTTCAATATGCTTACTACACTACTAGGGGTCATTTTAAACTACAGTTTGTCCTCAAAATTCAATTTTGAGCTCACCAAACTCCAGTTTGTCTAAAACACTAATCTAGGGCCGAGTTTTCCTAATAGAAATTTAAACCTTCATTGCAGAAAAATTTTGGAAAAACCACTTGAAGCTGAACTTGTGTTAAAACTAGGAAGTTCGAGAAAGCTATATTTAAATCCATTGCAGTAAACTAGATTTTTCATTTTGAAACGGTTTGAAACAAGGTGGATTTTTGGAGTTCCAAACTTCAACTTATTTCCAAATGCAGCATTAAATGATAAGAGGTTTAATACAACTTACAGGCAGCCAGAAGCATGTCGTCATGAACACGTATGGTACCAGACATTATCAATCCCAAACCCAATCCCGGAAAGATGTACGCATTGTTTGACTGAATCACCCAACCAGAAAAACCACAAAACAATATCTTATTACCCCCAATGTTCTGTGCATTCATTTGAAAAACAGGACTAAAATTATCAGGGGAAGAAAAATTAAGACCTGGCCGGGCACAAAAACCTTCCCATCATATTCAACGGGATCGAAAGGACTCCCACTAGCAAAAACGGCACGACCCTGCAAGCAATGAAAAGGAACAATTATTATTATTATTATTATTTTCTTTTTTGCTAATAATAATATAAATGCAGAATACAGGTTTTTGTTGAATGTTTTTTATTACCTGACTCCACTTATAAGCTTCCTCAGCAGTACATTCGGATTGAGAAGTAGGATTGGAGAGAGAGAAAATGATTGGTTTCTATAATTGATCGAACCGAATATCAATTAGGAACCGATTATCGGTTAGGTTAGTTATGCATGGAATTAAACAGATATTGAACGAAATGAATAAAGATGCGATGATATTTACCTCGTTTATAGAGGCCATGGCCTCAATAACTTCTTTAGTAAAAGTTCTTCCTACGCCTGATGTTCCGATCAACACTGTTGGTTTGATTTCCTAGGAAATCAAATTAAGACAATAAGAAACATGGTCTCAAATCTTGGCATGCACGTGTATGAGAAAGAGAGAAATTTAAAACCTTGACAGCGTCGACGAGTTCACTGATTGGTTTGTGCTCGTGGGCCCATGGTTTCTTGAAATGTTGGAGAGTTTCTCTGCGAGAACTGACTATCAAACCCTGAAAAATAAATAAATAAATCAGATTTGTTCGCAATTTGTCAATGATTAATAATGTAAGGGACTAGGTTTTAAATTTTTGGAAGAACCGAATAAAGGGTTACCTTAGAGTCAACAAGGTAAATTCTCTTCCGGGTCTCTTCAAGAGGTGTATTGGTCTGTTATCAATCACATCTAACTTATAAATATCAAATTATCAAAAAATAAATGATAAACAGAACAGGAATAATAATCCTTAGTGGATCAAAACCTGCTTAGATATCTCAAGGGCTATCAGTTCTGCAATTCCGGTACCAGCCTGCCAAGCCATCAAACAAACATAAAATGAGATAAAACGAGAATATGAAAGCACAAAAATAGATAAGAAATAAAAAGTCAGACTAACCTCTCCAGCACCGAGAAATAAGAATTTGTGGTCGTCTAAGGCCCCACCAACCAGCTTTAGAGCTGCTACGAGCCCTGCAAGAACCACTGAGGCTGTACCCTGAGATCAAGTAGTAGCAACAAACAATTATTAATTAGATAGCTTAATCTTTTTCTTTTTTGGGTTTATTATATTTCATAATATGATTGAAAATTCATAGGTATGAACCTGAATGTCATCGTTGAAAACAAGATGGGTCGTGCCATATTTCTCTAGCAGCTCAAATGCATTGTGGTTTGCAAAATCCTCAAACTGAAAAAGAATAGATATAATAATTTAATTTTTATTTCCTCTCGAGTAAATTATAAATACAGATAAAACAAAAATCTTGACCGTATTGATACCTGGATGAGGATTTTCTCCCCATAAAGCTGCTTCACAGCGGACATGAATTCATTTATAAGCTCAGAATACTCCTGTTGATTTAATAAATAATAAAAAGAATCAGCATAATAGAATAGTAGATGAAATTTCAAAATTGAGTTAAAGAAAGAATCAATAACCTGGCCAGTAGCCCTCTTTTGCCTCAGCCCGATGTAGAACTCATCGTTCAACAACTCCTCATTGTTTGTACCCACATCAATAGTCACGGGCAAGCACTGAAAAATTTTCAAATCATTATCAATATTATTATAGCTCTGACACCAAAGAAAAAAAAACCTCCCCATAATAAATAACTACTTACAGCTGAAGGACGAACACCTCCCAGCGCAGTATATAAAGAAAGCTTCCCAATCGGTATACCCATCCCCTGAAGAAAATTGTCCCCAAAATTAACTCTTTAACCAGACAAACAACCTGAGAAAAGGGTGTGCAAGGATGGAAAAAAGGTCAATACAAAATTCCAACCTGGCATCCAAGGTCACCTAGACCCAAGATCCTTTCACCATCAGTTACAACTATGACTTGAATATTCTTCTCGGGCCAGTTACGCAGAACCTCGAGGATCTTCCCTCTACAAAATAACTTATTTTCATTACAAAATGAACATTAAGAAGGCACATAAATATAAAAACGGATCGTACTTCTCCCTGAGACTAATATAAAGGCCCTGTGGCTGCCGGAAAATGCTACCGTATTTCTGGCAAGCTTCACCCACGGTTGGTGTGTAGACAACTGGAAGTAATTCCTCCACGTGGTCAATTAGGAGCTTGTAGAACAGCCTCTCGTTTCTTTCCTGAAAAATCAGGGAAAAACATAAACTGTTAACATAAAAGGAACTTGTAAGCACTTTTTTATTCTTCTCACCAAACAATGTTAAAATTAGCTTAACTTTTTTCTTGAAAATTTAGGCCCTCCCAAACACCCTCATGCACGATAATTCAAATAAATGGATCCAATTCAATCCAAAGGAAATCATTTACAAAGATGCTAAACATTGACTTTTACCTGAAGATCCATCATGGCCATGTACTTCTGCAACGGAACTTGATACTGCCGGATATTGTTAATCATTTTCTTCACCTACACAAGTTGATGCGAATAATTTGAATATTATTGATTTATATACAATACAAAATCAATGGAAATTGAGACATAGTAAAGCAAGAAAGTTATGTCGATTAACCTGAAGTTCTTGAGAAACGACCGTTGGCGGTAGAAGACCGCGCAAGTAGTGTGCATCCCTCTCCTTCTCAGTGAAAGCAAGCCCTTTGTTGTGATGCGGGTCCCGCAATAAATTGTAGCCACTGTTTTACATTACAGAAACTATATTACTAAGATGTCTACGACCCCATCTCTCATCACGCATATGACACTCGAATTTAGGTAAATATGAAAACTTTTGAAATGTATATTTTAGTTAGATAGGGAAGCAAGCTGAGTTTTGTGTTATAAATTGAAATCTAGGCCCCAAATGGAGTTGCAACTTGCACGCATACCCCAATTGCCAAAGAAAACTTTTTTTTTTTCTTTCTTTCTTGTTTTTTGCCTAAAATGAAAGATATCACACAAGGGGAATTCAGTCAAATTACGCAAACTTTAATTAAACAAAATTCCATAACATAAAAATACAAAAAATAATAAATAATAAAAATAAATAAAATAAGGACTTCAATTAATTAATTAATTCATAAAGTATGTACAACGATATTGCTTTATTTATTCCTAAACTATTTTGTCCAAAATTTAAAAATAAAAATTACGAATTTTGACCTGGCAACAGAGAGGCTCCAAGGAGTGACGAACTGATCTTTGATGGCAGTATCCTCACCGTCCACCTCATGTACTCTGCCGTCAGCGTCAGATTTGGGGTCCGCCTGAACCGCAGCCGCCGGCGAAGCTTCTCTCGTTTCCTTCAAAATGCTTTCCATCACAACGCTTCCATTTCTTTCTCCTGACCGAGCGTTCGTGCCGGATGCCCCCACCACCTTCAGCGTAGCTGACCATCTTTGCTGCCCGCGAGAAATCGGGCAGCGAGACCTGGAAATGCTCGTCTCATTCTGCAGAAAAGAAACAAAACAGGGCCAACAAAAATTTCATAAGAAAAAATAAATAAAAATTGAAACTTCGTCTGATTATTGAAATCGGAAAAAAGTGAGCTTGATCATCGAGAACGGGAAACGGAAGAAGTTAAAAAATCGAGTTGTATCGAAATTCTGAGAAGTAGAGATCTGAGAAGTGGGTACGAGTTTATTATTTTACCAGAAACAAGCTTCTGCTCAAGGAAGCCATGGCGGAGAGAATTGTGGAGATGAGGGAGCGAGAGAGGAGAGATGAAGTCGTGAGAGAGTCCTCCTTGGTTTTCTGCTATGTTTCTTCCTATCTGTTTCCAAATCCTTCCTACCCTCTTTCTCTGTCTCTCCACCTGGTTCCTGTTAGAGAAAGAGAAGAGAGAGGGAGATCGGAAACGGGTGTGAAAACTTACAAAAAACGTGTCCTTTTATTGCTCTCTCTCTCTCTCTCTCTCTCTCTCCTCTCAATTCTCTCACTAGAAAAAAAAAATTAAAAAAATAATTTTTTTTTTCTTTGGGTTTACACGATCAAGGCTGTGTTTGTTCCTACTTGGTATTTTGATCGATTAAATCGATCATAAAGGGGTTAAATTTGAAGGGGGAAAGTTTCAAGAAAAATTGAGGGGAGAATCCATGTAGGAAATGGTTGTTTTCACACAAGAATCCATGTAGGAAATGGTTGTTTTCACACAGTCCTCATTATGACGTGGATCATGTCTTGTGCTCTCCATCCGCATCTACAACCAGACAATTAGCTATGTCGACTTGTGAGGTGGATCATGTCTTACTCTTACACCACCGTAGTAATGCGTCCTCCAGATAAATCAAATTATATTTAGCCAAAATTTTTAAATTAAATTATAATATAATATAATCTCATATATTATATTATTTATTTTTATAATTATAATGAGATATAATTTATCAAATAATCGTAAAATATATATATTAAAATTCCTTTCCAAATTTTTTACATTTTCTTTGTAATGCAGAGATCACGTGACCAGCTATAAATAAGAAAGAGAGAAAAGAAAAGAAAAGAAAAGAAAAGAAAAGAAAAGAAAAGAAAATCCTTTTATAATTTTCTTTTTATTTAAGCTAAGTAGGAGCCAGAGCTAAGATGCAAGAATCGTGACACGACATGATTGATGACAACCAATGCTGAAACGTGGAAACTCGACTGCCTGTTGTTTTCTGTAAAAAGCGAAGTATCCCATTCCAAATTTGGATTCCATCCGAACTCACGGTCCGTATGAATTGATAGTGTTTATATTATTTAATGAAGAAATGTTTTTTCTTTTTCTTTTTTTAATTAATTAACGTGATATTTAATAAATAATTTATATCGAATTTTAAAATTATTTTATATTATTATATTTAAATAAATTTCAATATATATAATTTAGATGATATTGGATTAAAATTAAGAGATTAATTTTTATATATTATTTTTTAAATTCATAAATTTAAATATATATTTATCGAATAATAGTAAAAAATAATTTATTTTAACATATTTAAAAATAGAAAAAAAAAGACCCTATTCAGATTCATCTATTTAATTTTTTTTTTATAATAAATAAATAAAAAAGGAAAATTAAAACATTATTTTGTTTTGAATTAAGATATCAACGTTTGCATGCAATTTATCTTACCTAATTTTCCTTTTTTTACGTAAAGTCGTCTAAATTGCATTCACACCAACTTATACAACAAGAGGTTTAAAATTAAACGACAAGAAAAACCTCAAAATATAATATGTGGTACGCACGTGTTCTCTGTTCATACGTTACTGAAAACTGACACGTGGCAATACGCAGTTTATAAATATATAATTATTGATTGATTTTTGAAAAGGTCAAGCTAATAAAATTGGACTCGGTTTAGTCATGTTTAGATGTGGCTTCTAGGTGGGTTGGTGGGCCTAAAATAATAATAATATATTATGTGTATTAAATTAATATAAATAATAATAAATAATATATAATCAAATAGTAATTTGATCTGGTCTGGTGGAGGCTCAACTGATAGCTTTCCCTATATGGTCCATGAGGAAAGAGTGGGGGCAGGTGAGGCGCAAGCCACATGCTTTGGGTTCTATGTAGAGGGAACAGATTCGCATGCACTTGGCTCTGCCTCATTATGAACCCATCCTCCACGCTCAACTGTGCGGTGGCTGGCTGGTCACTTCTGGTGGAGGCTCATCTCTCTTAATTTTTCCATTCATTTCATTTTTTATGTTATTTTATTTTAATTTTATGATAATTTCTTATTTATACTGTTTATATATTACTATGTGATATGATAAATATAATTTTAATATATAAAAATAATATTTATAATTAAATCATATAAGAATGCACATAAATCATAGAAATAATTCATATAGAAGTTTCTTTTTGGAGTTAAAATTGAGTTCAGAGTCCTCTACAGACTGAAGTTTGGATCCGGATCTATATATCCATATCCAAATCTCATTCAAGACTGATAACCTGATGAGAGTACCGTTTGCGCTTTCCAAACACCTAAACGGCACAGGTTCTCTATTGAATCTGTTACGAGATATATAGATTCAATCTTGTTGTCGAAGTTTCGACATTGTTGAGGTAGATAGAGATTTCGCAAATAATAAATAAAATGTTCCTATGATCCCTATACTTGGTATCTATACAGCCACTCATCTTTGTTGGAAGTTCAAGACCTTGATGCCAAATGCAAACACGAGAGCAAAAAAGACGGCAAAGGCGACCAAGATCCCGGCCGTAGGCCCCATGAAATCCAAGTTATACCCGAAATGATTCTCGACATACCACTTGATGGTTGGATCCGGCACAATTCCTTCTACTTTGATAGTGTCTTCAACATCACCATACTGTGTCACAATTAGTCCATATACAGTCCATGCCACTGGACATACATAGTAGTACCAAATCCACCACTTAGGAATCCTCTGCACATTTCACATGGCAAACATTGAAATTGGAAAAAGGGTTAAATGGAGCTAATTTTTGTAGACTTATGAAAGGAAGAGGATACAACAAAGAGAAATGGGAAGAGAGGAACTTACGGGTTTCGGGATGAAGAAACCGGAAAATAGGGCAAAGAATCCATAAAATGAGGATGCGAAAATGGCAGCCGATTCATGATTCGGCGTGATGGATACGGTCATCATTCCGTAGTAGGTGTAGTAGAGGAGAGAGAAGAAGGTGATGAAGAAGAACCAGAAGAACTTTGCTAGTGTCCATTGAAAGCTCACCATTGCATATACTATAAGTGAATAATACGTTGCCTGAACAAATATATATGGTATCTCCACAATCACCTGCACAAAGAAAATAGGTAAACAATTATCAAATTCATATCATTTTACAATCATTTAAAGGCAAAATTTTACCTGTGCCATCGCATATGGAAATGCAGAATACATGCCGGCAGCTCTTTCTCGATAAAAAACCGTTCGCTCCACTGCAATGACCGGTTGCACAGTTGAACAGTTGTTAATTCCAATGAATGTGACTGCGACATACATTGCTCCAATAATCATGGTTAGATCAGTTGAGTTTTCCCTGAAGATTTTGGAGGAGAAAAAAAAAAGGTGTAAGAAAAAACAATTGAATTTACATTTTTATAGGCTTGTCAAGAACATACCTTTTTGTACCAACTTGCCAAAAAATCGAGCCGAGCACGAGAGAAGCCGTCAAGCTGAAGAAGTATCGGACGAGATTATAGTCCGGACTTCTCCAGTAAGTCCACCATTGCTTCCAAAGGCAGGACTTCAATTGACCCCATGTTGATTGTGAATATTGTGTAGAAAAATACAGATCCGTCTCGCCTTCTTTTGGTTCACTCAAATCTTTTACTCGAGCCTTTGTTTCTCTGTGTTATACTTTATTCATTAAAAGCTAATTAAGAAGATGTGTTTATAATCACATACAAAATTTCTAAAAGACTTACTGATACAAGGGCGATGATTTGTAGTGCTCAGAAAAATCAAACCCAAGCCGGGTTTCAACTGTGGTCGAGCTTGCTTCTAACATCCATGCTGCCGGATTTTGTCCATCCCGAATCTTCATCACTCCATGAATAGCCTTAAAGAAAAACAAAACGAGAGTATATGATATTGTATAAGGAATGTCTGAAAACATTATATTATAAAGTAAGGTGTAGATATACCCCGAAATATTCAATGATCTTGTGAGAATGGCGACCGAGCGGGCCCGAGTAGATAACTCGTCCACCTCTCTTCATCAATAGAAGCTCGTCAAAGGCTTCAAAGATATCAATGCTAGGTTGATGAATTGTACATACAACTGTTCTTCCTGTATCCACAGTGTTTCTTACAGTTCTCATAACAATTGCAGCTGCTCTTGCATCAAGACCAGAAGTTGGTTCATCCATGAATATGATTGAAGGATTAGCCACAAGCTCGACCGCTATTGTCAACCTCTTTCTTTGTTCGGTTGTCAAACCGGTGATTCCAGGAAGCCCTACTATTGCATTTTTTAGACCAGTTAGCTCTACTAGTTCCATCACTTCATCCACAAATGCCTTCCCAAAAAAAAAATATTTTTTTTAATTAATTAGTTTTTTCTTCGTCGAAACTGGACATAAACTGGTTCAGAATAAAGTCAATTACTTTCTTACCATCTTCTCTATATCATTGACTTGTTGAGGGAGACGTAGAAAGGCCGAATAGATCAATGACTCTTTTACGGTTACTTGAGGGGAGTGAATATCTGTTTGTTCACAGTAGCCTGAAATTCTTGCAAAGGTCTCTTGCTTCTTAAGAAAGCCGGAGATTTTAATCTCGCCCTCAATATAGCCGCCGGTTTTTCTGCCAGCTAGGACATCCATTAGAGTTGTCTTTCCAGCCCCACTTACTCCCATCAAAGCCGTTAAAATTCCCGGCCTAAATGATCCGGTCACTTCGTTGAGCAATTGTAGCCTGTCCTCAGTCACCCCTTGATTCTTCATTTCCTATAATCAAATCATAAATACTTTATTTTCTTAGTTACTTTGTATAATTCTTTAGAATGTTCTAAAGAAAGATAAAGATTCTTACCGAGGGCATGTCAACGTAGTAGTTTACATTGTCGAATGACATTGATAGAGGCTTGAAAGGAAGAATCATTCCTCGCATGGGATTACTTTTCATTTCTATTCCTCCTAAAAGAAGATATTCATCGATATGTTAATGGTATTATCTAAGAACATGAACTTTAGTATAAAAAGGAGAATGGAAATACTTCTAGTGCTAATAATAAATTTTGTACTTGTTTTGTTTCGGTTTCGGTTTCGGTTTTTTGCTTCGTGTTTATCTTTCCCATCTGTTTCTTCTTCCTGGCAGGATTGTCCGCTTGCTTCGTCCTCAGATATTATTGCTTGAGGCTTCCCAAGAGCTGAAAAGTCCATCAATCATATAATTAGAACAAGTTTAAAGAAATATAGAATCATTAATAGATAAGTTATAGACTTACGATTTAGGTACATAAGAGACAGTGTGAAGAGAAAATTGAAGAGAATGGAAAACCCGAAAAGGCCAGCAACTCCGATCCAATACCAGTATGTCTTATCCGGTACGTTAATGCTCTTTAGAACCGAGACACCCAACTTTGTGACATTGTCTTCATTCTGTAAACATGAGTGAAAATATGTTAAAACCTAAGCATTTATATCATTTGCTAGAAACAATGTTGAGTGTTATAATATAAATATTCTGACAGACCAGCTTGTTCATCCATCTTGAAGAAAGCATCTCATTGATGGACAAAGCATCAAATGCATATGTCAGAGGCGAAACCCAATTGCCCCACGACCACCATACCGGAATTCGTCCTGTTAATTTCGAATAAATTTAGTTCGCCCAATTTAGTTATGCTAAAAACTGTTATTATCTGAAAGTGGATTGAATTTAATAGGTTTACAGAAATAAAATATCATAAGCAAACTGACCTTTGGGAACGACGAAACCTCCAAGCAAAAACAAGACGAGCAAAGAAAGAGAACCGCCTGTATGAGCTATCAACATGGTTCTACATAGCCCTGCCATGAATCTAGATAGCCCAGCTGCCATTTGTTGGACCAAAAATACACCCAATAGATGCTTGAAGAACCTGAAATTAAAAAGGAAAAGAAAAAGGAAGGTTTATTCTATGTATAACCACTTATCCTAAATGACTTTTGATATCAAAATGTTAGGATTCAAGTCTGTAATGTTGCCTGCTAACTTCAGGAGCATATCCGATGGTTAAATATGTAACGACTGTCCAAGCTATAGACTCTAAAATGGACATAGGAACTTGGACGAAGAAATTCGGGATTGTGAAAGCCCATGCAGGAAAGAACAAGAGATCTCTATGCTTATAAAACACCGGAAGCCTTGTAATAGTCATAGAAAGCTCCACAAAGCCATTGAACATGTTGGCAGTTAGTGCAAATATAATCGCACCGGTGTATAAGAACGCATCGTCAAAAGTGACATCTAGTCTTGTTCTCAAGAACACGGTTGATGTTATAACGGAAACGATGATGATTTGGACCGTCTTCGAAATGTAAATGGGTGCATTTCTCTTGACCAGGAGCCATTCCTTGTCCATAGAGGCTTTAAGAAGCTCCATTTTCGGGATGGAGTATTTTGAGAAAACTAGAGCTTTCGGATGGCTACAAGATTTTTCATAGGGTAGAAGAAGCTCGCTTTGTAGCTGCATCCCTATGTGGAAGGCCTTAAACCGGCTTGCAAACTCGGAAACTGATATGTATTGATATCGCTTGCTCTTATCTGCCCAATATTGCTCTTGATCTTTTTTCGACGTCACCTTGTCAAAATTTTCACATAAAGAATATTAGATTAAGGCTCTATTTGACTAGAATTGCATATATTTATATGTCATATTAATGTATACTAATCAATAATCATACCTCTTGAAGAAAATCAGCTATGCCTTTTCTCTCCGGGCACTTAAATCCGCTTAGTTCAAAGAATTCAACAACATGCTCAAGTGAGCCCTGATAGACGATCTGGCCCTCCGACAAGAAGATGATGTCATCAAATAAATCGAACGTCTCGGGATCTGGTTGGAGTAGAGACATCAATACTGTGGCGTCCATAACATGCACGATTTGCTGCATGCACTTCACGATCTGGTACGTTGTGGAGCTGTCCAGGCCGGTTGATATTTCATCCATGAAAAGTGTTTTGTTAGGTCCTACAATTAACTCCCCTGCATTGAACAACATTGAGCCATTTTAAGTTACAACTTAAAAAAATGATTTCAAATTGAAATTTTCACTAGATTAGCAAATTAATGCATGAGTTAAGATTAATTAACCTATTGTCACACGCTTTTTCTGCCCACCGGAAATTCCCCTCTTCATATCATCTCCGACGAGTGTGTCTTTACATATATCAAGCCCCAATATCTGTTACACAAAGCAAACAAGTTTTAAATTTCATTGTTCGATTCAAATTAGTGAAAAGGTCAAAAGGGGAAGAAAAGTACTGACTTTGAGAATATAATCCGTAATTAAATTGCTCTGAGCTCCTTCCATTGCAATTGCCTGGAGAAATTAAATTTACATTTCATTTATATTACTCAAACGTCATACTTTTTGCATTGAATAGTCATATTTGCGGTAATGAGCACCTTCATGAAGAGATCAACTTCGACGTCCGGGAAAATTCCGACTTCCCGCTCTCTTCTATTCAGCTCGGTGAGAAAATCTGAATACATTTTGCTTACACATTTTACTACTTTTGCAAAAAACTAAAAAAATGAAAGAGGCATGGTTAGTATAGTATAGTATACAATTTTGATCCAATAAATTATTACCGTATCGATTCCCGACTCCTTGGAATCTTGCTGCATAATCTAAGGTTTCCTTAACCGTAAGATTTCCGAAGTGAACATTGTTTTGACTAATGTAGGATGATGTCTTTTGCGGAACGAATTCATTGAGGTTATGACCATTGTATGTTACTTGTCCTTGCACCTAAATAATTAAAACAACATGATTTTTTTCCCTCTTTTTTAATCCAATTACTAAATCTTGGTTGATCATTGTTTAAACACAGAACTTACCCGTAAGGTTGTGTCTAATTTTCCAGCCAGTGCCAACAAAAGGGTTGTCTTTCCCGACGAGGGAGGGCCTAACAAAAGTGTCATCCTTAAAAATAAAAAATAAAAACACCAAGAAAACTTAAATCAAAATTTTCGATTGAAGCATATGATTATTTAAACAATCTGAATTTTTCAATACTAATTGTAATGATGGATGGATAGATGTTATTACCTTGAAGGTTTAATGATCCCAGAAACATGTTTAAGGATGGTGAGTTTGGTTCTTTTAGCAAGTCTGATACCACACAAGTCAAGAGCTGATTCTGCAATGTTTCGTACTGTGTTCGAAAGAGTTGGAAGAGCTCTAGTCCCGACATAACAATCTGCTTCTATTTGTAACCTCTCGAATCTAACCTCGATTTTCGGAAGTTGGATTCCTACCCTGCAACCATGTATGTATGTTATAACAAAGATTAATTATGTAGAGCAATTGCATTATAATTACTCATGTACCTAGTAAATCTGTTTATTGGTCACTAAAATTTGGAAATATCTAAGATTTTTTCTTTGTTTTCAGTGAATTCTAATTGATCATTGATCAAAAAAGCTAAATTAACATGGTTATATTTGAAGAATTTTCGGGTAAACTCAGTCTATTGTAATCACAATTATACCTATTCAATCCACAGATTGTTACATTGTATCAAACTTTTTTTGTATGCTGTTTACAGAATCCTCCGCATATGTCTTCTACCGTCTCCAAATCTAATAAACTCTCCAAACAAAAATAAATAAATAAATATAATAAAGAAACATGTAACTGACCTATCAAAACGATCTTTGAACCTAGTCAAGAACTCAAGATTATCTTCTACCACAACCTTGAACGTACTGTCAATAAAATCTTGCTTTTCCTTCCCACTAAGCTCCCACACATTCACTTCATTGTACATAGGCATGACCTCTATTTCGTGCTTATTGCTGTCTCGATCCTCCGCAACGGATCGGAGCAAACCTGTTCTCAATCGATCATAAGTGGGCAGTCTCTCTATTGCAGCCCACTTTAGTCTTTCTTCATCTTCTTCCTTCCTTGAATTTGAAGGGCTCATAACTTGGATTTGTCGACTCATCTTCACTAACTCCAACCGGCTTCTGTAGAAAACCGATCTTCTTATTAAATATTATTATACTCAAACTGATGATCAGATCGGTTTCTCCATGGGATTAGAGGGAAACATGTAAAGGTTGTGAAAACTAACTACGTATTTAATTATTATATATTGTTATATATATGGTGTAACTTACGTAAATTTTGCTTTGCTTCTAGAAGAATTAGTACTAGCTGGTAAGATTTGCTAAAAAATACCTGAATCTTTAGTATTCTTCAAATCTTTAGTATTCTTCAAATTTGTGTGGGTACGTAACTTTTTTTTTTTTTTTAAGGGTTTTAGATATACTTTCTATTGATGAGAGAATATCTCTTCTGTTTAAAATAGAGTCCCAGTCCTGGTCAAACGTGTCTTATGTTTTCTGGTTCCCACTTCCCGATTATAACGTATCATGAAACAAATTAGATGATTATCATTTAATTACTTAATTAATTAATTAAAAGAGTACGATTCTAAGAATCTTTATTGATAACGTGTCATTTATTTTCGAGGCTTACCAATGATAAAAAAAAATAATAATAATAATCTTTGTGAATCTTAAATAAAAACCCTCTGAAGCTGATCTCTCATCAGTCTTACGTTGTAATCTGGATCAACTTCTTAGAGTTTAACTCATTAATCTAGTAGGGATGGAATCTCAATCTTAGAATCACATGTGTAATTAGAAATTTCAATGGGAAAGAAAGATGGCGTTTCTGCATGCATGGAAGAGGTCAATTATTTTTCGGGAACATGCAAAGATGGTGGCATGGTGACGAACATCAATTACCTTAAAAGCTGCTAATAAATGAGCCAGTTTAATTCATTAATTAAAATAAATTAAGATTACTTTAGATTATCTTTGAAATTGATCCGTTCATCATTTTTCTTTTGGATTTTATTTATTTATTTTTTTCCTTGGCTTTACTCACGATCTCTTATATTCTTACTCTTAAACTCATCTAAATGATCACAAAATTGACGAATATGATAAATTGAAGCAATAATTTATAAATTTAGGAATAGACTTAGACGATGATTTAGAAATTAGGAATTTTAATACAAAATTAATTGATAATGAATAGTCATCTTTATAAGTTTTTTCACATATGTTGTTAGTCCATCGGATGTTACCTTATTTACAAGTATAAAGGTTTATGCTTGGCTTTTCCGGACTCTAATTTGTAAGGATGGATAAAAAATTTGGTTTCAATGAGAGTATGGGAAACAAATTTGGTACTAATATCGATTTTAACTACTGATTAAGGTATGCGTATTGTTTATGTTAATAATAACAAGATTAGAATCGAGACTAATTTTAAAATAAATTCTAGTTATAAATGATATGGTCTCGATAGTAATCCTGATAATGAAATATTTGTATCAAACCGATACAAGTAGTTTGTGGTACCGGCATTGAAAAAGTCGGAATGGAACTGATATCACCTCATTTCGATTCAGACAATACTTTTGCCCACGGAGTGTTATATGTATTAGCATTGACGTGCTTATCTTGTATTGCTAGACACAATTAATCCCTTCAAGATGAAAAATCGAAACTATTTTCTATGCATATATATACATATAGAATATATTCATCAATATTTATATAGATATCAGAAACATCCTCTGTTTTCTTCCAGCAACATATCTCCAAGTGGCTTCACTACCAGTTCTATCCTTATGGATCTTTGATTACAATATATATATACAATTGTGACCAAAAAAAAAAAAAAACCCTTCCCTGAAAAGTATTCCTTCCATGAAGCAAGATTTGTGAACCGATCATCTTACCTCATTTGGAAATTCAAGGTCTTAATGCAATAGGCAAACATGAATGCAAAGAAACACGTAAAGCCCACCAAAACACCCGCAACCGGCCCGATAAAGTCGGAATCATACCCGTAATGATTCTCTATGTACCATTTAACTGTTGGATCCGGACTCATTCCGGGTACTTTCAAATGTCCCTCATCATCTCCATATTGTGATACAATCAATCCATATACCGTCCAAGCCACGGGACAAATCCAATAATACCATATCCACCATTTCGGAATTCTCTGAAAATTGTTTAGTCGTGTCAAGAAATGTCACTAAACACTGACATTTTTATCAAAAAAAAAAAAGAAAAAGATGTGTACTTACTGGTCTAGGAATGAAGAAACCGGAGAAAAGGTTGAAGAGTGAATAGAAAGCTGCTGCGAAAATAGCCGCTACTTGATGGTTCGGAGTGATGGAAACCGTCATCATGCCGTAGTATGTAAAATAGAGGAAAGAGAAGAAGGAGATGAAGAAGAACCAGAAGAATTTCGCAACGGTCCATTGAAAGCCAACCATGGCATATACAATGAGAGTGTAATAAGTGGTTTGGACAAATACAAATGGTATTTCCACAAACACCTGCCAAAAAATAAAATATAATAAGGTAAAACATGTGATAATTTTTAGTTTAATTTATTGAACTAGAACACTATATAAGCTTATTACTAACCTGTGCAAGGGCATAAGGTAAGGCGGAGTACATCCCAGCAGCTGTTTCTCGATAAAAGACGGTTCTTTCTACGGCTACTATCGGTTGAATAGTGGAGCAGTTATTGATTCCGACAAATAGAACGGCAGCATACATAGCCCCGATTACCATGCTAAGGTCAGCTGAATCACTCCTAAAAAATATTGACCATATAACATTTAGAAACAAAAAGGACATGTCACATATTATAAGATGTCTTCTTTTTTTTTATTTTTTATTTTTTGGAGGGTAAAAGGTGTGTAAGTAATAGACCTTTTGGTGCCGACTTTCCAGAAGATAGTTCCGACCAATAAGGCGGCAGCCAAGGTGAAGAAGTATCGAACAAGGTTGTAGTCCGGACTTCTCCAGTAAGTCCACCATTGCTTCCAAATGCAAGATTTAAATTGACCCCATGATGATTGAGAATATTGAGTTGGAAAATAGAGGTCCTTTGCTGATGCTGGTGGGTTGCTTAGCTCCTTCACTAAAGCTTTATTTCTCCTGATTTGTTATAGCCATAGTTAAAGATCAATTACTATACATATAATTTTTTAATAAATAAATAAAAAGGGAAAACACTAAATTTGTACTTACTGATGCAAGGATGATGATTTGTAGTACTCGGCAAAGTCCATTCCGAGCCGGACCTCAGCTGCTACTGAGCTCACTTCCAGCATCCAAGTTGCCGGGTTGTACTTGTCTTTGATTTTTGGCACTCCAGGAATTGCCTACATTATTCATTATTGAATCGAAAGAAAAAAGAAATCATATGACAAACTTATCACTTGGATCTAACAGTTTTTGTAGGAAATGAAAAATAATTTGAAGTACCTCAAAATATTCGATGATCTTGTGAGAATTGCGACCAAGTGGTCCTGAGTAGATAACTTGACCTCCTCTCTTCATCAATAGAAGCTCGTCAAAGGCTTCGAAGATATCAATACTAGGTTGATGAATTGTGCACACAACCGTTCTTCCAGTATCCACTGTGTTTCTAACAGTTCTCATAACTATTGCAGCTGCTCTGGCATCAAGGCCAGAAGTCGGTTCATCCATAAATATGATAGAAGGATTAGCCACGAGCTCTACTGCTATGGTCAACCTCTTCCTTTGTTCGGTTGACAAACCAGTGACTCCGGGAAGCCCAACTATAGCATCCTTAAGGTTGTCTAGTTCCACTAGCTCCATCACCTCATCTACAAAGACCTGAATGAATATGAAAGAACCACTTTAAGAAACAATTTAAAACATATTTTTTCCCAATATTAAAATATATATAATCTTCTGTTTTGAAAAAAAATTCAAAATTGTGTACGATCTTCAAAACTTTTTCCTGTTTGAACAAATTTTATGGCAACCCTGTGCTCTGTCTAGTATATCTAGACCTATCAATAAATTAGAACTCATTGCCCGTTACTTACCATCTTTTCGACATTGCTGACTTCTTTGGGGAGCCTAAGGAAAGCCGAGTAAATCAGTGATTCACGAATGGTGACCTGCGGTGAGTGGATGTCGGTTTGCTCACAATATCCAGAAATTCTTGCAAAGGTTTCTTGCTTCTTGGGGAAACCCGAGATTCTAATGTCACCTTCAATGTAACCGCCTGTTTTCCTTCCCGCCAAAACATCCATTAAGGTTGTCTTTCCGGCACCGCTAACGCCCATTAACGCGGTTAAGACACCTGGTCTAAAAGCGCCGGTTACTTCACGTAGGAGCTGAAGCCTGTCCTCTGTGACCCCTTGTTCCTTCATTTCCTAGTAACGAAACAAGCAATGTGTTTACTTAATGTGATTAATGCTACAATTAGAATTAATTTAGAGATGGAAAGAGAATTTAATTTGTCTTACTGCGGGCATGTCGACGAAGTAATTAACACTATCGAACGACATTGCTAGAGGAGTGAAAGGAAGAACCATGCCTCTCTTGGGGGCAACACCATTTGCTACCTCAAGGGAGGAATCATTGTTTCTAGCAAGTCCGTTTGGGTCAGTTCTACTACTCATTCGTCGAATCGTCATTTCTCCTGGATAGATTAGATTTTCTTTAAGTGATAATCTTGATAAGTATGACAGGGAAAAGAGAAGGAAAAAGAAATAAGAAATTTCATACTTGAATTGTTTCCATCAGAAGCAGATAATGATCTAGACATTGAATGAACATCATCTAACTTGGGTCTTCTCAATCGAGGTTGTTCTTTCGATTCTTCTTGGTCATTTTCCATCTCCTTCGCCGCTTCTTCCGAGATTATTGCTTGTGGCTTTCCGAGGGCTAAATTTGATATTTGACAAATCAAATACAAAATTTTCTTCAAATGGAAGAAGATAACTAAACAATCTAACTAACATAACATCGGAAAATAATTCTTACGATTTAGATACGCAAGCGCAAGAGTGTAGAGAACATTGAAGAGAATTGCGAACCCGAGAAGAGCTCCTGCACCGATCCAATACCACTTCCTTTCCGGGAAGACATCAAAGCTCTCAAGCACTGCTACTCCTAATGCTGTTTTATCGTCTGAAGCCTACAACAAATACAAATTTTTTACTAGTCCACTTAATGGTATCATAAAGTAATCTTTTCTTTTTTTCCTTGTGTATAAAGAATCATACCAGTTTGTTCATCCATCTTGGAGCAAACATTTCATTGACACTCATAGCATTGAAGCCATATGTCATAGGCGAAATCCAATAACCCCAAATCCACCATTTCGGGATTTGACCTCGAGGAAGAATGAAACCGCCAAGCATAAAAACAAGGAGAAGAGTAAGAGCCCCTCCTGTGTTTGCTATTATCATTGTTCTACAAACCCCAGCAGTTAGCCTAAATATCCCTCCAGCCATTTGCTGTATCAGAAACACCAACAATAGTTGCTTGAAAAACCTACAAAATCAAACAAGGAAAAAAGAAGAAGAGAAGTATGTAGTTAACTTTCCTCTATCTTAGGTTACTTTTCTTATTGATATGACAGTATGTAGTTAATTAGTTCAGTTCATGCGAGAAAATTACGTACCTGCTAGCTTCCGGTGCAAATCCGATAGTGTAATAAGAAGTACAAATCCAAAGAAGAGACTCCATAATAGATATGGGGATTCCGAGAAACACGGTTGGAAGTGTATATGTCCATGTCGGATGAAACAAAAGATCTCTATGCTTGTAAAAAACAGGTAGTCGTTGGATCGTCATTGACAACTCAGCAAACCCGTTAAACATGTTTTGAATCATAGAAAACAAGAGTGCTCCGATGTAAACAGCCCCATCCGCTTCATTTCTATTGTGCATTTCGGTCCTTAAAAACAAGGTAGAAGCTATAACTGCGACAATGATTATTTGAACAGTCTTGAAAACATAGACGAACGAGTTTCTCTTTATTAACAGCCATTCTTTGTCTATACATGCTTTTAGGAGTTCCAGTTTAGGGACGGAGTATTTTTGGAAAACTAGAGCTGCTCTGTGGGCCCGGGATTTGTCGAACGGGATCGAGAGATCATTTTCGAGTTTCATGCCTACATGGAAGCTCTTGAATCTAGTTGCGAATTCAGTTACGGAAATGTATCTGTATGGCCTTCTTCGGTCTGCCCAATATTGCTCTTGATCCTTCTTTGAGGTCACCTGCATTTGGAATAATTTGTTAATCATTTAACTGATTTAAGGATCCTGGAAGTTTTTGGACTGTAAATTCTTATTTTTTAAAAGTTAGTGGAGTAAATCTTAATTTTCTTATAGTTTTGGGGGGGGAAAAAAAACTATGTTTACTAGTTTTTATCTTACCTCTTGTAAGAAATCAGCAGTCCCCTTCCTGTCAGGACACTTGAATCCACACGTCTCAAAGAACTCCAGGATATGTTCTCGTGGGCCCTGATAAACGATCTGGCCCTCTGATAAGAGGAAGATATCATCAAACAGATCGAACGTCTCAGGAGCAGGCTGGAGTAGTGACATCAAAATTGTGCCCTCAGTAAGGTGCACGATTTGTTGCAAACACTTCACTATTTGATATGTCGTGGAACTATCTAGCCCCGTTGATATTTCATCCATGAATAGTGTTTTTGTGGGCCCAACAATCATTTCGCCTGTTTAAAGTGAAAAAAAAATATATATATATATATATATATATATTATGTTTACACTAATCAGGCTCAAATAAAGCTTTTATGTAAGATTTAATAAATTTTTTAATTGAGTAATATAAAAAGAAAAGGAAAATATTTTTGAAAAAATAATAAAATATTATAACATAAATATATTAATATGTATTAATCTAACCTGTAGTAACACGTTTTTTCTGTCCACCTGATATTCCTCTTTGCATTTCATCTCCTACCATTGTATCCTTGCATATATCAAGCCCTAATATCTTTTCCAATATTCAATATACACACTCATTTAGCAAGAGGCTTTAAATAATATATTAAAAAAATAAAAATAAAAATTAATTATAAAAAAAATATATATTATTTTTTATTAAACTTGTTCATGGCCAAATTGCCAATCAGCTACCAATTATTGTTCCCATGAGCCATTAACAAAAAAGCAATGGCAACGTGCCTTAGGCCTGTTCCATCAAGAGTTGTTGAGGGGGGGAGAAAATTTTGACCCAGAACAAAAAGGTTGGTGAACCCAATACTGTTTGGTTTCCAGGAAAGTGATGAGAAAGTGGTCAGATTAGTCTTACCCTTTTTTTTTTTTTTCCCCAAACATTTTGACCTGATTTATTTGTTTATTTATTATTATTTTTAATTTATATAAAATTATATAATGTACTTACTCGGAGGGTGTAATCAGTAATGAGACTGCTTTCAACTCCTTCCATTGCGGTTGCCTAATTTTACACAAATATTATTTCAAGTAATTATTAATCTCTTATTTGATTAACAACGTAATCACAAAATTTAGAATATTTTTTGTTTATATAATTTATATAGTAAAAAAAACCTTCATGAAGAGGTCTAGTTCTGCTTCGGGGAATATTCCGGCTTCCTTTTCTCTCCTACCAAGTTCGCAGAGGAGTTCTAAGTACACAATATTAGAAAGGAATAGTTAGAAATAAAAATTAAAAATTAATTATTAAACTTAGTTAAAATTTGATTTAATTAATTAATTAATTAATTACCATATCGAGTGCCGACTCCTTGACACCTAGCCGAGAAATCTAAGGTTTCTTTAACGGTCATTTGTCCGATATGAACGTCGTTTTGGCTAATGTAAGCCGAAGTCTTTTGAGGCACAAATTCGTTTAGTCTGTGTCCATTGTAACTGATTTCTCCTCTTGTCTGAAATGAATGTTGCATTCAAAAATTTCACTTCTGTTTCAATTAAGAAGAAGAAAAAATATATATAATCCCTAAATACTTTAGATTAAAAAAATAGGGTTCACTAACATCCAAAGTTGGGTCCAATTTTCCGGCAAGAGCTAGTAATAGGGTTGTTTTGCCTGACGACGGTGGACCTAGCAAGAGGGCCATCCTACAATGACAACAAATACGTCATCATTATTACGAACCGGACCATAAAAACTTAAAATTGTTAAGAAATGGAACGATAATATCGTAATCTTTTTTAATTAATGTTATAATTCAATACCTTGACGGCTTAATTATACCGGAAGCATCTTTGAGGATAGTGAGTTTAGTTGTTTTGGTCAATCTAATCCCAAGCAAACCAATTGCTGTTTCTAGAATGTTCCTAGCAGCATTTGGAAGTGTAGGAAGAGCTCTGTTCCCAATATAACAATCAGCTTCTACTCTCAAGTGCTCGAATCTTACTTCAACTGTCGGAAGTCGGATCCCAACCCTAAAAATTAATTACAAGATAGTTTATAATAAATTTATGTCGAGAATATCATCTCACGTTAACAATGTAACTTTCGAAAATTCAATATATAACAAAAACGAGTTGATCCATGTCGTGTTTGCATGTATTTATATGAACTATGAAAGCAAACAAGTAACGTGGAGCCACACTAATATGCCACCCTTTTAATTATCTGCAAATTCACATTGATTTATGATAAAAAATACTCTTAAAAATTGTTTTGTTGTGTAATAATGGAGCTTAATCATTAGTCATTAAGAGTGATTATGAAGTGTTTGTTTTTTTGTTAAACAGATAACATGTATATATATATATATAAGACAGTAGGAAAGTGAATTAGAAAGATAAGAATACATTTGACATAAAACAAACCTGGCTTTCTAAATGATTATATTGATTAAAATAAGAAGTTAATTAATTATAATTTGGCAAAATCTAATCAAAGATTTTCATTTTTTTTTTTTAATAAAAACAAAATTTAAGAGACAGAAACTAAATCCGAAACCATCTTTATTATTATTAAAAAAAAAAAAAAAAACAACTCACTTGTTAATTCTTTTTCTGAATTTTTGCAAGAACTTCTCATTATCTTCTTCGGCAACCTTAAAAATCCTATCAATGAAATCCTGTCGTTCACTGACATGAAGCTTTCGGACATCGACTTCTTTGTGGAGTTGCGGACGGTGATCATTATTCTCCATATAAGATTTGATGATACTTGTTCTAAGGCGATCATAAGTGGGAAGCTTTTCAATGGCGGCCCATGTGAGAGCTTCCTCATCTTCATCCACAACGCTGTTTCTTCTAGAATGTCTTCCACTAGGCCCAGCAAACACATCCTCCATACTCATCCAACTTGTCTTGCTCATGCTCCTGCTTATGCTTCTACTATAACTCCGGCTTTGCCGCCTCTGATCCGTACTCGGCCTCGCCGCCATTTCGTTTTCGCCCTCCATTTTAAATTTACCCGGGGTCGATCAATTAGCCTGCTCGTTGATCATTAATTAACGTATGTCAAACAGACAGAATGTTAACACTACCTTTATGCGTATTGGACTGACAAACTAGATAAAATTAAGTGCACGTGAGATTAACTTCCGGTACCTACTAGCTTGTGGGAAAATGGAATGGAAAATGAGTCGGAACTTTCTATATGATGGAGATTTTCGAACTTGTGATTGATGATTCTCTCTCCCCCTCTCTCTATCTCTCTCTAGCTGTGCTAAGAGGATGTAGAGAGCTTAAAAGAGTACATTTTTGTAAAGAGAAATACGTGGGTATATTTATATACGCGCAAATGAAAGGAAAAGAAAGTTGCTGAAGCATCTGCTTAAAGTCAAATAGGGAATGAAGATTTTTTTTCAAAAGAAACGTGATATGCCTTTACTTATTTGTTGCCACACCTCCACTTGCATTTAATTCAAAAATAAAATAAAATAGAAAAAAAAAAGAAAGAAGCGATATACACCGACCCGACACCGACCGACCCGACTAAGTGAATAATGAGTCAATTTTGTGACACTTACTTTTAAATATTAGATGTACCTACTACTCGAATTAACTACTTTATAAGATTCCATCTAGTTCTTAGCTGGAACGACCAG
This sequence comes from Coriaria nepalensis, assembly GCA_027186245.1. Classification (NCBI taxonomy): domain Eukaryota; kingdom Viridiplantae; phylum Streptophyta; class Magnoliopsida; order Cucurbitales; family Coriariaceae; genus Coriaria; species Coriaria nepalensis. Next base: position 1,651,510 of record CP114482.1, read on the forward strand.
AAGATCAAACCGAAAGTACAAATTTTAAGAGTTAATAAGCGAAGCCAAATAAGCTATAAAATTTTTTGGCCCAAAAAAAAAAATATAAATATTGATTGAGATTCTAGAACAACATGAACTAAAATATTTTAAAGATTCTCCTAAAAATTTTTATAATATTAAATTTTATTATATAATATATATTTAAATAATAATGAAGATTCGAATTCACGTAATTTATTCATATAATTTTAATATAAATTATTAAATATCTTAAATATTTATATTATAAATTAATTATTATTCTACGCACGATTGCGGACCAAAAAACATAATCCAATGCATATAAATTCATTTTTGAAATTTTTGGTATAATATGAATTACGTATGGCCCCTAAGGGGTAGGTAGGTTAAGTTAGGGTACAATAGAACACTTGCATGTAGGTCAATAAAGGAGTCATTTTAATAACTCCAGTAGATGAATTTACCTACATTTCGCCACGTGTCTAACAATGATTTGTTAGAGCACCAATTATGACCCCCTAAATTGACTTCATACTACACAGGAGTCCGAAAATATTACTTCTTTGTCCCTCTAACCAGTAACCATGTTGTTCCAAGGGCTCGGTTAGGTACACCGTACATAGATCGTAGAATCATGCATCCTAGATGACTATATATGTAATAATAATAATAATAATAATAATAATAATAATAATAATAAGATTTAAATTCCATTTTGACTCCCAAACTTTGATGATTAATTGGTCACCCAACCCATCCAAAGAAAAATAATATAAATTTAGTGGAATTGCGTAGGAGTTGTTAAAGCTGATAAGGATCAAGTTTTCTATATGCTTTTCTATTTCGATCAAGCCTCGCCTTGTTCTGATGATCGTCACATATGTTATTTTTCTTCCCTCTATCTAGAAGTAGAATCAAACCTCATCAGAATCAGTATATGATATCATTGTTTCATAGTATGATACTTTACCTCATTGCATTGTGATCATCTTCTTCAATACTGTTGAACAAATTACAACAAATAGGCTATCTGAACAAATTAAAATCATGTGTTTCGACATCATCCCCATGCAAGAGTAGATAAGACTACACATCTAAAAGTGAGGAACTCTAATCATCTAATTTTTTAATTTATAATGTATCTTTGTCACATATAGAAATACCTCACTAATTCAATATTATCAATGCTCAAAGTAATTTATAAGTAATTAGCGCCTAAACATCCTTAAGACTAGTTCATATCGTTATAAGTATGTTACCAAGATTTCAAACATCTTTAGCCTAAACATCCTTTACGTGAAGGTTGGTGAGAAGTTGGTTTGAATCGAAGAAAAAAAATGAACCAATCAAATCTGTTCCAAGACAAATTTGAGTCTTCTTAGTCGAACTAGGTAAGGCAAAGGCAGCCTTGTCCACTCTCTCGCTCTATATATATATATATATATTAGAATTAATCTTTAAATTATGTGATAATTATAATAAATATTTTGAATTTTTATAATTAAATTAAATTTTGAAATTTAAATTATAATAAATTCGTATAAAATAATCTAAAATTTTATAATTTATTTAAATTAATATATATATTTTTTTTCAGCATCAAAATTACTTTTTAAATCTTTTTAGTTCAGTAAATTAAAAAATTTTAGAATATTTTTAATGCTGATAGTCGGTGGAAGCAGTGACGAACGGGGAAGGAGTTGATGGAGATGGATGTGAAAGGTTGTAGAAATAAAAAGTTAATTTTAAAAAATAAGTGAGTTAAAAGTATTAAAAATAAAATTTTAGTATTAAAAATAAGAATATTAATTTAGAGTAAATTTTAAATATTTAAATTATTTTATATGATATCAGACATTTATTATTGTAATTATATAAATTTAAAATATTTATTATAATTATTTCAAATGTATATATATATATATATATATATATATAAAAGGCTAATGAAATGGTGATGACAAAGAAAGAAGAAAACGGTCCACAGCAAAAGTCATTTTTTAAAGAGAACTTGTTCTTTCACTTTCATAAGGTTGTGGAAACAGGCCGGATTCTGGAAAATAAAAGAGCTATGGAAATAGAATTAGGTTAGAGTGGAACAAATAAATTTTTATTTGAAGTTTTAAGGATTTATATATAAAATTTTATTAATATTAAGTTAAAATACTAATTTTTTGAAAGTGTGAGGGTCGATAATGTCTCCTTTCTCCTTCTTGGTACTTGGCTCTTGTGATGAGAGAGTGCTGAAGGTTATTGTGTAAATAAAGAACGGTAGTTTAGCAGCAACACACTCACCTATAATTTAGTATATCTTATGTATGAGTTAGTTATACATAGGGGGGGGGGGGGGAAGTATTATTTTAATAAAAAAGGGGGGAAAAGTAAATAAATAAATAAAATAAAATAAAAGACTGGTATGTAAATATGACTAAATTAATCAATAGTGTGAAAGAGTCGTGATACGACTTGGTTTCCTTTTGTCATGCTCTTATCATTCACGATCTTAATTGCATCATTACGAAATTTATTTAATCAAATAATTGGGTTTCATAAGTAATGTTTTTTTTTTTTTTTTTTGGTTGAAAATTCTGGGAATTCCTTCACGCATCGGCGATGAGATATAAATTTCAAGAGAACAGTTGGACCCACAACATTACCAAATAAATTTAGAATATATATACCAAAATATTAAGCATATGTCGGAATAATCTCAGGGAATCACTTTATCCAATCACTCGGATTACCCCTAATTATATGGCCCGTGATATTGTGTGAACGCGAGTCAAGTTGCATCATATTTTGAGAATAAATAATCATAAAATAATTTATTATATAATTTTTTTCTCTTAATAATATATATTTTTATTTAAAGCGTACATATTTATTAATTTTTATAATAATTATTTTTAAGTCATAAAATATATAAGTATATTTTAAAATGCAAAAAATATGGCCAAACAAACCAGTTGTTTACTACACCATGCATGTTTCAATCATGTCTACCGTCTAGTACTATTAATATGCTTCTAAATTCACATTCAGATTGTTTTTTTTTTTAAATTAAATAATTCATGTGGTTGGAATTTAAATAAAAATGCATAAATAGTTTAATGCAAGTTACTGGAAATGAGATTCATGCGACATGTTTTCCAACAACCTATTACATTGTAACCAGAAAAAGGAAAAAATAAAAATAGTCCAATGGGAAAGGAAAGGAATAATACCGACAACTGACAAAGCACAGACAATGAAAGAAGCTTAAGAAGGCCGGAAGGGGTGAACCCCACCGGCGGTATCATGAAATGGGCCCCACCGTTGTAGGTACACCGAACTCAATCCAGTCTCCGATCACTGTTCCTTACATCAATTTTAAGATTACTAGTCTTTCCTTTGAATGCCACAACCATACAGATAACATGAGTAGTTGATTGGTTGCATAATTGCCAGAATATACTTTTAATTCTTCAGCTCTAAACCCATAATTAATCTTCCTTGACAAAGAATTTGACAATCAATTCAATCAGAAATCAACATCGACCAGAAACATTAGTCTTTACCAAATTAACTTATTGAATTATGATTCTGTTTATACTTCATTTCCCATTTGTCAATGTTGTAAATTCAATATGTTTGATAAACTTGGATGAAAATCTTTGGTCAAATTCTGATACAACTGACACGTCAGACGTGTGTGAGGAATAGTAACACATTGTATAGTGGAGTAGGGTGAGCAGACCTGATGAATATGTAGGCCACACGTGGAAAGATCTCTCCGGGGTTCAATAATATAAAAGCCCCATTTTAGGGCTCCGATCCTTTGAGCAGTTTAAGAAAAGACCCAAAGTAGAATGTGACAAAATCATCAGAGTACTCATTCTTATCTAATTTCATGGTTTTTCGACCTGGTTTCAAACATACTGCTTACGTAGAGAGGTTCAAACAGTCAACGACGAGTCTTAGCGTTCATACAACACTAGCTTTCTTCCTAATTTTTACAGAGGAGACCCACTTACCTGAACCTGTTGCAATTAACCAGAGAATTACACAAATTTTCAGGATACATAGAGCTGCAGAGTTAGAATAGAGCATGTTAAATGACAAACTATCAAGGCAAAACAACACTACAAGGAGATTAACCAGAACATAACTACCTTGTGATAATATGGCTCCTGAAACCATGGAAGAAAGAAGCGGACCCTAGTGTCCTCCAAACTGCCAGTTTAACGTGTCAAACACAACATACTCTGTCGCTCCAATCATACAAAGCTGTCCCTCACTCTCAGTTTTAAGTCCCAAGAATTAACTCTTCATAGGCCCATGACGGAATGGTCCTTAATGAAAGCACCCCTAAAATGAGTTAGCCCATATAATCCAATGATCCGTCATAAATAGGTAAATAAAGAATATATGGGCCCATTGTCATTTTGGCCCAATTAATATTGGATTTTGTGAATATTAGGCCTCTTGCATAATTAACCCTCCTCGCACTAATATGTCCTAATTTACAATTTTCGGCTTCAGATAATGCACGTAATAGAGCAATATTTAGCAATAGACAACATATTAATAACTATAATTTAATTTTTTTTTAAATAATAATAATAATAAATTATTTTGGATTCAGATAAGGTTATCATCTTAGAAATTCTTCGTAATCTAAAGCTAATTGATCATATGATAAAATTATATTAATGTTCCTTTTCTGGTTTTGGACATTTTTCTTTCTCCTATTTCTTTCCGATTTAATTTTAAGTTTATATGTACTTTGGATAACCTTCTAATGTCCATCTACGATCGATAGATTCTAAGTCAAACTCATCATCTAACTAAATTATTTGAACCCGGTTAGATCAAACTCGCTGTCAACTCATAATCATTTAAACTCACGAGTTTCAAAAGATCGGTTCTATCTTGGGTCGGATTTGGCTAGTGACTTAGATTTTATGCACATCCCTAAACCCTAATCTTGCTTTATTATGTCAATTAGCAATCAAATTAGGATTCAAATTCTCTTTATTTTACTACACTATTAAGTACATGATGCACTAAATGAACATTCAAATAATAATATTGGAACTTATAATTTCAAACTTTAGACTACGTAAAGTTTAAAACAGTGCAGTAAAATGGAAAAGAGTTAATCGCTGCCATGCCAACTAGCAACGTGTTAAATAATAGTGCACCATACATTACGTAGCTAGAAGTCGCTTTCACGAGTTTTGAAACTTTAGTTGCGGGCAGGAAAGACATTCATTCATGCATGAAAGTTTTGAAAGTCTTAAATTATTAGCTCTCCATAACATCTTAACCTCTTACCTGACAAAATATCTAAAGTTTTTTTCTTTGGAGCGGAATCGGTTCTTATTAGCTTTTTTATGTTTATTTTTTATACATAAATCTTGATTATATTTATAAATATAATAATTAAAAGATATATCATATCATAAGAAAAAAAATATATATATATAAGTCGATATAAAATACAGTTAATTTATAAGTTATATTTTTTTATAATTGTGATTAACTTTTTTATTTTTCTCTGAATAAGATGGCTATCGAGTTACATGTTCATATCGAATTCATTGTTCAGAATTAGTTATTGGTCTAGATAAAAATATGTTCATATACATCTTAGATCGACATGTGTAAGATATCCGGATCGAGTTCACAAACTTTTAAGTAAAAATAAAAAAAAAAATAATAAAAACTAATCCGATTCCAAAATTTTTTAGTTTATGAGCAACACAGCCTTCGAGATGCATCATACCAAGTTTTAGGTTTAGGTTTAGATAACTTTTTGACTACCTAGGGAACCCGCAAAGGGGACAAAAAACCTTGCTTCGTTATTCCAGTAACTGAAATAAAAATTTCTTCGTAGGTAAGTAAGGAAGCTCATTTTCGAATGATGCTTTTGATGGCTGCTCAAGCAATTATTAGATTTCATGAAAAATGTCTTACCATAATTTGACTAAATATCATGTTCCTTCAGAGGAGCCCTTCGAAGTACTTATAAGCAAGCAGTTAAATATATTTATTTTTAGGATTGATTAATTTTTTTTGTTTTTTTAATATAGATTAAGTTTTATAAATTTATTTTTGTATAATTTTTAGTTTTGAAACAGTATATTTTCATTTATTATAATTTAAAAGTGAATTATATATAAATTAAATTTTTTAATACATTTTTAAAATTTAAATTATATATAAATTAAAAAAATAATTAATCCTTATTATTATAAAATGAGTTTTGGTATAAATTTTTTTTTATAATTTTTTTCTATTTATTTTCACAAACATTGAAAATAAACATGAAATTGATTGATTCACTAAATAACTCAATAACTAAATAAATTGATAAACTAAAATAATCGACTATTTTTGATATTATAATCGATTAGTTTTGATATTATCAATCTTATTAAGTTTATTGATTATTATAAAAATTTAAATCCTTACAAAATAGGTTTATATATTTATTATTATTAAGAATTTTAACACTTATTTATATATATAAAATTTATAATAATATACAATTTACATATATAAAGAAAATGAAATATAAGCATATAATATGTAATTACGTATAGATAACACACAAGAGAATAATCATTACTTGAACACAAGAGAGTTCTAAAAACTTTATATATTCTATTAAAAAATCGAACTATTAAAAAATAAGTTTAATTATATTAAAAATTAGCAAAACTCTTTTTCTCATTTATCAACGATGGAGGAACTTTATAGTAAAGTTAATTGCAGCCTAATTTGAATCAGATCTCGACGTGACATTTACATTTACTATACAAATGATATAAATGATATCTAAAGTTACTAAATCGTTTAAAAAATCACCCAATCTTTATAAGATCTAATAGATACAAACACGTTGATCACTTTGTTAGAAACACTAATCAACTGTCTACATCTCTAACTCTAAAAACTTTAATAATTGAGGCAATTAAAAGGACTAACGTTTTCTAGTGTACATATACGTGTCTTCCTGTGATTGATACACAAAGTCATTATCAAACAAAAGGTAATACAATTAAGAAGGAAGCCCTTATAATTAAACTAGTAAAAAGCAAGAGCAATACAAGAAAAAGTAGAGGAGTATAATTAAAGGTAATTTAAAGTATGATTGCTTCTTTATTGAGGGCCAGATATATATATATATATATATATATATACATAAGTTTATATATTGAGTTTACTTTTTATCAGGGTGAGCCACGACACTTCTCTTTTAATATCTCACATTCGACTCCAATGATTCTTCCTAAAGTAATACATTTTGCCATAGTTATATTATATTATATATTATAAGGTTAAGTAATGTATTTGTCTAATATAGAAATTCGAACTCTTACTCAACCGGTTGTGCTGTGTATGTTATACTTTCAACAGGTTGCCCTAGTTCATGTATAGAGCTGTGAAAAGGTTATATATTGATTCTGAAAGTTGAAAGTGTTTGAATAAGACACTACGTGCAGCAAGATTCAATAATTTTACTGACCAACTTGACAACGTCTAGCTATCCTTCAATTTGGACTGCATGCATGGCTGTATATTTCCAGCCTACACTAATCAGAATATAAACAAATTAATAAAACAACATTATTTATATTTAAAGTATTAGGTGTTGTTAAAATTTTTTATATCGCTTAGGAAGAATATCTCTAATTGATTTATAAGTCAAACATTTTGTCTTCTTTTATAAGGCCTTTTATGAATAAAAAACTATCAGACTCATCAATTTATCATTGTATCAGAGTTATACTTTAAATGGGTGTGTTCACACTCCATTAGCAAGTGTTCTTCACCAATTGTGTTATTTATTAAACTTTTAGAATGATAAGCTCACAAATAAAGGAGAATGTTGGAATTCGTCTCACATTACTTAATAAGAAGATCTCTAGTTGATTTATAAATTAAGAGTTTCATTTTTTTTTATAAAATTTTTTTGGGGAAGAAATTATAGGATTTATCAAAATATATATGTATATATATATATAAAATTAAAACATAATTATATAATAATTTCTTTCCCATAGCCGATCTTCTTTGTTAAGTAATGGAAAATTAATTATTTAAAGTGATATTATTACAACAATTCAAACATCAATGAACTTTTTCTAATTTTAAATACAACTTTGTCGGAATATTCGATCTTAGTACAGTATCGTACCCTGAATATTTGGTTCCGACTCTAAAAAAAAAAATCCCAGAGAAAGAGGAAATTTAATTCATACTTCATTGTATTGTTTATATATATTAATATTATCAAAAGAACAACAATAAAACTTCAGATAGATCAATAACCATGTGGAAGACAAATTAATTTTGCGACCTCAATTGTTTGTAAAACCTATTAATGAAATCCTCGGCAGCTTTGTCCACGTGACAATTCTCATCACCATTGTTATGAGTGTCACTAAGGGGAAATGGTGAGTCAGTAACCCTTAGTTGTCGGGCGACCATGGGGGTCCGCCCGAACCCGGGAAGGGCCGGGGAAGCCTCAACGGACGCATCATTACTCATCATCTCCAATGCGGCCTTAACTGCATTAATTGTTGCCATGTCATCCTCCATGGTGTCGAGAGACTGATGGTGGCGGCGCTTGCTGAGATACTGGAAGGCGGGAAAGGCGGGGCTATTGCTGCAGCTGAACTCGAAGTCGTTAGGGTTGATGAAGGAGAGGTGGGAAGAGGCAGTGCTGCCAGAAGTGGCGGCAGTGTGGTGGTGGTGGTGGTGGAGGTGGAGCATGAAGTTTCCTAGGGCTTTACCGGCGAGTTTGCTGCGTTTTGTCATCATGTACTTGACGTTAAGCATGAGCTTGGTCTTTGAGATGCCTTTTCTCACCATGAAGTAAACTATACGTACCATGCTCCATATCCTCTTCGTTATCATTGGTAGATTTTGCTCCATTTGATTTAGATCTCTTTGCTTGGTTCTTTTCTTAGAGAGAGAGAGAGAGAGAGGACACTACTATTAGGAATATAAGTTTTGATTTGAGAAGAGGATGGTTTAGTGGGGCTATATAAAGGAGTTGATGGAGGTGAAAGAAAAATATGAGTGGAAAATTGACCTAAATGCCATTTTGAAAACTACGCCCATGTAAATATGCCAACTAAATCGCACTATTGCATTTGTAAATTGAAACCTATCTCTCTCTCTTTCTTCTTCTTTTTTTTTACTATAAACTATTGTTAGAAGAAAATCATGTCTCCCACTTCGTAACACATCCTTAGATTTTGTTTAATGAAAACTTAGATACGTATCTAGCTACTTCAAGAGATCATAATAGCATATGCTAATGAATTGGTTACACGACGTCGTATGGCCATTAATTAGTACAAGCTTGACAGACCGGATCATCTGCTTTAACGGATACCCTATCGAGTACATTAGTACGTATACAGAGAAAGTGGGGGCCGGATCTCAATTATATTTTCCCACTTACTTTATAATTCGTCTAACCACGAGGAGCTTATGCAAATATCTTCTGAGAATCTATAATTGATTGCATATGCTTCAGGCTTTCTAGTTTATAGCTAGCTTTTGAAAGTTAAAAAGAGGAGGGAAGACACTATTAATCAAAGAGCACAATTTGTTGTCGAAAACCATTGTTCATGTGGTTTAGAGATGTATGCTCCTACTAAATCTCGAACTGAAATGCTATTACTCACTCCATTGTTATAATATATGAAAGTGATGTTAATTTGTTGATCGTGATAAATTTAATTTATCACGTGTCAATATTATTTTCAACTTATAATAAAGTGATGTAAAAGGAAGGTGATAGATTATATATAGATTTTTTTTTTCTCTTTCTTTTGGTCAAATGATCGATGCCCATTTAATGTTTAGTGGGGGAGGCGGAAATTAAAATGGTTGCATAAATAAAATTAAGCTTTTGTTTCTTTTCATCGAGAAATGCTCTTCCTTTTGCGGTTTTGCCGCCTTCCAAGCTCATCGTTTTGGAGAATTAATCTATGTGAAGAAAGACACACTCATGAACTATGCTTTTATGACCACTGAGTTCGACACATTCAATTTCCTTTCCCTTAATTTTATTACACTTTAATTTGTCTGTAAGTAGTTCGAATCTTCAAACCACAACACTCCTCAAAGTTATTATTGCATGCATAAATATATATATATATATATATATATACCAAATAAAGTTACACTTTATGTATATATATTACGATGTTATAAGCTGTCTTTCACTTGTACCTAACGGTAGTGTAGACAGCCGTGCATTAGCTATGTAAAACCAAAAGATCTATGTAATTTGACACATGCTTATAAGTTTTATAAACTCCCCTTTTCTCTAAGAAAAAGAAAGAAACGAGTACTAAAACATGTGTAATTAACTAGTGGTTTTAATCTGAGATAAACCGAACATACACCATCTAAGTTAGCTATAGTATACGAAATTAGAGAAATTCTTGAAAGGATCCGATCAACGGAAAAAAATGAAACATATTTCGTAAAGACGGAAGAGGGTTAGAGTACTCCCGGACGAAGATAATTAGTTAACGTAAATCATAGAGTTAACTTATATATTAAGAATCTAGAAAGCAATTCATGATGATAACAAGATGTATTTTTACGAGCCAAGTTTGAAACATGATTCAAATTAATCATGTGCTCTTTTGTATTATTTCCTTTCTTATTTTATGAATTGTGTGTCCAAAGAATGGAAGTGCATGCGGCACTATAAAATTTTTACCACTTTTCATAATTTCTAACTTTATCTTTTCATGTATGGACAAAATTTATAATGAAAAAAAAAAAAGAATACAAAAGAAACGAAGTTATTATAAGTATAACAAAGGAGTGAGGTTGTGTCAATTTATAATATGTTAGAAAATATTTTCTTTTTACTTCAATAATGTATAACAAAAGACATGCATTATTATTCATATCAAAGATTTAGTGCCGGCTAAATATTATTATCGATCATTTTTAGCTATTTTTTGTTTTTAATTAAAAAAGAGTTGATAACTGATATGATATATTTTTACTATTTCAATAGAAAATGGACCGCTAAATTTTTTTTTTGAAGATATGATAGATATGATATTTAGTAAGTATTTAATCTATATTTTTATTTAAATTGTATATTTTCTCGAGTTATGCACGTCCATGGATCATGTTAGTAGATTAGAATGAAAGTTGTCTAGAGTAAACCGTTACGGTTACAAAAATAATGATCCCAAAGTACTGCTTAATGCTTAAGAAGATAAGATTGAAAGCCCACCTGTCCGTGCATCCGTTTCTTAAGAAGTATGCAATGGCACATACATCCCACATCTAACAAACAGAAACTTAACATTTTGCCTTTATTATCAAACGTATATTAAAGCACATTATTATTTTGTTCATTGTTAAAAAAACTTTGTCGGATGCTGATTTCTTGATTGATCCATCACAAAAGAATAATAAAAAAAAAAAAAATTTGCAGGAAATTGAATCCTTCGAATATCCATAGAACATACTTCTATAGCTTGTTCATATTACTGTAATTTTTTATTTTCCATTTCTATGAATTTCATACAACAGAAAATACAAAGGAGAAATAATTAACTACAAAATTACCAAAAGAAAAAAAGAAAATGAAAGAAGAAGAGGGTATATCGTATATCTTATTCTGTCATTTGCAACCTCAATTGTCTGTAAAACCTATTTATAAAATCCGCCGCAGCTTTATCCACTTGGCAATCCTCATCACCATGATTATTCTCCGTTAATCCCCGGTCCATGGGGCTTTGCACAAACTCAGGAAGGGCCGAGGAAGCATCAACATACTCCTCATCGCTCATCATCTCCAATGCGGCCTTAACTGCACTAACTGTCACCACATCATCCTCAATCGTGTCAAGAGATTGATGGCGGGGGTGGCGCTTGCTGAGGTGGAAGACGGCGGGGATGTTGCTGCAGCTAAACTCGAAATGGTCGTGGTTTCTAAAGGATAGGTTGGGATGCGAGGAGGTGGCAGTACTGGAGGCAGCAGCATGGTGGTGGTGGTGATGGTGGAGGTGCAACATGAAGTTACCTAGGGCTTTACCGGCAATTTTTCCGCGTTTTGTCATCATGTACTTGAGGTTAAGTATGAGCTTGCTCTTTGATATGCCTTTCCTCACCATGAAATAAATTATACGTACCATGCTCCATATCCTCTTCGTTATCATTGGTTGATTTTGCTCCATTGATCTTTTTTAGGATATCACTTAATTGGTTGTATCTTTTTCTTAGAGAGAGGTATGTATCATATGGTTTTGCCTTGGTTTGAGAAGAGAAGGTGTTATGGTGGGGGTATATAAAGGAGCAATATATGGAGGTGAGAGTAAAGGAAAAGGAAAAGTGGGGCACGTGAGAAATTATTGTGTGCTAAAATCCCCGTTAGTTGCTTAGTGCAAAGCATTGGTGGTAGATCCATACACGCACACATATACATATAATGCTATAAGGAAATCATGTTTCCCACTTCGTAACACATCCTATTATCCTAAGGTTTTGTTTAATGAAAATCTAGACACATAATTAGCTACTTTAGAACTAACTAGCTTGATGCAAGTGCTCGCTATGATTCACAAGCCTTATCTGTAACGTCTATAATTTTGTAGTTCCTTAACAAGTAAGAGAGTGTAGGAATATAATAATATTGCTTAAGAAGCCGTCTGATTATCAATTATATACAAATGATCATTATTGACTTACTTTGTTAAGCTATCAAGAGTCCCAAAGTTTGGAAAAATGATCTACAATTAATACATATCTATTGGCATGGATCAGAATCGTCTTTGTTCCGGTCTCTGTTTGTCAGGGCCGGCTCAATGTTTTTGAGGGCCTTAGGCAAAAAGGAAAAAGAAAAATTGGTTGTAAACGAGGATCTATAACATATTTTGGCTAGAGTTTCCGAGGAACATAATTACTTAATGTGAATCATATCATTAACTTTTACAGTAACGATCTACAAAGCAATTTATGATGATAAGTAATTAAGTACAAGATGTATTTTACGAGCCAAGTTTGAAACATGATTCAAATTAATCATGGGCATTTTGTACGACTATTTGTCCTCACTATGAGAACTAGTTTGATCTCTACTTTAACAAGTTTTTCTCGTGTACGCATTTAAGTTCTCAAAAGCTTAATTGGCAAGTACTCTTTTGTATTATTTCCTTTCTTATTTTATGAATTGTGTACAAAGAATGGAAGTGCATGCAGCACTACAGAAATTTACGACTTTTCTTTCTAACTTTATCTTTTTATGTACGGACACAAACTATAGTGCAAAAATAATACAAAAGAAACAAAGACTAATCAAAATTAGACTCCTGCAAATTCGTAATTTTCTTCATTTGTTCAATCCACTTGACCAAGTTATCATAATTAAAAAGGAGTAAGGTTTTGTCAATTTATAATATGTTACAAAATATTTTATCTTTTAAGTCTAATAATGTATAGCAAAAGACATGCATTACTATTCAATGAGTAGAGATTTAGTAAATATCATGCGTATCATATTTTCGTAAAGATTTCAACCATTCATTTCTTATATGAGGAAAAAAAATGCGACATATAAGCTCATTTTTAGCCAAAGGCCAAAACGGTTAAAAATGAGTTGATAAATGATGTGTCGTGATTTTAGTTTTTATTTGGAAAAAAGATGATTAAGATTTCTCAAAAAGTATGGTAGGAATAGTATTTGGTAGGCATTGAATCTCTATTATTATTCAAGTTATATGCTCTCTCAAAATTATGCACATCCACGAACCACCTTAGAGCCTATAATAGTCCAGAAGGAACGTAATCTAAAATATACCGTTAAGATTACAAAAAGAGCGATCCCAGAAATGACAGCTTCATGTTTGAAAAGATAAGATTAAAAGCTGTCATGAGTGGATTGTGACTTCGTAAGAAGTATGCAATGATACCAATGTAATTATTCTCAAAATATACCTGTAGTAATTACAATATGTAGGGAGGTATCAATCGCATAAAAAAGTATCATACATGAGGAATTAACGAATTAAAACACTCAACGATAATTAAAAATGAAAATAAAATTAGATAAAAAAATTAAATAACTAGATTAATTAATAATAATAAAAGTGACAAGACATCAAGAATTACTTTTAAGCTTCGTTCTAATATTTCACACTTTGATTCAAAATTATAATTTAATTATATGTTTCACATCCTAAACAGACAATTAAAAAATATTTAATTAAAGATTATAAGAACAAAAATATATTCAATAAGATAAAACTTTTTTTTGTTAAATCATGATCCTATCTTATGAGTTATCTAAAATCGATAATATATCATATGACAATATTACAGTAAAAATCAACATGTAAAATAAATCATTAGTAACAATTATATCTTAAAATCATTTATATAAATAAAGTATGACTGAAATTATATAACAGAATAAAAATATAATTTTTGGATTATAAGAGACTAATGAATAATAATGAGTTTAACATTAAACAAATGTAAAACTTATAAGAATATTAAGCCAATCAAAATTTGAAACTGAGAAATCTTAACTTGAAAAATCATCCCTAACCTTTCTTATAACTTAGCTTGATTTATAACATATCTCCATCAATTTAGTTTCTTAAGAAGAAAAATATTTAAGAAGAAGAATCATTCCCTTTTACGAATATGATGCTCCCCTTTTATAAGCTTCTGCCTCTCCACTTTGATTTGAAAATCTTATCCTCCCTTTAATTTTTCCTTGATTTTTGCAAATCCAATCTTTATGTTTATCTTCAGCTTTGCACATTCTTTTTCCAACTATTTTGACCAACAATGACTTCCTCTATAGCTTGTTCATATTATTGTCATTTCTATGAAATTCATACAACAGAAAATACAAAGGAGAAATAACTAACCAAAAAATTACCAAAAGAAATAGAGGAAAAGAAGAGTATGATATATCTTGTATCTTATTCTGTCATTTGCAACCTTAATTGTTTGTAAAACTTATTTATAAAATCCGCCATAGCTTTATCCACTTGGCAATTCTCATCACCATGATTATTTTTTGTCAATCTCTGGTCCATGGGGCTTTGCACAAACTCGGGAAGGGCCGAGGAACCATCGACTATACTCCTCATCCCTCATCATCTCCAGTGCAGCCTTAACCGCACTAACCGTGGCCACATCATCCTCAATCGTGTCTAGAGATTGATGGCGGCAGCACTTGCTGAGGTGGAAGGCGAGGCTGTTGCTGCAGCTAAACTTAAAATGGTCATGGTTTTGAAAGGATAGGTTGGGAAGCGAGGAGGTGGAGATGGCCGTGATGGTAACAGCAGTGTGGTGGTGCTGATGGTGGAGGTGGAGCATGAAGTTACCAAGGGCTTTACTGGGGATTTTGCCGCATTTTGTCATCATGTACTTGAGGTCAAGCATGAGGTTGCTTTTTGATATGGCTTTCCTCACCATGAAATAAACTATACGTACCATGCTCCACACCCCCTTCGTTATCATTGGTTGATTTTGCTCCATTCTTTTTGAGGATCACTTAATTGGTTTTTTTTTTCCTTAGAGAGAGGTATGTATCATATGATTTTGCTTTGGTTTGAGAAGAGAAAGGGTTGATGGTGGGGGTATATGAAGGAGCAATATATGGAGGTAAGAGGAAGGCAAAGGCCAAAGTGGGGCACGTGAGAAATAATTGTGTGCTAAAATGTCGTTAGTAGCTTGGTGCATAGCATAGGTGGTGGATACATACACATACACACACGTATATATATATATATATTGCTCTAAGGAAATCATGTCTCCCACTTTGTATGTATATATACATATGTGTGTAGTTCTTACATATATATATATATATATATATAGTTTTTACAATAAAATATTGCTCTAAGGAATCATGTCTCCCGCTTTGTAACACATCTTTAGGTTTTGTTTAATGAGAATCTAGACACATAAGTAGCTACTTTAGAACCAACTAGCTCGATGCAAGTGCTCGCGCTATGATTCACAAGCCTTATCCATAATGTCTATGATTTTGTAGTTTCTTAACAAGTAAGAGAGTGTAGGAATATAATAACATTGCTTAAGAGGTCGTATGATTATTAATCAATTATATTCGTGGATGTAAGAGAACAAATGATCATTATGGACTTACTTTGTCAAGCTATCAAAGTGTCTCAAAGCTGTTAAGTAAAAATGATCTACGATTAATACCTATCAAGTTATGCCAAAATTGGCATGACATGGATCAAAATCGTCTTTGTTTGATACCGGTTTGTCATCACGAAACATCTAGGACCCGAATAATGTATAATGATCAATATTATCAAAAACATAAGATAAAGAGAAGAAGTTAAGTAACATAAATATATATATATATAATTCGGTCGATATGACTTATATTTATAGCTGAAGAATAATAGAAAATTTCACACATAAAAGGAGAACACAAAAAATAATTTGTGAATCCTTAACCTAATTATTTAGGTTTGTTGAGTTGGGCATGAATTAGTTGCCAACCCCATAATATAAGTGTCCTCTTATGGAATGGGAGTAATCGTGTTTTGTTTTACATCGTTTGAGGAGAAGATTGTAATATACCTTATAATGCTTTGTGGCAACTCTTCCTATCAAACCGGTCTTTTGGGATAGAGCCCGCCCACTTTTGCATCAGTTTGGTATCCGAGCAAGCCTAAATGAGAACTATGTGGGATCACACGAGGACGTGTGTCTTATGAAAAAGGGAGGTAATTATGCATGTGTCCTCTTGTGGAAGGTGACTGGTCATACTTCTATCCCATATCGCTTAGAAGACGGTTATAGTGTGCCTTATAATGCTTAGTGGCAACTCTTCCTATTAGACAGGTCTTTTGGGATAAAGCTCATATTTTATCAATTTGGTATTAGAGTAGGCCCAAGTGAGGAGTGTGTTGGATCACACTAGGACTTGTGTTTTGTGAAAATGGGAGGTAATGATGCATGCGTCCTTTTGTGGAAGGTGATTAGTCATATTTCTCTCACATCACTTGGAAAAAAGGTTGTAATGTGCCTTATATAATGCTTGGTGACAACTCTTTCTATCTGGCCGGTCTTTTGGGATTGAGCCCACTTTGCATCAGTTTGGTATTAGAGCCAGGTAACTAATCATGTTTCTATCCCACATCACTTGAATATAAGGTTGTAATGTGCCTTATAATCCTTAGTGACAACTCTTCTTATTAGGTCGATCTTTTGGGATATAGCTAACTTTGTATCAATTTGGCATTAGAGCAAGCCCACTTGTGAAAATGAGAGGTAATGATGCAAGTATTCACTTGTGGAAGGTGGCTAGTCATACTTTCATCTCACATCGTTTGGAGAGAAAATTATAATATATCTTTTAATACTTGGGAGGTAATGATGCATGTGTCCACTTATAAAAGGTGACTGGTCATATTTTTATCTTATATCAATTAGAGAGAAGTTATAATATATCTTATAATACTTGGTAACGATTCTTCCTATCCGGCTAGTATTTTAAGATATAATTCACTTTTCCTTCACCTCAACCCCAACAGCTTTCCTAATCGGTGAGTGGTGTCAAAAGAAAACACACTTCGGAGTTATTTATTTAGACCAATATGTACAAATTTTAAAGTTTAGAAAGAGGCTCTAGAAGCATGAATTTTTTAATTGCACTAGCGTTAACATGCAATATATATGAGGTTAAAAATGACTTTTCCGTATGAATATTAAGAAAATAATGATTTAGTCCAATATACTTTAAATTTGAGGGTTTAATAACACTCTAAATTCAAAAAGAAAGATAACTAAAAATAGATCAATGTTCATAAGAACATTTTCATTATAAACATAATTTTTTTTTCTTTTTGTCATTACCGGAAGAAATATTATGATTATTAACATTTTATAAATTGACCGTTGCTTCAATATCCTAACTATTAACACATCATAAAATCAACCTACATTTCAATATCCTAATTTGTCAAAGCGACCGTCACTTCAATAGAATCGAAAATTTGTCAAAATCTCTGACAAAGATTTTTATATATCTATGTATATTTAAAACACACAAATTGTTTTTTCGTCCTAATTTTTTCAAAAATTGTTTTTCTTCCCCAAAAATCAACAAAATCCCAAACTCTACCTCCAAACAGATCGTTTTTCTCTTCCTTTGAGAACCGCTATTCGTTTTGGCTAGCTTCCATAGCTTAACCTTGAACGTTCTTTTCTTAAGCTCATGGGTTTGGCGAAGTAATTTAATAATAAGAAAAAGCATGCACTTATATGCTTTTATGGCCACTGTGTTTGACACATTCAAATTTTCTCTCAACTTTGTTCGTTAATTTAGTATACCTTTGGTAATTCATAAGTACATCGAGTCTTCAAAAATTATATATACTAAAACACTCTTCAAAATTAAACGAGCGTCACTTGCATTCACAGCACATATAGTAACATTTAAGTTATCTGTCTTGCACTTTAATTAGATTAAATATTACCGACAAGTTAATGTTATGGAAACCATGCTTTAGGTAAAAACCAAAAGATGTGTAATTTAACACATGCTTATAAAGTCAATTTTTTTTTTCCTTAGGAAGAAACGAGTGAAACGTTTTCTTACTTTGTCTTAAGTCCCATGGTAATTGGAAAAGGTTAAAATATGTGTAAGATTGAAAATATCATCATATTTTGAGAATATAAGTGACAAAACATTAGCTCGAATAAGAGAAATTAGAAGTGTCAAAATAAATATACCGACCTTTTTTTTAAATTTATTTATTATAACCCAGTGTAAGATAACTTGTGTATTATACAGGTCGGCTCATACCGACCTATAAAAAAAAAAAAAATCCTCAACCGAGAACAGCCTAAAGGCTCAGTTGGCCTTCCAGGGGCCGTGCCTGGGCTTGAAAGGCAGGCCGCCGGCCATGGCCTATGCCCGGATTTGGAAAGTAATATTTTAATTATTATTATTTAGTAATGTTAACAAAATTATTCACTTTTAGGGCAAAGTTAGAGTTTGATATGGAACTATAATGGGTTTCCAATCAAGCTTGCTATTTGCTTATCCTCTATTAAAAATTATAATAAGAAAAAATAAAGTAATAAAAAATCTGAATGCTCTAGTACTCTTTTGTATCTTTCTTTTCTTATATATTATAAATCGTGTTTAAAGAATGAAAGTTGCACTATTACAAATTACAAATTACCCTTTAAACTTTAATTGCAAGAAATTATATATAAAGTTGCAAGAAATTGAATACTTAATTTGCATAAAACTTGATTTTTCTATATTGCTGGTTATACGTACATAGTAATATAATATATTCCCTTATTTTCTTTCCCCTTCTCTATAAATTTCTTCATACATTAATACAGAATCTAGAAGGGGGTAAAATTTAGCAATTAAAATTACAACAAATAAATTAAGATGTTAATGATATTGCGAGACCCATTAATTGATTAGCAAACTCCCCCTTTTTTGTTATTAATTATATATTAACAAATTAATCAACAGTAAAAAAAAAAAAACTTGAGATCAAATCATTGGCATGTAAGAAGTAGTACTTCATTTTTAATCTGTCGTTTGTAACTTCAGTTGTTTGTAGAACCTATTTATAAAATCCTCGGCCGCTTTGTCCACGTGGCAATCGTCATCGCCATGATTAGTACTACCCCTTAACGGAAACGGCGAGTCGGTAATCCTTAGTTGCCGGGCCAGTGGGGTCCGCCCGAACCCAGGAAAGGCCGGGGAAGCCTGAACGGACCCCTCAGTATTACTCATCGTCTCCAATGCGACCTCAATCGCATTAACCATTGCCACATCATCATCGGTCATTGCGACTTGGTGCTTGCCGAGGTGGAAGCTGGCGGGACTATTGCTGCAGCTGAACTCGAAGTCGTCCGGGTTTATTTCAAAGGGTAGATCATGAGGTGGTGAGGTGGAGGTGGCGCCAGTGTTGTGGTGGTGGTGGGGGTGGAGGTGGAGTATGAAGTTACCGAGGGCTTTACCGGCGATTTTTCCACGTTTCGTCATCATGTACTTGAGGTTAAGCATGAGCTTGCTCTTTGATATGCCTTTCCTCACCATGAAATAAACTATACGTGCCATGCTCCATATCCTCTTTGTCACCATTGGTTGATTTTGCTCCATTCTTTTGAATTAGATCGCTTTGATTGTTTGTT
Source organism: Coriaria nepalensis (assembly GCA_027186245.1). Classification (NCBI taxonomy): domain Eukaryota; kingdom Viridiplantae; phylum Streptophyta; class Magnoliopsida; order Cucurbitales; family Coriariaceae; genus Coriaria; species Coriaria nepalensis. Next base: position 1,671,706 of record CP114482.1, read on the forward strand.
TTTCTTAGAGAGAGAGAGAGAGAGAGAGAGAGAGAGAGAGAGAGAGGGAGAGAGGTGAGTGTTATATGAGATTTGGTTTTGAGGTGAAGATATGAGAGCCAGTAGGGCAATATATAAAGGAGGAAAAAGGGGTGACAGAGAGAGAGAGAGAGAGAGAGAGAGAGGTGACAGAGACAGAGAGATCGAAACGTGTACTAAAATGACCATAAGGTGTATAGGAAATTTAGGCCTACTATACAAAACAACTACAAGCCCTGCCTCAACCATTAAGTAACCTAAAAGGACATAGAAGGTGGGGGCTTTGAAAGGGCCATGGGCTGTCACCTAATTTTTATAAAGTTTTTTTTTGCGCCTTTTACTTTGATTAAGACTTCATATTTTGTAGGGAAGCTTCACCAAAAAGGTAAGAAAGAGAAAAAAAGAAACCAATCGTGTTAAGTAAAGAGCTATACCATTCAACGGTTAAATTTTAAATTATTAAAAAATATATTTAATAGTATTATTATCAATAAAAAATTTTAATAAAAAATTATCAAACTCCTTCCATACTACTACAAACAATAATTCATAGCCGGACCCACTTAGGCCAAAAAACCCACAAAAGTTAAGTTGCTCATGTTTACAAGAATAGGCTTGTCGATTAGATTTGTACAAACAAAAAATCATAATTTTCGGTCGTTTTCGATTCATTTTTAATTGAAATGGACTTTTGCTCAACCCTATTGTCATTAGTCTCTCCAAAAACTAGCCATTTTGCCCCAGCTGTAAAATGGGGTTGTTGACCTTGAACTAGGGTTTCGGTCGAATTGAGCTGATCATGAATAGCTCGATATTGACTATCGAAAATTGTGTTCGAGTTTACAAAAATCTAGCTGGAATTAAGTTGAAATTAAAATTTAAGATTATTTGGTTCAGAAGGTGATCTCAGTTTTTTTTAACTACTCAGCTCATCAAGTTCATAAATAGCTCGATAAATTGGAAGATTATATTTTAAAGTCAGCCTCGATCTCTCTGAAACTTGACCTCAAATAAAGGAGAGAGCAAAGTTTGGGCCAATGATCCCAAAAACTCTTTCATAAATCTGATCCATCAAAAGCCCGTTTCGGTGTGGCCCATGTTTACTTTTTCGTTTTGGGCCGAAAGCCCATCACACTTTCGCTCCCCCTAAAAAAAAAGAAAAAAAAAAGAAAAAAAAAAAGAAAAAGAAACTATGAAGTACGAACCGGAAAGAACTGAAAGAAAGAGGAAACTATAAACTGAAATTCCGCTTCACTTTCTGCCTCATTCTCGCTAGCAAAAGCCAGAAGACTCGATAGAGAGAGAGAGAGAGCGATTCACTCGACTCTGAAATTCCCTCAATTTTCCAGGTACGCATTTCTCATTTAGTGGACTTTTTCGATTGTTTTGATCTCTTAAATTTGTTCTTCTCGATCGTTTTACTTGTATGATTTTTCGATGGAGATTTCATCATTATCTTTCTCAATTTTTTCTTCAAGTACTTCGATGAATGGAATATAGAATCTTGGAATTTAGGGCTTAGAATACTGTGTGATCTAGTTGGATGATTTTGGTATTATCTAAGCGTTCTCTTTTCTGTTTTGTTTGTTATCTTAGAAAATGCTGGTAAACATTACCGGAATGCATAAGAAATTTTCAATTTCTGCCTGATCAATTTCCATAGCGTAGCGATTTCTTTTTTCTTTTAAATTTCGGAAGAGAAATGAAATGATAACTATCATGCCAACACAACCTTGCATAGTTATATGCAATGCAACTAATGCGTTATTTTTTAGAGGATTATTATCATTGGATTGCTGATTAACTTAGTCAGCTTAAGACTGATATTCAACTTCTAAGATCTCTTCTTTCTCTCTTTTGAGAGTTTCTGTATTAAGAATGCATTTGGTTTTTGTAGGGGCTAAGCAGAGGACTATAATCAGATCAATATCGTTTTTCCGCAACCTAATTAAATCCTCGGCATTGCTGAAAATGCCTGCACAAAAGATTGAAACGGGTCATAGAGACACAGTTCATGATGTAGTAATGGAATACTATGGCAAACGCCTAGCTACGGCCTCATCAGACCACACCATTAAGATAATTGGAGTGTCCAGCCTGGCCTCGCAGCATCTCGCCACTCTGACCGGCCACCAAGGCCCAGTTTGGCAAGTCAGCTGGGCCCACCTGAAATTCGGTTCGTTACTAGCATCATGTGCTTATGATGGGCGGGTCATCATATGGAAGGAAGGGAATCAAACCGAGTGGATCCAAGCCCATGTTTTCGACGGCCACAAATGTTCCGTGAACACAATCGCTTGGGCCCCCACATGAGCTTGGTCTCTGTCTGGCATGTGGTTCGTCCGATGGGAATATCTCGGTCTTCATCACACGATCAGATGGTGGCTGGGACACCTCAAGGATCGACCAAGCTCACCCAGCTGGAGTCACCTCCGTTTCTTGGGCCCCATCGACTGCACCTGCGGCTCTAGTCGGTTCGGGATTGCTCGATCCCGTATGGAAGCTTTGCTCCGGTGGCTGTGATAGTACGGTCAAGGTGTGGAAGCTTGACGATGGGAGTTGATGGACTGCTTTCCGGCTCTTCAGAAGCATATGGATTGGGTTTGGGATGTTGCATGGGCCCCGAACTTGGGCCTACCGAAATCCACCATAGCAAGTGGCTCGCAGGATGGGAGAGTGATTATATGGATCGCGGCTAAAGAAGGGGATCAATGGGAGGGGAAGGTGCTGAATGATTTTAACACTCCGGTTTGGAGGGTAACTTGGTCTATGACCGGAATCATACTAGCCATCGCTGATGGGAACAATAATGTTACTTTGTGGAATGAAGCAGTTGATGGAGAATGGCAAAATGTGACTACAGTTGATCCATAAGGTCCAGTTTTTATTTTTATTTTTTACACGACCTTTGTCCTGCATCTTTTGTAACACATGTTTGGACTTTCTTTTCATTTTGATGTTTAATTGTTTGTGAAGTCTGAAAGTTTTATCTCGGAATCGACCAAGAATCTTGATTTTCCTGAAGAACCCATCATCTTCTTGCTCTTTTTCACCAATTGACTCATCATAGGCTCGGTAAGTTTAGTCACGAGTGTGTTTAGTTTCGGTTTTAGTTCGAATCTCAAGACTCGAGGATTCGTGATCATCCTTCCATCATTTCATCTGAAGGGTCAACTGGAGAGACACCTTCATGCTCGTTGCTTTAGACAATGAATGAAATGATAAAATTTAAAGACTTCATTACTTTCTCCTCCCCTTATTCATCTACGATGGAGAAAATCTACAATACTAACCGATTTATAAGGGTAACCATCGCAACCGACCTTCATAACTGATCAATAAAGATGTTAATTAAGACGCACGTGTAAGGAAACCCCCTTAGGAAGAAAGACTGTGTGGGAGTGGTGGGACCACCACACTGGTCACTCACATCGATCTCTCCTTCCTCATCACTCCGTTGGACAAGGGAAATTAAAAAAAAAAAAAAACAGGGTTTGAATACAAACCTTAAAAATGTTTTAAAAATATAATAATTGTAATAAATAAAAGAATAAAATAAATAAAATAAAAATCTCAATTCTCACATGCTCGCTGACAACGCTCTTCAACCTTAATCACGTGCTTATTGACCCTACCACTTTTTTTAAAAAAGTTTTAAAAAAGAACAAAAAAGAACAAAATAAATTAAATAATGAGACATTTTTTTTATTTTTATTTTAACTTGGGTATTAAAAAAATTAATTAGACATACTGTTATAAGTAATAATTGAGACAGTAAAACAAACCTTATCCAATTTAACCGCTGCCTAACATGTGATGAAGTGATGATAATGAACATATATTAATATAATAATTATTTTTTGGGATTCGTGTAAAAACAAGAATACAAACAAAACTAGTAGAGAATTTACTGATTCTCTTGGATTAAAAGACTTTTTAAAGTAAGTATTTTATAATATTTATTTTTTGGGTCTAAACTTCCTTGTTAAGAGATGGTGATTTGCAAAATGTCAATAAGGCTGCTTATCTCACGTGGCAGGTAGAATCAGAAGTGATAGATAGTTACCTCTTCAATGGCCAAAATGGAATAATGGTTTTATTTTATTTTTTATTTTATTTTATTTTTATTTTTTTATAAATCCCGCCAGTTAATTTTATTTTATTAAAGTTGAGCTGTATTCGTCGTGCTCAAACGTGGGTTGGGAATAAATTAGGTTGTGTGATAGGGAAACATGTTGTGGTAGAAAGTACAATACGAATGAATAATATTAATAATATTAATAATAATAATAATAATAATAATAATAATAAATAATAAATATAATTATAATATCAAGTAACTTATGAAATTGAATATAAAAAAATTAGATCCGGATAAAAGATTTTAGCTAAAGAGAGTATTTATTATTGATATTAATTTTTAGTATCAATTAAAATATTAATATTGATATGCTATTATCTTGATAACAAGTAATCGAGATTAAGATTAATTTTAAAATTTATCTTGAGATTTTTTACCATTTTAAAAAAAAATAAAATTAAGATAAAAATTGTAATAAAAGAAAATTATAATTTTATCACTTTATTTTATAAATAAATAAATAAATAAATAAGACAAGTTAAATAGTAAATGTGTGTATGAATGAATACCTTTATAAAGCTTGCAAGTAAACTTGCCCCTTTATTTATTCAACGAATTTACGATTTTATCCCCTCACTTCCTCCTCAAAATCCACATTCTCTTGGACCACCTCCCCTCATCATCCTCTCTCATCCTCGCTCTCTCTCTAAAAACAAAGAAACTTATCTTACTTTCTCTTTTTAAGGACTATTATCTTCACACTTTTCAGCTGCATTGCTCTACCAATGGAGGTGCCGGACTTCTTCCTTGGTGGCGACTTTGGCACCACCGTAGCAGGCCAATTTTCACCGGAGAAGCAAGTTCCCGGCGAGCATTTCGCCATTGACGATCTCTTCGACTTCCCGAACGAAGACGCCACGTTAATGACTGATGGGTTTTTAGACAATGTCGCCGCTAATTCCATGGATTCCTCCTCGTCGGTGACGGCTGTTGAGAGCTGTAACTCCTCTCTTTCCGGCAGAGACAACCACTTCTCCCATAGCTTCGATGGGTCCCACTTCTCCGGCGAACTCTGCCTTCTGGTAATTAAAACATAGTAAATTCTTGTCTCGGCTTTGAAATTAAATTCCATTTATATATATTTTTTTAATAATTATTTCAGTATGACGATAATTTGGCGGAGCTGGAATGGCTATCGAATTTCGTAGAGGACTCATTCACGGCTAAAGAAACAGAACTTCCAGCTGTTAACTTCACCTCTTGTACGGCCAACGCCACCGTCAAACTCGAAATGTCACACCAAATGCCGTTCTCCTCCGGAATGCTTTCATCTATTCCTTTCAAAACATGCAAAACCGAACCGGTTAACCACCACGTGGAAAACGCTCTTCCGAGCAAAGCCCGAAGCAAGCGCACGGCGCGCGCCACCCCATGCGATTGGTCCACGCGCCTTTTCCCCCTCCCGAACCCGTCCGACCCGGCTCCACCCAAAACCGTAACTATTGGTAGTTCGAATCCGGATTCCTCCTGTAGGAAGTGCCTCCATTGTGCGACGGAGAAGACCCCACAATGGCGGACCGGACCAATGGGGCCCAAAACGCTATGTAATGCTTGCGGGGTCCGCTACAAGTCGGGTAGATTGGTGCCCGAATACCGGCCAGCTTCTAGCCCGACTTTTGTTCCGGCCAAGCATTCGAATTCGCATAGAAAGGTTTTGGAGCTCCAAAGAGCACGTGCGGTAGCACATCAACAGCAGCAGCAGCAGCAACAATTTATAAGTCAAAGTTCTATTTTCGGCATATCGAACGGCGGTGATGATTACTTGATTCATTCTCAAGCTGGGCCCCGTTTCGTCGCATAATCTAACGGATGGTAGAGTAGCTAGGAAGTTTAGCAAAAGACCCTCTAGCTTTTCTATTTTTCTACTCTTTTGAAAAACAAAAGACAAAAACAAAGTAACATAGAACTGGTGGGAAGCGAAGAAACGTCAAAACTTATCAAAGTGGGTACGGGATTGTAAGTTGTAATGTACTTCCATTTTTCTTATGTCCTAATAATTATTATTGATCTGGTAACTTTTACAATGCTCTCGAATTAGCAAGTATTAAATCACATAAATATATAATATGATTTAATTATTTAATTAAATCATATCTTTTCGAGTCGGTATTAGAAAAAAGCAAGATGACAAAATTGCTTGAATTATTTCAAAAATATATATATAATAAATGTATTTAATCTATTATAAATTAAGTGATTATAATTAAATATAAATATAATATGATATATAAAATTAAAATTTAATATTATAACCGATGAATTTACTATAGATAATAAACTGCTGATAAACGAGAGCTCCTCAAGTAAATATTAATAGATGTAAATTAAGTGATTATAATATTTATATAGTGCAATGGATCGATGCATGAGATTTAGCGTTTTGTAATAATCTGATGGGATTCTGGACCCCTTGTCTTCTGTTATGGTCTTCATCCCATATGAATGTAACTATATATTTATATTATGTTGAAATTCTATAGAGAGAATTTGAGCTCCTTTGCAACTTTTTTTAAGAGCTCAGTATTAATACATTTTTTCTTGATCAACTTAGTCTCTTTGCATATATTTTTTTTCTTTTAGAATTTTGAATAAAAAAATAAATCTAACCCACCTTATCTTTCCTTTTTAATTTTTTCTTTTTCCATTCCTTTTTCTTTTTCATCTTCATGGCTCCCACTTCGTCTTCTTCATTTTTTCCCTCCGGTGCACAACCCACAAACCAGACCCACTTCATCTTTCCCTCTTCTTCTTTCTCACAGTTGTCCATGATAAAGAAACGGCAGACATAGGATTTGATGTTGTTAGGGTTTTTCTTTGTGTCGAAGAGGTTAAATCGAGCTGTCTCGAGAAGTTTTTGCCTTGAATTTAAGTTGGCCCTCAATAGAGAAGTTCTTAACTACAAGATTCTCTTCCTACTCATTCGTCAAGCTCTTGCAAAAAGCAAAGTACTCTTCCTTTCTGATTTTCTCTTTTCCTCATTCAAATGGATTTATGCTTGTTCACCAAGGACCACTTGTTGGAGGCATCCCTAACCTTCTTCTTTTTCTTCTCTTCCTTATCCTTTTCCTCATCAACTTCCTAGTTTTCTCTCTCTAAGTTATTGGTCTTCCTCTGTTTTCTACAATCTCTCTCTCCAAAACCTTTTTCACAATTTTTTGAAAATTTGATGAGCAATTCTCACATTTTGAATTCGTTCTATAATAGACATTTCAAATCATTCTGTAAGTCAAAGAAGGTGGAAAGATGGAAAATCCAAAATCTGTAAAACCTAAAAAAATAGAGACAGTGCAATATAATTTTTCCCAATTTTCTAATGTATCTATATTAAGGGACATTAAGAAATTGGGAAAAATAAACAGATTCAAAAAATTTATCAATTTTATAATATCTTAAATTAAGTTAAACTTTAAGAAATTGGAAAAGGGAGAAACATAATAAATTATTTTCCCAATTTCCCAATATTTTAAGTAAACGTATACAATAGAAAATTAGGAAAAAGAAACATAATCAAATTATTTTCTAATTACTCGATAGACATCGATAAACTAGGTAAACAAATAGTTACTGTTTCTATTTCTCGATTTCCCAATGTCTCAAAAAATTTAAGATATTGAGAAATTAGGAAAATTAGATAATACCTTTCAAGTGTGATTTCTAAATTTGACTACTCTATATAGTCTTGAAAGTATAATAATTTCATTTATATTTTCTTTCTATACAGATGAAAATGCTTTTCATAGTCATATGCTTCGATGGTGAGTGGACGAAGAAAAATAATTTATTTTATTGGCATGCAAATAACACTGAAGGAACAACCTTACACTTTATGCTTAAAACATTATACAACTGAGTACTGGAGACAAGCGTATGCGAAATCAATATATCATATACCATCAAATGATGACTGAGATTTTCCACCAAGTTTACTGTCCATCATATCCTTGAACCCGTTATAGTTTGTAAACAAAGTGGGGGGCCGATGAAGAGACGTATACCTTTGAGGGGTGAATTTTCACGGAAGTGGAATAAGTGTAGCAAATGTGAGGTTTATAGACATAATAAGGCTACATGCTGGAAACTCATTCCTTTTCCAGTCACGACCCCTGAGGCCCCAAATGCCCCCCAGCCTTATTAATAAGATATGTTGTAATCTTTTTTAAGTTCATGATTTTGTGATACTCAGTTGTTGATGTATTGAAACTTATACGGGAATGAGATTGCTCGATGTCTTTTTTAAATTAGATATGGAGCAATCATGAATATAGAGTTTCATAGAAAGTTTGCATATTTATGTGAGATCGAACATCTTTTGTACCAAATATAATGTTTATAAGTTATATAATGAAATAAAGATTCAAAGTTAATATCAAATAATGAAAGATTCAACCTTCATAGTTCTATGTGTAATATTAAGGTTCTATGCATAATATAGAAATGTTGCACCTCTCTACATTTTGATTGTAACCTTTGTGAATTTATATGGTAACATATAAATATTGCACTTTTATGGTTCTATGTGGTGAGGTAATGAAAGGTATTAGGGTTTTAAGTCTAACCTTTGTGGTTATAAGTGTAATCTCTAAGTATTAGAGTTTTATAGAAAGATTGGATATTTATGTTCGTTCTTGAGAGATCCAACATTTTTTAGTCTAAGTATAATATTTAGATATTAGGTAATTATAAAAATATCCAAACTTATGGTGAAATAATGAAATATTAACATTTGTGGTTTAAAGTGTAACTTTTAGGTATTAGAGTTTTATAGAAAGGTTGGACCTTTATATTCTTTTGTGAGAGATCGAGCCTTTTTGGTTCAAATTATAATATATAGATATTAGGCAATAATAGAAAGATCCAAGCTTATGGTGAAGTAATGAATGGTTAACTTTAATAGTTCTAAGTGTAACCTTTAGATATTATTGTTTCATAAAAATATTGGACTTTTATATGTTCTTTTGTGAGAGAAAATTTGGACCTTTAGGTATTAGAGTTTCATAAAAAAGTTGAATCTTTATAAATGTTACACTTTTATGGTCTAAATGTAATGTTTAGACATTATATAAAATATAAATATCAAACTTTTTTGTCAATTATTGAAATATTACACTTTTATGGTTATAAGTGTAGTATTTAGATATAATATGAATATATGAAGGTCAAATATTTTGGTCAACTATTGAAATGTTATACATTTATGGTTATACGTATAGTGTTTAGACATAATATGAATATATAAAGGTCAAACATTTTAGTTAACTATTGAAATATTACACCTTTATAGTTTTAAGTATAATTTGACAAAAGGTTAAAATTTTGATAGTATTATTACTATTTCTTTTATTACATATTCTCAAAAGATGGTATTGGGAACAAAAAAAAAAAAAAAAAGAAAGTTGCAAACTTTTTACAAAACTCTATATTCTCAATTACATATCTTCAAAATATGGTATTAGGCCTCAATGGGTTGTGATGGGTAGAAGAATGAGGTTCCGACATATAGCCTCGTTATGTTCATAGATCTAACAATTGTTATCCTTATTCCTCTTCCAAGTAGGTTACAACACCGGGATATTAGACTCTAGAATAACACCACACTTGAACTAGAATAAATATTGAATACTACCACACTTAAACTTGGATTTGATGTTATTATTGAGGTATCACATGTTGCTTATTTTCCAAATCAACTATAACTTATGCTAATGGATAAAGGTGGTAGTTACCATTTTGAGTGGTTGTGCACAAAAGCGTGTCTTTGCACTTCGACTTCAAGAAGGTACCATCCACTGCTATTTCCTCCTCATCACCAACAACATCATCTCCATCCTTGTGGCCATCCACATCCATATCCCCATCCCCATCCATATCCCTACTCCCCTTCCTGTTATTAAACTCATCCTCATCATCATAGAAAACATCATCATCAATGTCATATATGTTATTATGGTGATCAGATTCATAAAAATCATCATCCTCGTCCTCAACAGGTATTCCACTAAAACTTTCATGAATAGTCGGATCATGATTATCATTAATACCCGTAGTACCGTGTGCGTTTCCGCCAACTAGATCATGAAAAATAAGAAGCATAGGTATTTGGCCATCACCACATTCTTTCACTTGCGGAACCATTCGAAATGTTTTGATTTTATTATGTTTCTCAATTTTTCAATGTACTATGGCTCCTTAAGACATTGAGAAATAGAAAAATATGTTGTTTCCTAAATTCCCAAGTGCTCTAACTATTTAAGATATTGAAAAATTGGAAAATATTTTGATTTTGTTATGTTTTTCAATTTTGCAATATCCTATATATACGGATATAATGAGAAATTAGGAAATATGAATTGTACTGTCTCTATTTTTCCAATTTTTTTTAGATTTTGGATTTTACACTTTTTCATATTATTTCATTTGTAGAATCTTTTGAAATGTCTTTTAAAAATACTATATGAACAGAATGGGTTCAAAAATAGAGGATTACTCATCCTATATAGGTATGAACCTTATCCTAAATCCAAAACTTTTTTTATCTTCAAGCTTTTCACTTTCGATTACGAATCTTACAAACGAATAAATTCGAACTTTATGATTGATATAAACGAGAAATAATGAAAAAATACAGGTAAATTGCTTCCTATGAAAGAAATGTGATTCTTAGGGCAAAAGGTTACCCTTGATTTGGTTAATATAGATGATAGTAAGTTAATCTTTTTATAAAATTTTGAAGTGATAGTTAAAACAACCCACCAACTGTTTGTTAATATCGTTCCCATCATCTTTATCAAAATTTTCAAAAGATAAATTTATCCTTCCTTATTTATCTGATCTACTTTTTTCATTTTTTTTATTAAACTAGGATAATATCACAACTATAAACAAAAATTAGGTGGGACTTTCATTTTTTTTTTAATCATTTTGAGCCCAATAACTAATGGACCTTATAATATATGATTCCATATGAACCGATTGGTAGGGCAGAGGTCACAGAAACTTTTATAGAAGAGATGAATGAACCAAAAAAGGAAAAAGGGGGGATTGGGTGCTTAGGTTGCAAAATAGTGCAACCAAATTAAAATAAAAGCTACATGTCACGTGGATGAGTGATCACTAGAACATGAAAAACAATGAAAGATATAAATTAGATCTCATATTACATTCAGGGAGATAAATCGATCAGTGTCCACCTGATCTTAGACACTTGCTCGTGCATGGGCTCCACCATTATTTTTATTTAATTCTTAACGTTATTACTCGGTTGTCATTGCATGAATTGAGCACATGTATAAAAATAAGTTTGAATTGTGCTCATTCTGGGCATAGTGGTATTATCCAACGTACACATTATGTATTGGGTATGCGTACGTATGTTAGTTTCTATTAAGTTTTGGATTGTTTTAAAAGTTTGAATCATTACAAAATAGTCTCAATTATATTACCTATTAATAAAAGACGAACATAGTAATGAGCTAGTAACGGTATAAGTGAACTAGCGGGTTGCCGATGCTTAATCTATATAAACAAGGACTATATAATCATAATTTGGGTGTCACCGGCCATTGTCACTGATATTATTTACATGTGGTTCGAAGAAATTCGTTTATTTCGAATTCAAGTCAAGTTTGACAGGTTGATTAAGTTAAATTTGAGTATTGTCTTTTTCTTCTTAACAATTTATGAGTAGTTCGAGTAGTTTCAATAAATAATGAAACTACGGCTTCAATAATTAGTCTTAAGATAAGTTGAAGTAGAATGAAGGGGGGGAAAACATTGAAAAGAATGGTATTTGTTGAGTTAGTAATTATCTCCCCCTCGTTTGGTCAACCCATTAGGGTCATTAAGTAAGATAGGTTAAGATTGGAATAAGAATGAGATTGAAAGGATAAGATAGGAATAACAAGGAGAAGGAGGAGTGTGACCCTGATAGGGATAACTAGAAATGTAGTAGAGTATGATTATAGCATGGATAGAACAAAGATAAAAAGATTTTACAAGTTAAGATATATATAAATTATTTTTTAAAATAAAAAAAAATATAAAAATCAATTTTTGCTCGGAAAGTAGGATAAACTATTTCCACACTTTAACTTTCTCTCAACTTCTCTACTTATTTTCTCTTTAAGAAGTATAATTTCAAAATTCTTTTAAGATTAATTAGAGTTTCTGAGAGAGATTGACCGATAATAAATACAGTTTTTCACCTCTTTTCTTGTACATTTAAAACTAACTTTGGATCATATTGTTGAAGTGGGCTTCCTTTGGCTGAATGAAAATCTCTCACCCTCAAAATCTCTCATTATTTTATCCATTAGAGATGTATATATCTCCTTCCCTCCACGTCATTGTAACTTATTCCTTGCAAACGTCTATCCAAAAACAAAAAAACAAAAAATGGTTAATAATAAATTAGTCCTTACAAAAATGGCGTTGGGCTTCAGGAAAAGGCCCAAAAGAATAAAGACGTTACATATGATTTCAGGTAAGAAGCTATTATATATCTGACAGTAAACAGTTCGTTGTAGTTCAAAGTTCGGATTTGTGGTTTAGGGTTTCAAATTTTTCTCAGCGAAAGCTTTGGGAGGGAAATCCGAAACAAGTCCAAAACTCAAGATCATTTCCCTCTCCATTGTCGACAACCATTTCAAGACCTCCCCCTCTCTTATTGCGCTCGATTTCCAAGTAAAGGAAAGGAAAATAAAAGGAAATCGCGAACTTGTTTGTCTGCCGAGAGAATTTACTGGCAGAAACCTAGCTCTTCGTCTTGGAACCATTAGAGCTACACGAGTTCGGTAAGGTTTCTTTTCTATTATATTCTCTTTGCTGAGCGCTTTCTTAGCAACCAAACAAGCGTTGGATGAAGCGGTGGACGTTCAATTTGATGTGCTGGGAATTCATAGTCAGTGGATATAGTTCGGCTTTGGTAAGAGTCAAGGAGCGACGTGGTTTTGAAATTTAAACTCTTACTGATTATTCTTGCCTAATCTGGATTCATCAATCATTAAAATAAAAAAATTTATAGTAGATGACTGTTTTTCAGAACTTATATTATTTGCTACCAGAATTGACCAATCCACTTCCAATCACTACTTTCTAGACAATCTAGTATAACTTTATGTTAACGTATATTTTAGGTTCCAGACAGAGGTTTATGCTACGTAGCTAAAAAGCCATGAGCTCCACGGTAAAGAGAACTTCTAATTCAGGGAGACAGTCTTTATTCTTTCAAGATTTGGCCTCTCCTATATCTGCTCGAAAAGGAAAATTTTCAACTCCAGGCCAAGCAGCCGCTGTATCAGCTCTGTGGCGTGAGAATTTTGAGAATTCGGACCTTCCCCCTCCCCCTGTCTTCACCCTTGAAGACAGGTCAGATTTTTCTCCGGAGTCCGGAATCCCTGACTATCCTATCTCACCAGAAATCAGGTCAGACCCAATAACTCCACTCCAAAGTTTTGGTCATAATTTCTCAACTCCGAGAAAAGGCAAGGCAGAGGCTAATGGGTATTATTCTCTGATGAGTGGGGGAAGGCAGAGTCAACAGGGTTCGGCCGGGTTCAGTGCGTGGTCCCCAGCAAAGAGTAGTAGTGATCAAGAAGAGAAAGGAAAGAGTTCGCCTGTTGATGGTGTGGTTCAGTCTGGTGCTTTGATCACAGTTCCGACTCCAAGGGAAGTTGCTAGACCGGAGGTACTGAGGAGTCGTACCTGGCCGGCAGGGAATCTCAACGAGGAAGAATGGGTCACTGTTTATGGGTATTGTTCTGTTCTCCACTAAGGATTTTGAATTTAGATCTTAGTGTTTTCCTTATTTATTTTCCATGTTATATTTGGTTCTCATCATCATGGCCCTGACTTGGATGTACCAATGTATGTTGTTGATTTGGTTGTTGATTATTGATCAAAGAAAATGTTGCGGAAATAAATTAAAAATTTATTGCTACCATAGATAAGAGTGATAGACATCATTAAGTATTACATACTGATAAAAGCTAATATCTTCTCTACCTGAGCATCTTACATGAATATCAGAATGCTTTACTACTCTGTTTACAACATTGCTTCAACAATTGACATAATTTGATTAATATTTGCTTATGGTTCTGTCTCTTTTCGATCCAGATTTTCCCCAGCTGATACAAATCTAGTTTTGAGAGAGTTTGAAAAATGCGGTGTTATTTTGAAGCATGTTCCTGGCCCAAGAAATGCCAACTGGATGCACATTCTATATCAGGTCACTCTCTTTCCCATGATTTTATTCCTCATTTTCTACTGAATCTTGATTTTGGGTCATTTCTTCCATTTCCTGGATGATCGCAGATTGCTTGACTTCACCTAAAGTAGTTTTCTCATTTTTCTTCCTTTCGTGCAGAATCAATCTGATGCGCAGAAGGCACTAAGCAAGAACGGGATGCAAATCAACGGGGTATTAATTGTAGGTGTGAAACCATTGGACCCAATGCAACATCAAGCTCTGAATGAATGGCTTAGTAATCCCGGATTCATGACTTTACCCCCAACACCATATCCAAAAACCTCAGAACTCAATGCAACAAGGGCCCCACCTCGCCCCTACTATCTTCCCAACGGGAGTAGTAGTGCTCGACAGTCCAGGGGTGCCATTGCTTCCCCGGAAAAATCATTGGTTTCGAAAGTTATGGATTTGATGTTTGGAGTTTAGGTGGGTCCTGCTCGTGAAGCTTGGCATAGTATTCTATATTTCTGAAATTGTGGTCGGGGGAATGTCTTGTAAGCTTTTTAACTTTGTTCTTCTGTTGTATGCTTACTTTTTTACATCACAGTTTTGGGTTTCAAGTTGTAGAATGCCCAGTTTGATGAAGGTTGAAAATGATGTGATACGGTTTGATGTTATGCTCCAGTTATTCACCATTGCAAGAGAAATTTTTTAGGGAAATATGGAAAGAAGTTTATTTGACTGTAGGAGAAATCATAAGATATTATTGTGAATAATTGATATGATTTACCCATAGGGTTTCTTGTATATAAATAGCTTAGTATTATATTATGTCAATATAAAATATAATCATCTCCGCTTTTATGGTATCAAAGCTACTTTGTTAGGCTCTTCTAGGGTTATCAACGGTTGACCTAATCATCTAATTGAACTCCTTTTCAGCTCAAAAAAAAAAAAAAATTTGAGTAGAAGATTTATTCTTCTAATTTCTTCCAACATGGCTGATGATTCCACATAAATTACGTTCACAAAAACAGTTGGAAAGAAACTGTCACCCTTTAGCCTCTCAATGAGAAGTCGACCATTCATATTACAACTCATTTCTTGAATAGACAAAATTTCCTGTGATAATCTCAATCTTTGAGATTGTTTCTCTAAAGCAAAGAGAAAATAACAATATAATAGGAGAAAAAATGGCACATGATACAAAAGATTTAAGTTATGCTGCTTGGGAAGAAGAAAATTGTACCATTATCTCTTGGCTCGTGAATTCCATGGATGAGGAAATTGGTCAAAACTATATGTACCTTCCCATCGCAAGAGATTTGGGATGCAATATATTCTACATTCTTAAACTTGGGGAAGTCAACATAAGTATATGAGATTAAGAACAAGATCCGAGAAATAAAACAATAGGAGATGATTGACATTAGTTACTATAATAAGATGCTAGAGTTATGGCAAGAATTAGATATATTCTATGATCTTAACTGGGCACAAGGAAAAGATAGTGCAAAATTCAAGAAAACAAGTAGAAGAAGATACTGTGTTTGAGTTATTGGCTGGTCTCAACACTGATTTAGATGAAGCAAAAGGTCGAATTCTTAGAAAAGAAGATAAGAGTGCCATAAACTGCTATGTGGAAACTTTAGAAAAGTCTCTTTAAATACTACGACATCCACAGAAACCATAGTGATAACAACTGCATCATTTAAGCCAAGAGCATCCAATTCCTTCAATACTCGGCTATCAAGGTTTGATGAGAAGGTGAAGGTTTGGTGTGATTTTTGTAACAAACCTATGACATACTTGGGCTACTTACTGGAAAATCCATGGAAAACCTCAAAATTGGAAGGGCAACCAACGTGGAGATAAGAAAAATCATGGAATGCATGCTGTCGTTGAAACCGAGACACAATTTCCTTCATTTGGTAAAGAACAATTTGATCAAATATACAAAATAATCAATCAAATTCCTACTTCTAGTTCACGTTTTTTTTGGGCTAAAAAAGGTATTTTTCCCATAGTTTCAATTGTTTTTTCTAATCCAACACCATAGATCATTGATTCTAGTGCTTTCAATAACATGATAAATTCATCGCATGTTTTCTCCTCATACACTTCTTGTCCTAGTAACCTTAAAATTCATATATCAGATGATAGTTTCTCTCCAATTATAGGAAAATGTTCAGTCACTATCTCAAAAGGTTTCACATTAAAATTTATCTTATATGTTCTCAAGCTATCATGTAATCTTTTATCAGTTAGCAAACTCATTAAAAATTCTAATTGTCTAGTAAAGTTCTATGATTCTTATTGTGAATTTTTATGACCAATATTCGAAGAGGATGATTGGTAGTGCTAGGATGGTTGATGGACTATTATTTTGATAACTCAACTACGGAGTGTGGACAAGCTCAAACTTCCAATAGTAGTGTTTCTATTCCTATTAAAGATAAAATAATATTATGGCAATATAAGTTAGGTCATCCTAGTTTTCCTTATCGTAAGCATTTGTTTCTATCCTAATGTTTCTATTCAATGTGAAACTTGTCAATTATCAAAGCATCATTGAGTTTCTTATAAATCTCATTCCTATCAAGCTTCTAAACCATATTATTTTATTCACAGTGATATATAGGGCCTTCTAAAGTAACAATCGTTTCTGCTACTAGATTGTTTATCTCATTCATCGATAACTATACTAGGATTTGTTGTGTATTTCTATTAAAATAAAAAGCCGAAATTGCAAAAAAAATTCAATGAATTCTATTATATGATTGAAAATCAGTTCCAAACTCAAATCTCAGTTCTTCGGACTGATTATAGGAAAGAATACTTTAATTCAATCTTAGTGGTTTTTTGACAGAAAAAGGCATGCTTTATCCATCAACCTGTTATGATACACCTTAACAAAATGGGATAGTCAAAAGAAAGGGACACCTACTTAAAGTTACTAGAGCAATTGTGTTTATTATGGGGTCCCTAAGTATCTATAGGGAGAAGCAGTCCTTACGATCATATATTATTAGAATATCAAACTCTTATATATAAAAAACTCTTGGAAACCTTCCCTCACATTCGGATCTTTAACTCCTTATCTCCTAAAATTTTTAGTTGCATAATTTTTGTTTATATACACAAACATGATCGACCAAAACTTGATCATAGAGTTGAAAAGTATGTTTTTATGGGCTATTCTTCAAATAAAGAGTATAAATGCTATAATATACTTCCAAAAAAAATTCTTTGTGAGCATGGATGTAATATTTTTTGAAGACACGCCATATTTTACCAAAAATTCTCTTAATGGGAAGAGTAATTTTAGGGTAGAAGGTCATTTTTTAGGAACTTCAAATTCCATACCACTTCCAATTCTAAATCTGTCAATTCCAAATATTCCTCCAAATCCTTTACCCTCTCCTTCTTTATCTATAGAATCAAACATTATAAACTCTTTTTCAGAGTGAGAAACATCACACAAACAATATAACAACCTGAGTTACTAGTCTACTCTCAAAAGATGCAAATTCAAAATAAGGAATATCAACCTTCTACTTACCAAAATTCTTATTTAGATGAAGGTCCTTTGAAGGAAACTGGTATGAAAATTCCAAATACTTCGATAAATCCTAATAAAATTGTTTCTCTGAACTCTGATCTTGATATTCTTATTGCTCTTAGGAAACAGACCCGCACTTGTACCATGCACCCTATTGCTAAATATGTCTCCTAGCTATAGAGCTTTTACTGCTAATTTGTCAAGTGTTTCAATTCCTAAAAATATACAAGAAGCAATGAATCAAGCTAAATGGAAAATGGATGTGTTAGAAGAGATGAAGGTATTGAAAATAATGAAACTTGAGAGATTGTCAAATTACCTAATGGACGTAAAATAGTAGGTTGCACGTGGGTGTTTACTGTGAAATACAAGGCTGATGGGAAGATTGAAAGGTACAAGGCAAGACATATGGCTAAAGGTTTCACACAAACCTATGGAATATATTACCAAGAAATATTTGCCCTGGTTGCTAAGGTAAACTCCATTATAATATTACTTTCTCTTCATGCTAATTTTGAGTAGCCTTTGCAATAACTAGATGTGAAAAATGCATTCCTTAATGGGGAATTCTAAGATGGGGTGTTTATAGATTTACCTCATGGATTTGAAGAATACTATGGGTCAGAGATGATTTGCAAATAAATAAAGTTATTACATGGCTTAAAACAATTACTTAGGGTATGGTTTGATGACTTACTAAGTCCTTAAAAGGTCGTGAATATCACCAAACTCAGGTAGATCATACATTATTTGTCAAGCATTCTAGGGATAAGAAGATTGCTATTATTATTGTGTATGTAGACGATATGATCTTAACAGGAAGTGATGTTGATGAACTAGAAAATTTGAAGTTGTTTCTTGTCAAGGAATTTGAGATAAAAGATTTTGGTTCTGTGAATATTTTTTGGGAATGAAATTTGCAAGATCTAAGAAAGGAATATTCATTTCCTTAAAGGAAGTATGTTCTTAACTTGCAAGGAAACAGGTCTCCTCGGGTGTAAACGAGTTGAAACCCCTATAGAAGCTAACTTGAAGTTAGAGATAGCCAGTTTAGATAAAATGGTGAATAGAGAATAATTTCAAAGATTAGTTGGGAGACTCATCTATCCATCTTATACTAGACTGAACATCGCATTTGCAGTAAGCGTTGTGAGTCAATTCATACATTCACTTGGAGAGCAACACTTTGATGCAATTTACAGAATTCTCAAATTTTTTAAAAGAAAAACTTAAAAAGGGGTTGCTATTCAAAAATTATGGTCATCTCCAAATTAAAGTCTTCACAGATGCTTACTGAGTAGGAAGTGTGACATATAGAATCTAGTGACCCAAAGAAGTAAAAAAACAATATGTAGTAGCTAGAAGCAATGCATAAGCCGAGTTTAGAGCAGTTGTTCATGGGATTTGTGAAATGTTATGGTTAAAAATGCTACTTGAGAACCTAAAAAATCTCAAGTACTATGCTTATGACAGTTTACTGTGACAACAAAGCAGTCACCAATATTACTCATAATTCTGTTTAACTTGACAAGATTAAACATGTGGAAATTGATAAACACTTTATTAAAGAGAAGTTGGAAAAAGACATTGTGCATATGTCTTATATTCTTAGAGAGTAACAACTGGCAGATATCTTTACCAAGGGACTACAGAAGATTTAATTTGACAAGCTTACATGCAAGTTGAGATTATAAAGTATCTTTGAACTAGCTTGAGGAGAGTGTGAAAAATATAGAAAGAAGTTTATTTGACTATATTATGAGAAATCATAAGATAATTCCTTAGTTATATGATTGTGAATAATTAATATAATTTACCATAATTAACATAGGATTTCTCATGTATAAAATAATCTTTGTATTACTCAATATAAAATATAATCATCACGGTTTTCAATTTTCCTTGGGATATATCTAATGTTATGTTTTGTATTTTAATTATTTCAATTGTGCTATTTTAATCATTTGAAACCTGTAATTAAAATACTAGTCTTCCTTCATCCCATAAAATCCATATTTGACGGTGACGAGAGGTTGCTCCGATGGTGAGGACCCTCGCTTAATTCTGAGAAGCCCGAGAACTCACCATGGCGGAGTACGAGAGGGCCGAATTCAAGTCACCCCTGGGAAAGAGAGAAAAAACACCCTCACACGACACTAGAGTGATGTTTATTTTATTTTTCTTCAATTGAGAAGTATACACTTGGAGCTAGTCATTGTGATTGTACAACATTATTCAGATAACTCGCTTAAAAAATGTTCCAACAATTCTTTCTATCGATCAGTATGGATAACATCCCATGCGTGCGGAGCTAGCAACATCTGAGTTGGTCGAATGAGAATGCTTCTCATCTTCATCATCAATCTCACCTACCATCGTCTCATTCTTCTGTCCAATTTCAACACCTGATTCCGACCTATGCGAATTCTTTTACTCTCTGGTCGGTGACAAACTCTTCTTCGTTTTCCGGCTTACTCGGTCTCTCCTCCACCTCAACTTTCTCAACCAATGCTTCACTAGAACCACAACAAGACACAAGAACACCGTCCCCATGATCCTGGCAGAAACTGCTAATAATGCCACAAAAAACCACTTCGTCCCCTTCCCACATTGCATAACCACCCACATGGTCCCCACATAACTGGCCGCCATGAAAGCGAGAGACAACCACGTGACCTTGTGAGTAATTACCAAAAGCCTCATAAGCAATCTTCTTCGGAATGGAATAATGCTAACTAAAACAACATTGCACAGAGATGTGACAAGTGCTATGCTATTGCATATCATTAAGATCTTGAAAGCCATGGTTTTTCCGGTTATTGCTTTTCCTCAATATTCCATCTTGATAGACACCTCCTGGAGGGTTTATCCCTGCAGAAAATGTAACGGTTGCAATGAAAACTGCAACTATAATGATTGTGTTCCGGAGTGCCTCTCTATACATGTCTCGCTGCTTGCTTTTCCGATCCTCGTGGTATCTCCTTAGATGTTGCCTTCTTTTGTCACTAAGACGTTTTTGTAGTCGTAGGTTGTTCGGAGATTTGGTTCTTTCTTTGGCATGGTTTCCATATCTGATGTGTTTTCAGGAAGGTTTTGAAATGTATCTTCAACTTGAGGGAGGGAAGATTCTACTCTGGATTTGTTTCCTGGGTTGGATGTGTTGGTCAATTCAAGTTCCATACCCTTTTTCCTCTCATTGGATGAATTTGATAAATCGAAAGGATTGCTCCGAGGGCTAGTCGAGGAAGAAAACAACACTTCAATTTTCTTACCACCGGCTTTTCTCAACATGGTTTCTAGAACCCGAAATTCTTCGTTACTTTCCGCTTGGTAAAGTATATCAAGGGGAGTTTTACCTTTATTGTTCAAAAAATTGAGAGTTGCTTTGCTTCTATTGATCAAGAACTCCACCATCTAGAACACAATTGAAATAACATGTTCAACTAGTAGCAAAATTTTTTATGATCTCTGTAAAGGAAGAACCTACAAGGCAAAAGACAACTCAGCATATTACCTAATCTAGCCAGTAACAAATAAAGCATATAGCATACATCAAGCAACGGTCACATTTGATACTTTCCTTATAAAACCTTTGACTATGTAAATACACCCTTACATCAAGCAACGGTCTCAATTGTCTGCTTTATATATTTACCATGTAAAAGATTATTCTCAGAAACTGTGAAGAATTTGTTGGCATGTTTCTATCACTCTTTTTCAAAGTCAATGCTGTATATATGGCTTCCTTATGGAAGTTTCTAAGAAATAAAACAGAAATGACCTAACTAAAGGAGTGAAAATGTAAAAGTTTTGCAAAGACTTTTGAACAGTGAAGATAACATAATATGAATGATATACTTCTAAGTAAGAGCCCTCAACATCTGAATTAAGGCTTTTCCATCTGGATCTCTCCAACTCCCTCCTTTCCATCTTTCCTTCTCTTTCTAGAATGATGGAGTTGGATTTTGCGGAAGGCTCTATTTCGTTGAACTTTAATGGTATGTAAAAAGGGGTGAAGTAATAGGCTAGCCCGACAATTTATCTATGGCTCAGTTTAGGCCGACCCATTTTTAAGCTCACATGTAAATGAGCTTAGGCTGAGCCTTAATTTTTATGGCTTGCCTCAAGTTCCTGTCCAATTCACCACAAATCAATTCCAATCCAATTCGGTCCAAAATAAGACAGACTCAAAATAGGTTGAATTGGTTGGACCAGGCTGATCTAGGATAATACTAACACAAAATGATTGAGTTGGGCTAGGCCGGGTCGAGCCATATTTCCAACTCTACCCGGCACCTTATTAGGTAATTTTGCTACCATAGTTTATCAATAGTCTAAGAGACATCAAATTGATCACCTTGTCCTAAATTTTCATTGCAATTAGAAGGGAGAAGATGAATAAATTTTCAGACCCTTTCCAACCTTTTGGAGTGGGAATAAATGGAAAGAATTTCGAGCAAAATGCGGAATAAAAAAGGGGCTAAAATGCGTTTCGGTATAACGATTAGAATTGATCCAAAGGTTGGGCTGAGAATGTCACTTCTATTCTTGATTGCGTGAGACGAAGCCAAACATGTCACAAATTGCTCTCTAAAGTTGTAAGAAATCTTCGCAATATCAAAATGCATAGCAAATATAGCAAACATGCTCTAACGTTGTTGTATTTTGATGGAGTTGGATGTGCTTTTGTTCACCTAATTAATGTTACTCTTATTATTATCTCCTAAAATTTTAACAACAAAGATTCAAAGTAGTAAACTCTAGTGGTTTGGTCAATTTCTTGCACAGTAGTTTGGTCATTTATATAATATAAGTATGCACTTCAACCAAAATACTACCCACTTCCCTAAGTTCATTGTTTTGGTGCATTAGACAATGGCTTTTTGTCATTTTCTCTTCTTTGTGGCCATTATTCATGTAAATATGTTAAGACTCTACATATTACATATATATATATATATATATATATATATATATGTATTTAGTATGTAACATGTTATCAATATTTGTGGAGGGTTAAGTAGGATAATTGAATGGAAGACAATCTTTTGGTCCAAAATTAGTTGATAGTCCAATTAACTGTAATTGGGTGAGAATCTCTTATGGTATTAGCGTAGGATGGTCTCTCTTCCTAATTAAAAATGGTCAAGAAAGAAATCCATCTTAAATGTAAGTAGTTATGAATTTATAATTTCTTCCCTCAAAATTTAAAAAAAATTTAATTTATTTCAAAATGAGGTGACCGTTAAACCTCAAATGTTAACCTGAAATTTGAATAAGATTAATTGAGTATTAATAATCAAAATATTCTAAACTAATATATATATCCAAGAAAAAAATAAATAATCTTGGACGTGTTAGATTCTTTTGATATAATAACATGCAGTCATGCATGCTCTAAAGTCTAAAGATATATAGTCACCGAATCCAAATTCATAATGCATCGTAAAATTATAATAAAAAAATAAAGACTGACGTTTGAAAAAGAGTTGGAATATAAGCATAGAAGTAGATAAAAAGTGAAGTCCAACTTCCCCGTCGAAATGTAAGGAGGTCGTGTGTATATAATCTCGTGTCTCGACACTCTATCACTGTCACTAATTCACAATCACATGTTCTGCGCGCGATGAAACCCATAAACCCGCTCGAAAACATAACAGATTGACAGGTTTTCTCCTTCTCCTTCTCCTTCGTCTTGCTCTGATCAATAGCCGGAGAGAGCAATGGAGGCAGCGTACAGTTTCCGATCGATTAATGTCGGAGTCGACGAGGCGTATCGCCCTCTTGCTTATCTCTACTTTGTCATGCTGTCCATCTGGTTCGTCTCCACCTGTTCTTGGACCATTAATACTTACAAAAACCGCCATTTCCAGGTCATCGCAGTTTCTTTTTTCTTCAATTTTGGTTGATTTTGAATGATGGGTTTTGATCAAAACGGAGAAATTTTTATCTGGTTTTGTTCAAAATTGTATCTTTTTGGCTCCTTAGAAACGTATTTGTAATGATTTTTTTCCCCTTTATGCCCTGTTTTGGTGGTGCTGGGGTTTGAGTCCTTATATTTTTAGCTTCTTCATAAGGTTGCTTAGAAACGTATTGTAATGTTTTTTTCCTTTATGCTCTGTCTTGGTACTTTTTTTCCTTTAGCTTCTTTATGCTCTGTTTTGGTTCTGAGGTTGAGATCCTTATATGTTCTGTTTGGTTTCTAAGAAAGTTCTAGTAGGAGGAGAAGAGAAATGCATGAGCTTTTTAATTGGCGACCTAGGCTTCGTAGGATCTAAGAAAAAATACAGGATTTTAGCACCAATTTATATTTCTTATAAGCAATTATTTATGTTTATATAAATATCTCTGTATCTATCTGCTTTGTTTGAGATTGAAAAAATTGACGTTTTTGGTCAAGTACATATATTTGATGCTTTTGTGTGTTCTGAAGCATTTCTATTTACTGTTAAATCTATATTCTATTTAATTTTTGTGTATTTTTATGCCAAAATTAGATCAATAAGTTGCAGTGGACGCTTGCATCTGTTCTATCCATCAAAGTATTGCAACTCACTTTGTCTTTCCTCTTCTGGTATGTTCTAGCTATCTTAGAGAGATTAATTGGTACATGAAAGGATTTTCTTGATCATACTTGGATTTCAATTGATATGACTCAAAGAGGGATTGAAACTAAGGAATTCAATTACCTCGGGATTCTGTCTTCTAAAAGAGAAGGAATTACATATCCCTGGATTGATTTCGTGGGTTCCATCATTTTGAAAATTTACTAATTTTTATGACTTGAAGTGAGTCCAAATCTAACTTAGTTTCAAAACTATGGAATTGGAATAGATTGCATTCACTTCAAATTTTTTTCTCAACTACAAAAGGAACTCCATTGAATTCCATCATGGAATTGACTCCATGTTGTTCATTACCTCCTTGGAAAATACCAAAACAAATATTTTTCTAATGACCATTTCGGAAATAATCTCTTACCAATGGATTGCTTAATTGCAAAATTAAAAACCCGTTTGTATCGACTAATCCAAACATTTATGTATGTATATATATTATCTGGCAGGCATTCATGCTATTATCTTCAAACTTGCTCGCTCTGGCTATCATTTGGAGTTTATATAACAGGAGTGCTATTTCAGACTGCTTCTGTCACAAGCTTCCTTCTCATTTCCCATGGTTTCTGCATAATGTACGAGCGCCTTTCTGTCACCCAGTGTAGTTGTATCTGTGCTCTTGACTGTGTCTTTTACTTGACCCTTGTCGGGTACAAAGCTTCCGTCCCTTTCTTCTCCGTAAGTTCTTCACCTCAGAGGAGGCATTCTAATAACCATTGGAGTATATACTCTAATAAGCTGAGATTAATCCATATCAGTACCTTTTCACAGTTCAAAACTATTGTGATGTTGTGGCTTAAATCTTAACATTGGAGTAATCCTACTCCATTATCAGGTTAACTTGATAATTTCATTGTTACATATCTCTCTCTCTCTCTCACTCTAATTGCTTGGTAATTTCTTCTTTACAGGTTCTGCTTCTACTTGTTTATCTTATTTTATTTTTCGTGATTTTCCGCTGTATATCTGAAAACCTTCTTGTTTTGGGGGACCAAATGAATCTTATTGAGGATGATGATGTAATGAGAGATGCTGTTTATACCAAGTACATAATGTTCAAGTATGTTTATATATATGCATATTATTTAAAATTGTTCTTCCATATATATTTATATCATACGAGGAAGAGAACGATGACATTTCGGTTTTCTTTTTGTACTAACACAGAAAATTCCGGGGAGCCATGCAGATAGTAGTCATGGCAGAAATTGTGGTATGAAATGATACAAAAAATCTATAGTTGTTTCTTTTTCATAATGTCAATGGATATGAAAAATTAAATTGAAAATGAAGGTTTGACTTTTTCAGTCACGTATAACAACGGATGATTCGTCGGATAATTACTGGCTACGGTTATTAGTTCGAGAATGGGCACAATTCTGCGTCTATGCTTACATTGGGTATGTTATCAAAATATTGAAACATTAACGTACAAGAAAACTCTGAAAGTTTAATCTATGAACATCTTATAGTTATATTTTGCAATTTTTCATCATGTTTTTTGGCAGCTGGACTCTTAAATGGCAAAACTCGGCCCCATACTTCTCACTCATGCCGGCTCTAAAGCCAAAAAGCAACTCGATAGTACCTCCCATTTACAGCATTGTAAGTTGCTCTTCAGATTACGGATCTAGTTCTCTCACTATTATTGTTATTATTATAGTTTATCACATTTTCTTACGTGGAAGTTATGAATATGCAGGAAATGGATGCAGTAACTTATAAAGAGTTTAGTAGTCACAAATGGCATATCGGGGTGGTAAGTGTCTAAAATCAAGTTTATAAATTTCCAACTTTCTTCCGTCCGATGAATTGATTATGAATTTCAATTCGGATGCTGTTGTTCGTTTTTTTTTGCAGCCAACTTGTGGGTCTCACATCGACCGATCTAAAGATTCAATTGTAGTCATAATTCAACATCCTCATGTATTCAGACTTTCTTCTGCAAAAATGCCTCATCCTTTTCAAGATCCTTATTCGGTTTAATCCGCTTCTTCACCCGTAAATTTATAGTATATATAGGAGAATATGATTGGTTCTGGATAAAGCTTACATGCTAAAAGCTCCTTTTCTTTTAGAAGTAGATTGATTTTGATCTTGAAGAAGTAGATTGATTTAAATCTTGAAGAAGCAGATTGATTTTGATCTTGAAGAAGTAGATTGATTTTCTAATATATTTAGTTTTGTAATCAAAATGTGCATTTCAATATAATTCAAGCTATCATTGGTTTGAATTAATTGCTTCAAATGTAAATATTCCTCCTATAACAAAGCAATAAATTTCTACCGAATATTCTGAATTATAAATATGGTTTTTTTCCTTTTTTTTTTTTTCCTAAGTCAATGGGGTAGATAATGGTATTAAATATTTAAATCATCCATTTTTGGTTAGAAGTCGAAGGACTAAAATGTGGACTATTTGTATACTGAGGGTCACTCTGTAATTTATGAAGTTGATGAGGATCTAATTGTAATTTTCTTTAACTGGTGTCCACCTATAATTTATTTCATAAAAAATTGTTCCCCCTTTGCCTCGATGGTTACGCTGAAAGGCATCTTCATATTTTAGGAGTTGGTGGTAGCTATGGCCAAGAATTCACTTCTTCCTCCTTTCTATTTTTTTCTTTCTCAATGGCTTCCCATTCTTCTTTGCTACTCCCCCACATCTGCCATTACCCGTAAGCTCTCTCTTTCTCTCTCGCCATTTTTTATTCTCATGAATTGTTGAAACTGTAGCTCAAGGATTCAAGCTTTGCTTTTTATTTTTGTTTGGCTGTATTGATAATAACGATGTGATAGTAAGCAAATCTTTGATATGAGAAATCATTGATCTTGTTAGGTAACTCAGATGAAGATAAGATCACATTTTTTAGCTCAAATTAGTTTCGTTTTTCTGCCAAATCACTTCAATGGATAGATTAGTGTATTTTAGTTAAATTTTGTGGGTCTAAACTGGATTTTGTGGGTCTAATCTGGAATTTAACAAACATCCAATTATGTGTACTAAAAAAAATTATGTTCTTTGGAAACTTTTTAGTCAGGAATCAGTGATTTAAGTTTACCTTGTGCTTTACTCTTTTGGATTTATGAACAGGGGAAGAAAGACTGCAGTCAATGCACCTCATTCGTTGAGGTTCATTGTCAAGGAGCAAGGAAAATATAGCATTAAGAGGGAAAGTCTCTCATTTGGCTTTTTGTATAAATGTTACACTTCTTCAAGTTCAAGATATTTTATTTCATGCACGTTGTCATCTTCAGCTTCTCCTGAAGAACAAAGTAGCAAGGGTTCTTATAATGATGAAAAGGGATTTAATCGGGTTAATTGTCTTGTTGATGTACTGCATGAATCTGCGACTAATTTTTCACTTGCGGTAGAGTCGCTTAGCTTAGTGCAAAATGGTCCTGAGCTTGCAATGGCATGGATCGGAAAGGATGTGCACCAATGGCATAAGAGAATGTCTTATCAGGTAAGTTGCAAAAATTAACATCTTCAAAATGTTCCTTTGAGAAAAACCAACTTGAAACTGGATGGAGATTTGGTAAACTGGAGTCTAGGTGGCAAAGTATTTGTTGTATATATTGGATTTTGAGGTAAACTGGATTATGCGTTTGGTTAAGGCTTCATTTGGATAAACTTATTGAGCCGACGTTCAGAATTGTAGATTAAGTCATATTTTGTGGGCTTAAATTGGAAGTTGTGGGGTTAAACTCGACTCTGGGTCCAAACTGGACAAAGATAAATGCTTCCGAGCTAAGCCTAAACCATTTGGGTAAACTGGAGTTTTGAAAGTAATGTGAAATTAGGGAAATGTTGTGAAAGTAACATTTAGGCTGTATGATTCAAACAGGTGGCAGTTTACACTTTGATGAAAACTGCAATTGACGTGGAGATTTTGCTTTCTCATGAGAGAACTAATGACTCTTCTCCAGTTAGAAACATGTAAGCAAAATATCTAGTGATTTCAAAATCGACGTTTCAGGTAAACTCTTGTTTGAAAAAATCATCTCTTCATTTTTATGGGAAGTAAAAAGTTAACTTTTTTGCATTTGGATGTGCGATCGAAGCAAACAATGACTTGGTCTTTTTCTTTCATTGAGCTTAAATTGATGAGAAAAGTTCAAAACTAGCTCTCTTACTTTTTATAGTTCCTTATTTTCAGCTTGACTCCTAAGGCAAATTTGTTGGGAAAGGACATAGAAAGCCAACTAAACTCGAAGCATCCTCTATTACTAAACTGGTTTGTAGAGATTGAACTGCCTCGAATTGCAGGATTTTTCGTTCCGTTATTGAAGAAGTGGTCTATGGAATACGCCGGAAGGTTTGCTCAATTAGTAAAAAGTAAATAAATTTATTCATCTTGTAATTAATTAAAGATAGAGCTCTAAAACATTTAAAAAAAAAAAAAACTATATATGCATTCAGTGGTGTAGCAGGGATTGTTGTGGCAATGAGCTGCTGTGCTGCAGTAGGGAAACTATATTCAGGACATTATCCATGTCCCTTTGAAATGCCTGATGAGATATTCATAGAGCTCATGGAAATTTCTTACAACCTTGTTTCTGTGGATAAATTGCATAAACTATCCATAGAGGCTGGATTTGAACATGATTTTCTGAATCATTTCGGTAAAAAGGTTTTCCCAAATAAGAAGAGTGAAGAGTTGATAGAGTTCTGGATCGGATTGGCTCAAGAAAAACTCTCTCTAGCATTTCAACAAGAGAGCCTAATTTCAGGTAAGAATAACATTCTCGTTGTCTTCATCTTCAAGTTCCTATTTTGTAATAAAAAATTTGAATATGTTGTCCAGGTCAACCCCGTGATTTGGCTACTTTAGGATTATTTGCTTATCTAGGAAGGAAGACAAGGTTGTTCATATCAAAAATGGGGATAAAGGATCTTGATGAACCGGTTATGGACTTTCTTAGGTAGATTAATTAATTACTAAACATATTATCACACATTATTAGAAGTGGAATTAAATTATTAAAATATGATTAAATGTTAACCTTCAATGCAGCTACTTAGAATGTGGGAGCCTTTTTATTTATCCCGAATTATCTTCTATACGAACTTATCAACTATTCATAGAGGTAGAAGTGTCCTTTGTTTTTTCTCTTATTATTATTATTTTTTCCTTCTATCATATAAAAACGATCATAAGGTGTTGTATACAAGGTACTATGCTTTTTGGCTTTTGTTTTCTGCAGATAGTGACTGATGAGATTGGATGGTTGGATTTTTATGGGGAATTTAATTTGGTATGTCCTAAGGAGAGGAAATCCAAGAAAAACCATGCTATTCAAGCAGAGAAAGAGATAATTCTATCAGCAATTTTCACAACCTGTTATGATTTTTTCTCCGGGTTTGCTCACTTAAATCGCTCTACTCAACAGCTCTTAGATGCCAAGTTACTATCATTCTTGCTGCGAAGGTATATCCACTAATCATCTCCTCATCTTTCATTCCTAAATCCAGTGTTTTTTTTTTCCACATCTTTGTAGTCAGAGCCTGTTAACAATTTGTATGGAAGACTACTGGGCTGCTTATGATAAATCAAGGTATATTAATTATATATGCTCATATTTTACCCGGTTCGTTTGCACTGCCCAAGTGGAGAAGAAGAATAATTATAACAATGATGATGCATTACATAATATGCTTTTGTTAGTCTCCAGATCATGGAAGTGGGGCCCACTAAAACTCCGACCAAGTTAACATTTGCATTGGAGGCACCACAACAAAAGTCCAGTGACTTGATGACGAACCAGGGTTGGTCTAGAAATGATTTCGGACAGGTGTCTAAACAGACAAAGGTGCAAAAACAAGAAAAAATCTTCATTCTAAACTGCCTTTGATTTAAGCTAAGACATTATACCTATCTGCTTATAACTCAGGCTAGTACTACTTGGCATATGAAATTCATTAAGAAATACAGCATGAAGTTGGCATCTACAAGCTCTGTAAGTAATTCCCTTATTCTGCTCAATCCCAAATTTGTTACCTTATGATTTTTTTTTTTTTTTTTGTTATGTTTTTGGGTGCTAATATTGGACAACTGGATTGTTTGGAAAAAGGATGTCTTTATGGGTACTAGATTACTTTTCATGGACTTTAAGATTGCTCTGGAGCTACTAACAAGGCAACTGCACGGCCGGAAAATCACAGAGCGGGAAAGAAAGAAGCTAAAAGAAACTTTAAACGACTTCATCTCACTTATCCCGGTTACGATTCTAATGCTTCTTCCTGTAAGCTTTTTGGTCAGCTTCACCAGCTTTTTAGTCAGCTTCACTCTCGTACCTTTTCATGTATGAAGCAAAGCTCGAATAATGACTTAAAATCAATCTCGTATTTCTTGTCTGTATTTTTCAGGTATCTGCAATTGGTCATGCAGCTATACTAGCAGCAATCAAGAAGTACATGCCATACCTGGTAAAAACATTAATCATCTGATCCGGTTAAGTCAAGTTTACAAACTGTAGTTTTAAATGGTTTTCCAAATACACAAGGGTGAACTTTTTATATTGACATAAATGTTTGCTGTATCTTCCCAGATCCCATCTCCGTATTCTTCCGAGCGGCTGGACACGGTCAAACAACTACAGAAAACTAAGAAGATGGCAGTTCAGTCATGGATCAAACTCGAAGATCCTTCATCCTTTCGGAGATCATAACTACTGTCTCATTTGCCAAGTTGTGGTCCCGTTGAATTCACATTTTGCAACCTTCGTTTGTTAATAATTTTTTAAAAAAAAAACCGACCCGTATCATTTGACACTTCAGATTGAAAAATACAATGAAACTAGTGGAACAAAATATTTTTTATTGACATTATCACAAAGTGCTTGAATTGCATTCATTCATTACAAGAATCTCAGGAGAGGAAAACATAAGCAAATAAGAACAAAATGGATAAGAAGGAAGAACGCACTCTACATGTCTATCCCCATAATTTGCAGGACCAGAAAACTGACCAAGTTAAGCTACATAATATATCATCCAACCGTAATTTGTATGGCAGAAATTGCTCAAATCGGCCCAGCTCTCCCTGTCGTTTGCTGGTTGTTACCATTCTGCTGACTCTCTCTTGTGTAGTGTCTCCACGTCAAGATTGCAAACAAGAGAATACAAAACCCTGCTGAAAAAAGTTTTATAACCTGTTTCTCTGGTTCTGAACTCGAAGGAGAAAGCACGATGCTTTAGATTCAAACTATCCTCTTTAGATCACGGGTGGCTGAAAGATGGTCCTGCAAAATACAAAACCATGCACAAAAAGAGAGAGTCGATGAACGGAATCATGGATATTAGTTTAATTGCATTGAAAAGCTTATAGCATCGTCGAGAGACAAGATTGATTTACTGTCAGCACAGCATTCTTGACCTTCCATCCATCATATCAATAACGTATTTAATTAGTTAGTTAAAAATTGAATTGTGAGAAGTGAAAGCTGGCACGCCTAAAATTTACCAGCACAACCATGATGCATTATATCCTATTAGGAACGAGAGTAATTAATAGAGGGCAGTTGAACCGAAATGGAAACAAAATATTACTAACCGAGATAAAATCGAATGCTCTGGTTTCCTCCTTCTTTGAACCGTTCATCATTGAGGTAGGAGGTTGGTTTGAAAAATTAGGCTGAAATATATCTGGGAAGGGCGAGGGAAAGCCGCCTCCCATAGCTCCAGCATTTTGGGGGTTCCCATTTTGTTGGAAGCTTGACATTGTTGCAAGAAACTGTTGTTGAGCCAAGAGATTCCCCACGGCACCGTAATTTATCGGCTGAGCAAAGGCTGGATTCAACATCATGTCAGGAGGTATATTGTAAGCCATTGCACCCTGTGGAAACATAGCATTTGCATTCATCCCGACTAACTGAGGACTGAAGATGCCATTCAAAGCATCATTAGAATTTTGCCTATTGGATTGACTATTTGCATCTGCAAATAAAGTTTCAGAGAGTTCTCCAGGTGAGTTTCCTTTCCCCTTATTCTTCGAGGTATCCTCATGAATGGATAAACCTGACATTAAATTATCAACACCATTTCCATTGGGTTCTGGTTTTAGTGGATCAAGATTTGATCCAAAAATATCGAATGGATTGGATTCATCTTTCTTTCCTGCCATATGATTCTCATTAGCTTCCCGTTTATCATCAACACTCAACCCAGAAAAGAGATCATTTTCACGATCTCTGTTCTCAGTAGTGTGAAACGACACATCTGAGAAGGGGTCGTCATCATTTTTAGGCTCACTAGTGCTTAAACCACTGCTCATACCATCTCCAAATAAATCATCTATTAGAGGGGTGGCAGAGGCGTTGAGCTTAGCAATGTTCTGATCACTTTGATGCCTTATAGACTCCTCTGTTCCATTATAATCACTTGGATCACCAGTATCTATTAAGTCAGGCATCTGGTAAACATTACTAGTCTCATTAGTGGCAGCCTTTTCTGAATTGTTTCCTATGGTGCCTGTTTGCTCTCCACCAAGAAGGGCCAAAACCTGTACACAAAGACCAGCAGCAGTAAAGAGATTACTTCACCCAGTTAAGTCGTTAAAGAAACATGCTATCCTATGCTACATCTGACCTCTTCACTGTGTACTTGGCAGAAAATAACAATAATCAAGCTTTCTATGATTAACTAATCAAGAAACAGCGACATCGCAGAAAGCATTAGATTTCTCTCTTATTTAGAGTAAGAAACTGTATGAATTTTTTATTTTATTTTGCAGGCAATGCTAAATTACAGACTTCGCTCATAAGAATTTCTAAGGGTAACTTTCATCACACTTCCTATTTACTCAATTATTTTAACTGCTTATTCCGATAGTCATATACTATTACAATTACATTTAGTAAGGGAAGGAGGGGAAGTTAGTGGCTACCTTATTAGCCTTTTCCCTTAAAGAAGCTTGAGGAGACTCGGAGCATCTGATCACCGCATCTTGGTTTTCAGTAAAATAAGAGGCCACAATTACAAAATGTTCATCATCCGATTTCCTTAAAATTGACTCGAGGACACAAACAGCTTTCATACGGACCTGAAAGAGAAGATTCCCACAAAAATAAGGAGATGTAAAGACAATATGAGTTCAACTAACTTCTAGTTTGATATATCCCCCCCAACCAAAAAAAGAAAACACCACATATGGAATAAAAATAGCAGTGGGGAAAGATAAACAAAAGGAAAAGCAAGAGAAAAGAAGGAATCTGTGTGTTCTTATTGTGTATTGAAACAGAATATCAACAGTATGGGATACCTGCCACAAAGGTGATTTGAGCTTTGATTCAATAGCACGACTTAATGCCAGTGCATCAAAGTGGGCCGCCTCCATAAGAAAAGCCTGAATAGCATCTCGACTGGGTTGTAAGCGTACACCACCTGATGTCGCAATTGTCTCCAACAACCTCTCCTCCCTACTCTTGTTCTCTGAAAAGCTTGAACTTGAGACCCCATTGGTTACTTCCAGCTTAGGTCCACTACTCACATTCTTCAAAATTCCAAAACTACCCTGAGTACCCTCATTGTGATATTCAGCTGACTCGTATCTTCTATCATAACCATTTTCTATAGTCAATGACCTTCGAAGATTTGGACTCCTGTAGGTTCCTGGGTCATTCTTTCTTGATGAATTGCCTTGCGTGAAATTACCAAATCCCTGCTTTAAGGTCGCACTTCCAAGACCAACTACCTCGCTTAGAAATGATTTTTTGTCTTCACTTGCTGGCATTTCATAGTTTGTACTCCCAAAACCTTGAATTCTCTTGTTAATATCTTCAGAAGGAGCGGGCTTGTTGTCCTCTGCAGAGAAGATAGCAGATATAGTCTCCTGAGTAGTGTCCCTGACCGCCTTATTGAGTGCATCCCCTTTAAGAGGATCCAACTGTCCTTTGTAATGAAGTAACTGCCGAACAGCCACTGAATTCCTCTGCATTTCCCTTCTGAACTCCGAACCTGATTTCCCAACTGCATATTTAATCAACCTAAGAGCCTGCAGAATAATTGACCGCAAAAGATATTGGCATGACTTACTTACATTGTCCAATCCTTGGAAAAATTTGCATCAATTCCTAGTTGATCTTTTTCATTTCATCTGAAGATTTTGGCTATTAGAGTAGCAAAACTAACCAATTAATCAAGCTAAGCTACTAAAGAAAGTCAGAAGATAGTGTCTGGTAAAAGTTGCGGGGAGATATACAATTCATACACCAAATGAAAGTTGAAACTAGAGTTAACTCCAAATTTAAGGAAATAAGCAATCACAACAAACAATCACCAGACAAAACCTTTCCGACATTACCGCATTCTCTCATTCATAATTTGCAGCGTTTATTGAGAATCATTAGAAAAAAATAAGGAAGCAACAATATATTTAAGACGAAAAATTCAATATGCCTTCAATCTTGGTCCTTTGCAAGAGATAAGAGGCGAAAGAAGAAAATATTGGTTTCCATTTCCTAATCAAAATATCAAATGAAAATGTCATCACTCCTTACTCCCCAGATAGAACCCCATAGTTCAAAGCATAGATTTTTGGCTTTTCTCGCACTTTCTCAGCTATAAACTAAAATCCAAATTACTATCTTTTTATCCGACAATTCAACACTGAGATCTATCAAATCAGAACTAAAAAGGGCAAGAACAACAACTAGGAGGAAAAAAAAAAGTTGCACCTACCTTCTGTTTGACAATTGGGCTCTTATGCTCGAGCCGCTTCAAGATAAACTCCGAGACCTCCTTAACAATACTGACATGAGAGGATCTAAGAAGCTCACAAACCTCCTCCAGTTTGTAAACCGGCGTGACCTTGTCCTCATCCGACGTCGCTCCATCGATCATCCTCGACCTCCAGTACGACTCCACCGCTCTTCGACTCGAATCCATATCGCACCAATCAAGACCAGCGAAATCTTCAAAAACCAACCAGCTCAAACCGGATCAGATTAAAATTCTAATCCTAATCCAAAAACCCCGGAACCGCAACGATCCAGGGCAGAATTTCCCTCCCGATCCACGTACAATATACCATGCAAGATTGAATCAAAGGCGAAACGGAATTTGAACCACAAAGATTCGAAATTCGGTAGGGAATCAGGAAAGGAAGAAGCAAAAGAGCCTGAATTGATATAGAATTGGTTAGGTTTCGAGGGAGAAAGGGAGAAAGGGAGAAAGGAGAAAGTTTGATCGCAGATTCGAAGAAAGGAAGATGACGAGTAGGAAGGAGAGAGACAGTGAGGAAGACGTCGTCTTGGGCCGCGTGGGTGGGAGTTCCCCCCCCCCCCCCCCCCCCCTCTCTGTGATGCTCATTTACGTAAAAAAAAACGCCACGTGTCCAAATGTTGGTTTTTATCTGTGTAATAGTCTTTTCCACCTTTCTCTCTTGATTTTGATTCAAAAAATAAGACACAATAAGCCGTTAGATTTTGGAGAATTTTTATAAACAGTGATGGAGTAGATATTTACCATCCAAATCAAGCTATGTCTTGATAAATAATGACGTAATAAATCGTATTAATATTTTTTGAGGATAGTGAGAAGATGAATATTTGAGAATCATATCATAAGAGAAGTCCACGTGGCAGATGAAGTGGCAGAAGATCCGAGCTCAATTGGTCACGAGGGATTGAACGGGTTCATCGAGAATCATATGTAAAAGCCTCCTGCCCAATTATGATATTAATTTCACGATGCATGTAAACTATTGCTAAGTAGTTTCCCTTTGTAGCTAGTTTCCTTCCTGTGCTTATCGGTTTGGATCTTCATCCGTCCTTGAGCTTTGGAAATATTGGCTCGCAAAGACTCCAACAAGGCAGACCTATCTGAGAGCAAAGGGTCTGCAGCTACGATCGGAGAAGACCCCGCAACGTACGCTGGTATCGTAGGAGTAACTTTGCCAAAAACTGCCTCGTATGGTGTCATCTTGATTGCATTCTGAAAAGTCGTGTTATAGCATAACTCGGCCAATAAAAGAAATTGGAACCATTTACTGGGCTGCTCATGAACAAATGACTGTAAGTACTGCTCCAGACACCTATTTAATACCTCTGTCTGCCCATCAGACTGTGGATGATAGGCAATGGACATGTGCAAGGACGTTCCACTCAATTTGAACAGCTCCCACCAAAATTTATTAACAAAAATTGGATCACGAAAAACCATTAAAAGGAGGTAAGCCTGTTATAAAATCGAGAGAGATGTCTTCCCAAATGTTAGTTGGAACCGGCAAAGGCTGCAATAACCCAGCTGGAGAAGCAGTTGAATACATCATTTGGCAAGTTTGACAATTTAAGATGAATCGGCGAACATCGTTAGCCATACCTTCCCAGAAAAAAATAGAGGACAATCTAGACAGTGTCTTCATAATCCCTACATGACCTGCAAGAGTTGTAGAGTGGAACTCAAATAGAACCGAATGATTAAGTGGAGAAGTGGGGCAAAGGATAATTTTGTTATGTTTGAAGAGCAGACCATCTTTGAAGAGTAGGGTGGTGGAAGTGGGCTTAGTAGCTTGAAGCTTGGCAATAAGTTGCTGATAGTAAGGGTCAGAGGCAACTTCATTCCTAATATCATCCAAAATACTATATAATGGAATAAAAAAAAGGAGGGAAATTGGCCGGAGTGGGTGGGATTTGAGGGAAATTTACGTGAAAGAGCGTCAGCCACAGTATTCAGTTTGCCCGGTTTGTAGGTGATCTTAAAATCAAAATCAATCAAGTTAACCAAGTACTTTTGTTACTGAGGTGTTTAGATTTCCTGGCTCCAAATGTCCTTCAAGCTATGATGGTCTGTTTGGATAACAAAGTGTGACCCTAGAAGGCATTGGCGCCCATTTACTAACGGCCTGAGTAACGTTGTACAGTTCCCTCACATAAGTGGAAGACTTGGACATTTTTGGATTAAGTTTCTTGCTGAAAAAAGCTATGGAGTGGTCATTTTGCAATAGGACAGCACCTATACCGGAACCAAAAGCATCAGTTTAGATAGTGAAGGTTTTAGAGAAATCTGGAAGGGTGAGGACTGGGGTATGGGTCAAGACCGATTTCAGCTTTGTCAAAGGCTGATTGAGCTTCCGTGGTCCATATGAATTTGTCTTTTTTTGAGCAAGTCAGTTAGCGGACTAGCAATGGACGCATAGCCAAGGACTTTTCTATAATAATCGGATAATCCCAATAAACCTCTCGAGGTTTTCAAATTGTGAAGAGTTGGCCAAACATTGATGGACTCAAGTTTGTTTGGATCGGGTTCAACACCTAAGGCAGTGACAACATGACCAAGATACTCAATCCTAGAGAGACCAAATGAACACTTAGATTTTTTTACAAAGAAGGAATTGTTTCATAGACATAAGGGGAAATATTTCAAATGAATCAGATGCTCATCTAGAGACCAACTATAGACCAAGATATCGTCGAAAAACACTATGAAAGACTTCCTAAGGAAAAGTTTAAAGTCTAGATTCATTGAAGTTTGCAAGGTTGAGGGGGTATTTGTAAGACCCAAAGGCATAATGACAAACTCGTAATAGTCCTCGTGAGTCCAAAAAGCTGTTTTTGAAATATCATGTGGATGGACCCTAATTTGATGGTAACCGGCTCTAATATCTATTTTGGAAAAGATTGTTGCGACATGCAATTCATCAATCAGTTCATCAATGGCTGTGATTGGAAATTTGTCCTTGACCGTATCAAGGCCCAATAATCGACACATAATCTCCACGTGCCATCTTTTTTTTTTTAACCAACAACACTGGGTATGAGAAGGGGCATGGCTATGTCGTATCACCCATGTTTTGAGCATTTCAGCAACCAATGTCTCCATTTTAGATTTTTGGAAGTGCGGATACCGTTATGGTTTAACATTGATGGTTGGGTATTGGGGAGAAGGTGGATTTTATGATCAATTTCTCTAAAGGATGGTAGTCCATTTGGTTCCACAAACACATCATCATACACATCAGTAAGGAAAAAAGTTTAGAGTCAAAATTTTGTACCTCTAATGAAGTCTAAGAAGTGGTAGTGAGAGAAAACAACTGGAAGCAATCCTAAATGCCCTATGTTTTGGATTGTCTGCATAGCTGATGTAGGTGTACTGGTTCCACATTCATCAAAGGCTCTCCCTGTAATTTCACCAATTTGACCAACCAAATAAACTCCATGTACAGATTTTTGTAATCCATGATGATTCTGCCAAGTATTTATAACCACACCCAAAACACATCAGCACCCTTCAATTGCGATACATAAAAATCAATCTCGAATGAGTGACCTCCCAATTCAATTTGAACCTGAGGACAATAACCCTCGCATTGTATCAACTCGCCGTTGCCAATTAACAAGTTGAAATGAGGTGATTCACACACTGGAAGTTTCAGGAATTTCGCGACTCTTTCTTGGATGAAGTTCTGCGTACTTCCTCCATCGATTAAGGTTTGGACATTCAATCCACCAATCACGCCCTTCATACATAATGTTCTCGGACAGATCTGCCCCCGTATCCCCTACTGCCTCTTCAACGGTTATAGACTCCACGGGGGACACTCTGAAAGTTGATTATTATCCCCCTCATCACATATCACTAACATAAACAACTTCCTCTTACATTTATGTACCATAGAGAACTTTTTGTGACTTTGTCACAATTGTAACAAAGCCTTTTCTCCCTTCGAGCTAACATTCCCGCCGTTGTTAATTTTTTAATGGCATATAGAGGCAATTTGGGTTGAGTGTTTGAGATCAGTGGAGGCATTTATGGTGTAGGCAATAGCGGTAGAAGAGTCAAGGCTTCAGGTTGTTCTGATTCTTGGTAAACCAAGTCTTGTCCACTCACTGCCTGGTGGATGATTTAGTATCGCCAATGTTAGGGAAAGCTAAACGGTAGCTTCAGCTCCAATGTTAGGGATGAGGGTGACGCTTGGTGCCCTCGGTCTGGGTGGCTGGGTCAGAGTGGGGGGATAAATGATTGGAACCTAATCCCGATTGGATGAGGTTGACCCCCCCTCCTTCTCCCTACAGTCCGCCTCTTGGAGATGAGGGCGACCCTATTAGCAATGGACCCCACATGTCAGAAGTATGGGCCAACATGGCCTAATTTTATAAGCATGTCCAGTAAGATTTTGTCTCAATACTAAATATATAAAAGGGGTCATCTTTCATTAAGAGAAGGTATATCACTTTACCATAATAATCGACTTCCACAAATTCTCTCTAAACCCT
Source organism: Coriaria nepalensis (assembly GCA_027186245.1). Lineage (NCBI taxonomy): Eukaryota > Viridiplantae > Streptophyta > Magnoliopsida > Cucurbitales > Coriariaceae > Coriaria > Coriaria nepalensis. The sequence continues at coordinate 1,711,446 of CP114482.1, forward strand.
TATTGATTTAGTTATTGGATAATATATGTCAGCCGTCATCCTAACATTAAAGTAGGTCCGCCCAATTTTGGTGCATATTAGTAGTTACGGATCCATTTTTCTAAATGAAAATTCACATTAAAAATTTTGTGTAGGTCTTTACTGCCTCATTCAGCCAATAACATGAGCTGGAATCCATCAGATTTAATAATTCCACCTCTGATGTCGCCTATGAAGAATATTTAAAGGTAGCCGGAGAAAGAAACCACCTCAACCTATGGATAGGGGCCGGTTGATTAGAAATTCGACCCTACAGTGCAATAGTATGAGCCATCGAACTCACTTATGACGCGACTTATCAAACGGTTGGAAGCGGTATAGAGAGGGTCAAAGAATACAACAACCTATTTTTTTAATTATTTAGAATAACTCAGTTAATATTTATTGTCGACTGAGCTGATATGCCCACCACATAAATGGGCTCGCCGTGAGGGGAAGCTGCTTAATATCGGTATTTCTACATAGACACAAGCCAATGAACAAGAGATTATGACGGTTATCCCACTCTGCCCTCCTGATTTTCCGCCATACCAACCTTAAGGATGTCTCGACCATCCTTTACCGATGAATGAGCCAACCTGTCAATTAGGGTGAGCGCCGCCTTCTCCACTAAGAGGATATGCCGGTAAATTTCTCAATGGAAAATTTATGATACCTCCAAGATATCATCTGCTATCTTTTCAATTAGCCTTTGACTGACAAAGTACGAGAAAATGACTAATGCAAGTTCCACAATTCATACCACCATCAAATGAACGATTATCTTACTTTCTGATAATGCATTTAGGTTCAAATCGAGAAAGGTCTTCTAATCTTCAAGTTGCCATCTCCGATGGGTGAGGACACAAACACTTTCGCGCCAACCGTCAACTCGGTCGCTGCCGATATTCAACTTTTTTCCCATCAACAAAGAGAGGTGTCGACCTATGATAAAAGAGATTATTCCTTGATGAATACTTGGAATACTCTAATTAACGGTCTAAGATGTCTCATCTGCTCGATAATAATAAAGTCTCATTTGGCCAATCTCGAACCAAATTATTGTCGATACTATCGAAGGAAGCTCTACCTTGATTCTGAGGTAGCCTCGGTTGAAACTTCTTACAATAGATCGATTGACCCGGTAGTCAAAAGCCAACCGACCTTTAGTCATAACTCACGGATGGTCATATCACCTCGGCTGACCACCACAGTATGGCAATGCCTATAACACCCAAAGTGTCAAAAAGTGAATTTTCATACCAGGGAACGAGGCGAACAGCGCAAATGCCAAGCCGCTCTAAAAGAAGTAATAATGGGGAACCACCCATTCTTGACCATCTTGGACGAAAATTCTCTTACATAAATAAACCCTAAAGTTTTCAGCCTTGTCAGCCAAAAATCCCTTAGGGATATCACTATTTTTAGCAAACACTATTTTTTTTATGTATTTGGTGGCCGAAAATTATCATAAAGGTACTCAACATTTCTCCCGATTAGATATTTTTCATTTAAAATCGGTCAAAGTTGTTGTTAAAGTAATCAATTTTTTGACCGGTTCATATTAAATTCAGCTGAAATATCATATAATCTTTGAAAAATATGTTTGAGAAAGAAATCTCATCAAAGAATAGTATTATGAGTTCTTTGGGTTTTCTGTAAACTTTTCAATGGACAAAAAATTGGTAATTTTTAATAATTTCGTCGATTAGCCAAGATTTTTTAAAGATTAATAAATTCGCTTTATTATTTTTGGATCGACCGAATTGATGGAGATTACGTTTTAAGATTTATATGGCCATATCGCCTAAAGTAAAATGTCGTGGTCATTAATAATTCTCATTATTCTTGATCTAATGAAAAAGATTAAAGGACTATTTGTTGACGCTATAATTTTTTTAGACACGTGGTGGAAGGTAATTTGATTGAAAATTCAAATTAAATATAAATCGATTAGTAATAATTAAACTAATTAATTAATATTAAATAATTAATGTAACTGATCAAACATTAATTTTAAATGAATAATAATTAATTCTGATCTACGGGAAAAAAAAAAAAAAAAAAACTCATCTTCGGTTCTTCTGTGAAATAACAAGCGATCATAGAAACTAAAATAGAGAAGGGTAGACAATGAAGATAAATATATATAAATTGAATTATAAATTTTAAAATTAAAGTTCTTAGAGTCAAGAATAAACATTATTTAACTGTGTAGGAACATAACCAGTGGAGTTTTACTCTCCCCTCTCTTTCTCTCTCTCTTTCTCAACCTCAACCTCACTTTCTTCCACCACTCTTCACTCGCCACAGCGATATCCATGAGCTTCGATACCATCAGAGTCCAGAGCTCTTCGCATCCGCTAAGTCCTCCAGCCAGCAGAAGACTCGAACGCGTCTTCTCCTCTCGGAGATCTCATCAGCATAGTGACGAAGACGACGTCGACGTGTCCAAGACCAAGAAAAACAGCCATTTTTCGCTGTTAACGACTAGGTTTACCAACTACATGGCTCGAATCGGACCTATCTGGCTCTGTCTCGGTGTTGTGGCCTTAATCTTCCTCTTCATCTCCTCCTTGATATTCTTCCACTCTCGCAGTTTCGTCTGCGTTTCGTCGTATAATTCCATCTCGCGCTATGGATTCTTTGGATTTGATGGACTCGCGTCGGATTTTGGATCACTCGGCGTGCCTTGGTGTAAGTTTCCTAACCTTCCTCTCTTTCACGTCCCCTTCTCGGCAATGTTGAATTTTCGATCTGATCCCCTCCCCTTAGAGATTTCTAGCTTTTTCGGTTTTAGATCTGGATTTGTTTTGATGCTGAATAGGAATATTTTGGGTTGAGAACGTCTGTTTGGATTCCAATAATAAGTGGGAAGATTGTAGAAATGAAACTTCTGTTTGTAAATTAGACAACATTTTGGGAATTCCGGAAAATTAGTTACTAGTAAGCTGATAAGTGAAAGTATCTTAGATAGGAAGCTAAAGCAAAAGAAAATCACAACCGTTCTTCTAAAAACTATGACCATTTAGATAACTTTTGGATGGAAGTGATTCGTTCGGCTTTGTCTCACTTTGATTTGATGTGGCAAAGCGGTTGAATTGAATCGTTTAATAAGATTATTGATTGCAGAAAGGTGTGATAGTGGCATCTTATCTAGCTATAAAGTCTGCTTTTTGCAATGTAGAAGTTGGTCCCTTCTTATTTTCATTGAATCCAGTTCATTGCTCTAGGTTCAAGTTTCAAATTTTGAAGTTCTTTAACTTGCTCTTATCCTTATAAGTATATCCTTGGCAAAAGGCAGAGCGAAACTTGGAAGAACGGTTGAATGGACATCCAAGGATTTACTGAAGGGCTTAGAAGAGTTTGTGCCGATTTATGCTAACCGACCCATAAAAAACAACATGTTTGGAATGGGCTTAGACCATAGCTTTGGGCTCTGGTTCATTGCCCGATGGTTGAAGCCAGAGCTTATGATTGAGAGTGGTGCTTTCAAGGGCCATTCTACATGGGTTTTGCGGCAAGCAATGCCAGACACACGAATTATTTCCCTTTCACCTAGGCACCCAGAAAAGTATTTGAAGAAGGGGCCTGCTTATGTTGATGGAAATTGCACCTACTTTGCTGGAAAGGACTTTGTAGATTTTGGAAGTCTCGATTGGAAAAGTGTGATGAAGAAACATGGTGTGAAAGATCTTAGTCGTGTCCTTATTTTTTTCGACGACCATCAGAATGAATTAAAGAGGTAAACTAAGGTATTTTCTTTTTGAATGGTTTTTTATACATTTGCTTAGTGCTCACTCGTTTCCATATTGCGGTTTTTGATTAACAGAATAAAACAGGCTCTTAATGCTGGTTTTCGACATCTTGTTTTTGAGGATAATTATGATACGGGGACAGGAGATCATTATTCTTTACGGCAGATATGTGATCAATCTTACATAAGAGGTGCTTTCTCTTCCACTTTGTACTCATATTCCTCTGTGCGATTTGAACTATATATATGTTTCCTAATAGTATGCACATTCATCATGCCTTGCCAATTATGGAAGGAGAAATAAATTATTATTCCGTCTTACTTTTCATAATTTTGTTTCCTTGTACTACAAAAGAAAAGAAGAAAAAGTTACACATGCTTCATTTGATAGAGAATTGACAGTAAGTAGATCTTGTGAGGACTGTTGATCTAACAAGTTAGCTTAAGATAGATAGGATCATGGGACGATAAATTTTTTTCTGCTAAGAAAAAAAAAATTTGTGGCAATTTGGTTCTTTGATAGTTTCATTCAAGGAAGTTCTAGCTTAATTAGATCAGTATATATATTATATGATTTAGGAGGGGGCCACAGCTGCTTTAAGGACAGCGATGAAGCTAGAATCAGATCGAAAAGGAAGCAATTCTGGGAAAAAGCCGTCGATATAGAAGAACTCTGTGGGCCAGGTGACGCATGGTGGGGTGTTCGAGGCTACATGAGAGATGATTTTAACCACACTAATAAACCGATTTCTTATTCCGATCACTTTGAAAACAGCCGCTTCATTGAATCGATCCTCGACGTGTATTGGGAGCTCTCTCCTGTGGCTGGCCCGTCCTTGACCCATCAAACTAGGTATGATCCGGCTCGTTCTTCAAGTCCTATTATTGAAGATGGACGATACGGATTGTTCAGACGGCTCGGATTGACTGAATTTGAAAGCTCTGTATTTAATGGATACACTCAAATGGTTTATATTCAGATATCTAAATGATAAAAGTAGCGTTACTGGACAGAGTTTGTGTTAGAGATTAAAAAAAAAAAAAAAAAACAAAACAAAACACTGATAAGATCTAGTTGTCAATTACTTTCCGTTTGTGACAGCGAATTCATCATTTTCCACTTTGAACTATATTTTGTTGCAAAATATCATCTCTTTTCTACTGTAAATAAATTTTTCTTTCTACACTTTTTTTTCTTTATAATTTTTTTTTTTAAAACTTAATTATCTTTTAAATAAAAATTGATTTAAATCCAAATTTATGGTAAAAAAAAAGGAAATTCACAAGCAGGAAGCACTCATCATATGATACAGTTTCAGATTAAAATTCATAATAAAAGCACACCCATTCAGTGATACAAATTTAGAAGAGAAAACTTCCTTCCATCTTTATTAGCTATCTACCTAGTAAGAAAATCTCTCACCTCACTATGTACCAAAAAAAACACAAAAAAAAAGTGGTGGGCCCGGTCCATATCATGTAGGACTAGACTATAGGAGCATCTAATTATCCTATGAGATTGGCTTATATATTCTACCGATATGAGAATGTAGTGGATTTAGGACGTATATCTCACCTCATCATCTCTCATATGAGTTTATAAATTCGTCTCATAAAATACATCTAAGTTCGGCTCTTGCACTTCTCAGTCGCCCTTGGTGCTGCAACAAATGAAGAAATAATTATTTATTTTTATTAAATATAATAATGAAAGAAAAACGTTAAAATGATATGAAATTTAAAAATTAAAAAAAAGGGTAATATTTATAAACCTAGCCCAATTGCTTCTGTGCCTTTCATAATCCTCATCCTCTTGCATGAAAAAGTGAACATCCTGTTTATGACAAGAAGAAAAACATCTAGAAGATTAGACTCAAAATGAAAATGAAAAAAAAAAAAAGAGAAAAAAAGAAGATAAAAATTAAGACTTACTCCCAAGGAACATCACCAACAAGCATCCAATCACCATCCTTGTCTTCATAAGTAAGCACATATTCAGACCCATGAAGAAGATCCTTCAACCCACTCTCACTCAACCCATCATCTCTTTCTTCAACTCCATTACCGTTGTACCTCCCTAATATGAGTCACACAATCATTCATAATAATTAGTTAGAATATTTATCTAATACAAATCTGTAAGTTACCGATTATCATAAGAACTTGAATCGTTAAGAAAAGGAGCTCGAGCCCTCGCTCGTCGAAGGTCTTGAAATCCTTTACAGATCTGGATCCAACTTAAAACATCCGAATTAAGGTAAAGATAAGAGTTTAGCACTTTTGATGTACGTCTTAATTAAAACTTAGACATGGAATACTATATACCATGCAATCATAACCGTACATTATAACTAACGTGTGCAGTTAATGATGGCTCGATAATCTTATCTATATAAGAATTCCTCGTATCAAAATGGACAAAAGATTATTTCTAGAACATGATAGAGTGAGAGAATAAGAGAGAGAGATTACCAATAGTAAAGCAGCTAAACATCTTCTCAAGACACAATGAGAGTTCTTTATAATTGGTGTAAACTTTAAGGTCCACCTTCCTCAAATATGGAGCACCATCCATGCTAACTTTGACATAAAGGCACTCTACACCTGACTTTGATTTTCCTCGTAAATCATCATCACTTTTCTTCATCAAATTAATAGAAGCCATGCTGTTCTTCCTAAATGATCTAATCGGTGGCCATCCCACAGCTTGTGCCCTGTAAAAATTCACACAAAATTATTTAAAGCCCAAGTTAAATTTCAACAAAAAACACTTAAATGAGAAATTAAAAAAAAAAGCTAATAACATAACATAATCTAATTACTTGGAAGCAGGAGGAGAGCAATTCTCAGAAACTTGAAGAACCTTCTTTTCTTGAGCAGTACTTGGCTTTGAAGGTTGAGGAAGAGGATTAGAAGCATCTTCTTCATTAGGACCTAAATCAAGCTGATTAGAGAAAACCCATTTGCCAGAAGGCTCATTAAGGGCATCAGAGAAAACCCATTTTCCAGAAGGCTCATTAAGGGCATCAGAGAAAACCCATTTTCCAGAAGGCTCATTAAGGGCATCAGAGAAAACCCATTTTCCAGAAGGCTCATTAAGGGCATCAGAGAAAACCCTTTTAGCACCCGAGACATGTTTTTGCTTATTGTCATGATCTAAGTGATCTCCTGCAGCTGGTTTATTTTCAGGGTAGTAGGAACCAGGTAAGCCAAGCCTAAGCTCGGTGGAGCTCTTGTCACCTTCTTTAGTTATGATAGAGGAAGAAAAAGATGATGATGGGGAAGTTTTCTCCATTGAATAAGGAGGCTCGGTCAAGCCTATGTAGTCATGTTCTTTGGGCGAAGAAGACATGAATTAGTCAGTAGAGCTTTCGGAAAGCTTATGAGTTTTAATAAACAAAGAGAGAGAGAGAGATGATGAGATGCACAATTGATTTGGTTCAAGGAGAGGAGGGGTTTTTTTTTGTTTATACAACCAAAAGAAGAAGCTTCTTTGGCATTTCTGTTAGCAACTAGCTAGTTAAGCTTCTGTCTCTCTTACCTCCTTTATTATGAAACGCTATGATGAGTTTCAACTCCTTTTTATTCAATTTTCCCATTCTTTTAAATCATCATCTCTCTTTAATCTAAAGATGATGAATGTGTTAACTTATATAAACTTATGGACAAGGTAAATTAGAGCTATAGATACTGATGTTTTATCTCCAACGTCAACGATGTACTATTTAAATATGAGATTAATCACTATTGACACTGTATTTAGCTCGTTAATCTATCTACCTCCCAATATGATTAAAAAAAAAACATACGTAACATATACAAAAAATGTTTCATAATATCAATACTCTGAAACGTTAATAGAAAGACAAAATTTCTTGATGATAACTTGTTTTTGTTCTTCCGTGTTTTATCACTACAAAGTAGGGACTGAAAGTCAATTTCAAACAGATTCAAATAGTAATTTTTGGCCCCCAAAAAACAAAACAAAAACCTGTAGTAGGATAGGAGGGGTTAATATTTGTGTAAATGTATTTTACTATAATATATAAAAAAAAATATATTTTAAAACTGCTAGCCAAACAAGCCGCAATATTCAATCTTTCCACATGTCTATTATCCCCTTATTTCCCACCGACAGATGGGTGGCTGAAATATTAAGCCGGAAAAAAAAAAAAAAACGGTGCGCTTTTGGCAATACCAACATAAACTTGTGCCCTCCACCCAAAAGAAAGGAGACGGAAGTCACACACACGGCTCGAGATTAGAAGAAAATGTAGAAAAAGAAAAGCAACAAAAAAGCTCCAGTGATTTGCCCATCTCTCTTTCTTTCTATTTCAATCATGCCTTTTTTTTTTTTACAAACAAAAACATTCATAGAATCTCTTTTTTAGATTTTTGGCCGGTAGCCGCGATTGGTTCGATTTTTTTTTTTTTTTTTTTTTTTTTAAATGAATAGAACTAAAAATAAATGATGGATGATGAAATATCAACACCCACTTAGTCATATAAATGTTGACCCTTTCCGGTAAACGGAGAAAGCTAAAACTTTGACCGTTTACTTTTAAGTCTTAAAAGGACCAAAAAGCATATGTTACTTTCTTGAAAACAAAATTCGGAACAATAATTCACATTATGTTTTGATAATGTCAATGCCAAACATGGCTAGGGTATAGTTTTCCTAAATTTTGCTACATATTTCATCAATCCCAAAATATCTTATTATAAAACAAATTATTCAGCAGATAACGTTGAATAGTATATTATATGCTTTTAGGGGAAACATTGGATATTATTATACGTATCATGTCTAAAGAATATTTGGAGATCGTATATATTATATATAATACTAGCTAATCATATCTGTCCAATATATACTTTTCATTTTGATTTCTTTAGTTAATTAATTCTTATATAGTTATGTATTTATTTTATTTACTCATCAACTAATAGACATCTAGAGTCATGCATTAAACACATGACTTCATTAAGCTCCATGTGCGTGTCACCATTTTCTATAGTGACAGAAAAATCAATATATATATATATATATATATATATATATATGCTACATAAAGAAGTAGCATGCAACACCCACCAATTTATATATGACCGAACCCGCTTTTCCAACTGCTCGAAATAACCTATCTTTCTTGAAAAACCGAACCGCCCGAACCAATATGCATGGCGGGCATGGTGGTTCCGGTCTTGGAGTTTTTTCGGATTTTGCTGTTGACTGCTCGAACCGATATGCATGCCTCTGTTCTTTTTTTTCTTTTTCTTTTTTGTTCTTTTATTGGGCAGACAGGGACTGTAGATTAGGCCCTAGACAGTAAGTAATGATCCAACCCAAGTGACCAATTTCACAAATCTTTTCATTAGGCCCATTTCCATAATGAAATGGTAATATTGTCATTCGACACCATCCTCTCAATCCAATACCACTTCCTTCTTCCCTCTTTGATTCAATCATCCATGGCTTCCCCTCTGCATCTTAAATCGAGTACTACTACTTTCCTCAGACCTCAATTCCTAAGGCCGTTCACTACTTGAATCTATTATATTATCATGTTCTAACTAGAAAGTGGTTATGATCTAAAGTAACCTATTCAAAGTATTTTAAGGATGAAATAGAAACACAATAGGGGTGAAAATGAATAATATCTAAAATATAAGGAGAAAAATAGAAAACTTTTAATATTTGTAAGGCATAGAATGATAGAATCAAGGCATTGCCTTATCGTTAGAGGTGGCAATCCGGGTTGGCTCGCAAGCAATCTAAGCTTGTTTAGGGTCGGGTCGGGCAAGGCCTAGGCCAAGCCATAAATCCTTCGATTCACCCCGAATCCAAATTCATATACTACCCAAAAATGGGGAGTTTTGTTTTATATGTAAATATAGTCGTATTATATATTAAATAAATTTTATGATTCAATAAAATTTAAATTATTTAATCCACACGGTAGAGCTTTAGACCAAAATAACCTCGGGAGTTTTTTCAGTGAAGGCCGACCGAATGTTCATCATTCAGTAACGAAGGAGAGAGAGAGAGAGAGAGCACCATTTTTAACTGCAGCCCTCTTCTCTAACCGCCCTTTTCTGAAAATTGCAGCAGCTCATCGGAGCAGAGCAGGGCTGCACCTCCCTCTCTCTCTCTCTCTCTCTGCATTCTCTAGAGAGATATGGTTCGAGATAACCTAGCAACTTCCTCCTTCTCCTCTTCTTCATCGTTATCATCAACAGCTTCAACCAGTAGTAACTCCAATCTTCTACCTCCACCTGAGGATGCCTGGATTCATTCTCATCGCACACTACTTTCTCACTGGAAATCTCTTTCTCGCTCTTATCGGGTACGTATTTTTCCTCTCAATTTCTTTTCTCCCTCGTAACTCCACTGTTATTGCTATTGTTTTTGCTCAGTGGAAACGGTTTGCCTCAACTTTGCAACTTAGGGTTTCATTTCTGGCTTTATTTCTGAAGATTTTTGTGAAGACTTTAGATTGAGATGAGCTCTATTGATTTGAAATCATTTTATGTAACTCTATCTCGAACATTTGTTTTGTAGTCAACAGTCCCAATTTCGATATCGAGAGTTAACCAGATCGATGCTGCAAGATTGGATTTTGAAATGTCAGGCATGTTGAAAGAACAGCTTGTGAAGGTCTTCTCTTTGATGAAGGTACATCTTCTCAATCTTGTTCAATATTGAGATGTTGTCACTTAATAAAGCGTATAGATTGGTTTCAATGTTTGTTTGGAAACGATAAATCAAAGCTGTCTCTCCTCTTTGTTGGGATTAGCCAGGAATATTATTTCAATATGAAGCAGAGCTTGACGCTTTCTTGGAGTTTCTCATTTGGCGGTTCTCTATTTGGGTAGATAAGCCTACCCCGGGAATTGCTCTTATGAATTTGAGGTATAGGGATGAATGCGCAAGGGAAGCTGCAGGAAAAGGTATAATCTTCTATATGTCTATTGCCTGTGTGACTGTAGCATGATAACCAAAGTGGATGTTGGTATTGGATGATCAAGTAGATTTATAGAGAAGATAGATGTGCTTATGAACCTACTCGTTTGTTTATTAGCTGTGGGTGTGAAAACCTGCACCTGCAATTTATTAAGGCCTAAATCAATAAATCAAAAGCTTTAATATCTTTTCATCGTGTCCTTTTGCTTCTTTGATAACTCTTCCTAAATTATGACCTACATGTTTGATCATATAACTCTTAAGGTACGTAAAAAGTAGTTTCTTTCTATTGGATGTGTATTAAATGAGATTTGATTTACATAAAATAATACCTAATCAATGAAGATAAGTAAACTTTTTGATGATGTGATGTTTATGGTGATATTCCTGATAGCACCTCATTAGATGTAGCTTTTACTTGTTTATTCTTTTTCATTATTTATAACTTCTATCATCTGCTTCGTCCTTATGGGCTTCATCTTCCATACAGTCAGATCTGGATTAGAAGGACCTGGACTCACTGTTGCTCAAAAGATTTGGTATTGTGTTGCTACTGTCGGTGGCCAGTACCTTTGGGCTCGTTTACAATCATTCTCTGCATTTCGTAGGTGGGGTGATTCTGAGCAGGTATTCTCACGAATTTTGCTCTCTCAACCTCTTTTGACCTTCTTCAGATGATGCATTAACTGTTTCATGAAATAGGCATTGATATATTTTTTTATTTGTTCAGAGGCCGGTCGCCCGGCGAGCATGGCTCGTGATGCAACGTATAGAAGGAATCTATAAAGCTGCCTCATTTGGCAATCTGCTTATATTTCTTTACACAGGAAGGTATATTTTTTCTAGCAGACTGTCATTTTTTTAAATATGCTAGCGTGACGAATCCATTCAGAAGAACTTTTTATTGGGGACATGAAGATGTTGTGCGTATCATTTGAGCTCATTCTTTCTCAACAAATAATAAATTAAAAATTATGTGAAACGATACTGAACATTGTTACTTAGCAACTTCATGGAAGTTATGTTGGAGAAGGAAGGGTTGGTCAGGGTTTTTTTTCCCCCTCTTTGGGGGGGGGGGGGTAGGGGAGGGAGAACATCATTGTTTGTGGTCCTAGGATTCATCCATTTTATTTGTATGGGGCTAAATTCAGATTAGTTTTGGGCCTTAAGATTGATGGTGCTAGTATTTAAAAAGCAGTTTAACTTTGTGGACAAATTTCTTTGCATCTTGTTCTTAAATTTATTTCATCCAGTGCCATATTTGTTTCATCCATCTATTTATGTCGCATCAATGCATTAACAGAACTACATTTGTGATTGTTGAAAGTGAAAATTCACTCAGTGAGAAGTTCTAAGTTGACCTGAGCAGTTTAAACTTTTGAAACAACTCTGAGCTCTCGATATCTGTTCATAGTGCTGGTATGTTGCAGGTATAGAAATCTCATTGAAAGAGCTCTAAGAGCTAGACTAGTTTACGGAACTCCTAATATGAACAGAGCAGTTAGCTTTGAGTACATGAACCGTCAATTAGTGTGGAATGAATTCTCGGTAAGTATCTTATCCCACTCCCCACGGTACAAAACTGCCCTTGTATCTATTCCTCTATGTGAATGTCTCTAAAACTCACTTCTCTCCTGCTGATTGCAGGAAATGTTGTTGCTGCTTCTTCCTCTACTAAACTCATCATCAGTTAGAAACTTTCTTCAACCATTTTCCAGGGATAAATCCTCAACCTCCTCAGGGGACGATAGTGAAATCACTTGCCCTGTTTGCCTAGCAACTCCAACTATTCCATTTCTTGCTCTTCCATGTCAACACAGGTCTGTCAATCTATAACTCTTTAGTTACATAGGAAGAAGAAAAAATGAAATTGCTTGACAAGATCTGTTATTACTCTTTTCTGGCAGATACTGTTACTACTGCCTTGGGACAAGGTGTGCTGCTTCTCCAACGTTCAGATGTCCCAAATGCAATGAACCCGTCATTGCTATGCAGCGGCATGCTGTAATCACGAATTCAGTTCCAAAACAGTGAACCCACAAAAAAAAAAAAAAAAAAAAAAAGGAAGGGAAGAAATTAAATTAGAACAATAATAATACTTGAAAAGGGGAATCAAATTCATTGTAGAAGTATCTTCTTGTTCCTGTGGTAAGTGAGGGTGGAAGGTTTTCGATCCCGACCATCTTCCATGTATTCATAACTCAGATTCTCAGTTTCTTTTAACTTTATGAATATTTTTTTTCCTCCATTTTTAAGGAGGTAAGAAAGTGTGAAACGTGTCTTCTACATATAGGTACACAGATGCTATTGTTTTCCTTGATGATTCTTGGAGATTCCCTAAAAAGAGGAAATTTGGTTATATGAAAGAGTATTAAGATAGATTTGGTGATACATGAGACGGACTGATATTTAATGTATTTAAACATTCCCTTGACCATTAAAGTGCGACACTATTTCACTTGCCTACTTCTGGTTAACGGTCATTGTCTTTCAATTTCAACTAAAGATGACTATTTGTCTATATGTATTCCGTTGGGAGAAACTCCGAAGTAGCTTGACGTTTACAAATTACCTGCCCAAGTCATGCGACATAGAGAGAAAGAGAGATTTGGATACTATTTTCACACCCAAGTCAGTGGTCTATTCGACTTGTATCTATATGGTTAGAGATTATTAGTCCATGCAAAAAATACAAATAATAAAAATGTTTGTTTATTATAAAAATGGTTAGACTTGTAACATATACGGTTCTAATGTCAAATATTGTACATATATATCATATACATCAAGTGCGCCTAATAAGAGTTGCAAGCACATGATGTAGTACTAAGTAACAAAACAAACCTTAAATTGTGTGTATATTATATAGTTTATTATAAGCATTTATTTTAAGAATATCCCCAAACATTTTTTGTCATCTCATGTCTACTTTATTCAACCACTTAGATCCTATGTTTTGTCCTTTAATGCAAATTATTGATCAAGAATTAATATTTAAAAGAGAAAAAAAAAAAAAAAAACATATGGGATATTATATCATCCCACTAGTAATTAGTAGAGTAATAATATATTAGTACTAATTAACCACTACCTATATACATATGTATTATATTCATTTGCAATCCCAAAGTGGTAAAGTACCCTAACTAGGTACCAAAACTATGTACACATTATTCATCATAAACCTTACTATATAAAAAATAATTAAGGACTTCTCAATTTAAATGTTTATATATTAGATTTTATATTTTAACTTGTTCTTATTAACTCGGAGCCAGCTTTATCTTTAGACAACTGAGTTAATTACTCAAGACCTCATTAAGAAATTACAGAAAATGGGACCCTAATTTTGGTGTATATATATATATATATATATATATATATTTATTTATTTATTGAAATAAAAAATAAAACGTACTTAAGTGATCTATGAATTAAGGTTAATCTCGACCTATTTCGTTTAAAATAAATAATGGATAATTATTTTTAAAATACTTAATTTCATTTTATAATGATGAACAAAATTTAAATCTATTAAGTATTGAAATATTTCGTGATTTCGTCTTGTCATTCTAAATTCGGACCAATTAACAAAAAATAGTATAAATAAATGGAAAAAGTTATGCAAAATAAAAGGTGCTTAGGCCTCGTTGATTACTTTCTTCAACCTCATCTAGAAAGATATATATGAGAAAGTGAAAAGAGAAGGAAAGGAAAGGAAAGGAATCCAACAAAAGAGAGAAGTTTTACATTGATCATAAGAGCTGCAAATGATGGCTGGAAACCCTAATTGGTGGAATAGTAGTAGTACTACTTCACATCAACTATCTCTCTTTCCTCTTCAATATGATCTTCCATCTTCTTCACTCCTTCCTTCTAGCTCTTTGGAACACAATCAAGAGCCTCCACAATCTTGGAGCCAACTACTACTGTAATCCTCTCGTGTTTCTAACTATATTTCTTGCTCGGTATTAGACCTGTTTTAACGATTCAGTCATCATCAGTCACATCAATAGACAATATAGCTCAACGTGGAAGTAATTAATTACCCTCATTCAATTTGTTTTTTCAATTTTTTTTTTCCTTTTTGGTTAGAGGTGGATTTTCAAGTACAATACTAGATTATGAAGATAAGTGTGTTGATGAGAGTGAAGATTTTCAACCCAAGAGTTTGGAAAAGAAAATGGAGGAGCTAATTCTCTTGAATACATTTCCAAGGCTCTCTGTTGCTGATCATGATCATAATCATCATGTAGTACTTAAGCAAGAGATCATTTCTTCCCAGCATAACAACTTGTACGGCCAATCGACCAAAGAATTTCCGGCCACCAGATCATCAGTAGATCCTATCGATATTGAGTTATCTTATCAGGACAAAGTAGGGGGAAGAAATAAAGATCCACATGATAATAATTCATCTGAGGTAACTTGCATAAACATCTTTTTTCTTCTTCTTCTTCAATTCCATCAGGCTATATCTATATGTTAATTATACAGTAACAATATTTTCAATCAAGTAGTGTGATAGCAAAATGGGGCACATCACTAGTGATGATGCAGCACCGACTTGTAAAAAGGCTAGGTTTGCATCTTCTTCAACTTCAAGCCAACCGCCATTAAAGGTACTAGGTTAAATAATAGAGCACTAGTTATCGATAGAGCACACTACTGATTGATA
The DNA here is from genome assembly GCA_027186245.1 of Coriaria nepalensis. Lineage (NCBI taxonomy): Eukaryota > Viridiplantae > Streptophyta > Magnoliopsida > Cucurbitales > Coriariaceae > Coriaria > Coriaria nepalensis. The sequence continues at coordinate 1,726,863 of CP114482.1, forward strand.
TGAATATAAGGAATTGATAAACCTTAGTTGTGATTTGTGGTGAATGATGATCGATCAGGTGAGGAAGGAAAAGCTAGGGGACAGAATAACGGCTCTCCACCAGCTAGTTTCTCCGTTTGGGAAGGTTTAATTTAAACCTGAATATTATTCTCCGATTACATATATATCATTATATATATATATATATCTGCTTCCTATATATATAAATCAAACGCACTTAGTATCTTCCTACACATATATATATATATTCTTTTGTTTCCCAAACTGGGGTTTTGTTTTTTGAACGTAATTATGATCAGAATGAGCAGAAGGAATGAGTAATGTGTTGTGCATGCAATGGATCATGTGTTTATATATATATATACATGATAAGTATCTTTTGCAGACTGACACTGCTTCCGTGTTGTTTGAAGCTATTGCCTATATCAGATTTCTACAGGCTCAAATTCAGGTTATCATCATGTTTCTATACATATATATATAATATTATATATATATATATATATAAGTTTGTAATTAATAATTAGGAATCAAATTTTTTTCATTGGAATGCAGGCCCTTAGTTTTCCTTACCTTGGCCATGCATCCAGAAACTCTAGGAATCAACAAGTGGTAAGTACCCACTTCAATGCAATATATATATGTGTATGTATAGATGTATGTGTATGGCTTTATGTTTATGGGATCCATGAATTAACCCTTGAAAAAGGGCAAGTTGGGGGGTCATCTTGTAGAGTGTAAAAGCATCTTTTGATTTGATCCTTTCCAAAAAGAAGCACTAAGCTAACAAGCTTTCCAGCATTTTGCACAACATCCCACTATGTAGGGGCTTCATGCTTTGATTCTTTTCTTTTCATTAAAGAGCTCTGATTTTAAAATGCAGACAAACTATTATTAGTTACCATTCACTTTCAGCTCTTCATAAAATACTTTAAATTTAATTTAATTTTAATTAATATTCCATCTTTTTAGATTTTAGGTAATGATTTTCACATAAACTCTATATCTGATTTTTATTTTATTTTATTATTTAACTTAAATTATAAAGAAAATATAAAAAAGAACCACTTTAACTTGAGAAATATCTAACCAGGTGAGATATATATTATTTATATTTTTTAAATTATAATTAATATGTATTTTTCAGGAATTCGAATATATCTGATTTTTTTTTCTATTATTTTTTTTTTCTTTTTTTTTACTTTGTTAACAAAAAAATTGATTACATAGAAGATAAAACCATATATTTTTTTGGAGGAAAGAATAAAAAAGTAACATTAATTACTCTTTTGGTGCTGCATTATTTATTTATTTCCATAGCAAGAGATGCAAGAAAAGGTTAAAGACTTGAAGAGTGGAGGATTGTGCTTAGTACCAGTACTGTCTTGCACTCACCTTGTTGAAAAGGATCATCAGACTAATGGAGCTTATAATTGGGCCCCACCTTCTGCTAATGTCAATGGGTTCTAAGAAGCTTTCATACATGCATATTATATATATATAATAACATCATGGTCAGTCACTCCTGTTTACTGTATAAATTACTCAAGTATCTTAGTTAATGTCTTCCCCGTGTATAAATCACAAATGTTCCTTGCTTTATTCTGATGATACGTGGAAAAGCAACAAGAATGTTCATCCAAGTGAACATGTGTAATATATATTACACGTATATCTTAAAAAAATTAAAAGGGGGAAAAAAAAATAAAGTATTTAAAACTTAAACAGGATAGACATAGGCTTCTAATGAGAGCATCTAAGCAAATGGTGGGTTTAATATGGTCAGCAGGACATGGGCAGATGGGGTAGGGAGACTGAGAAAAGACAAAACTTTGACAATAAAGTGGCCGACTCATTTCGTTTTGTTGAGTTGGAAATGTTACTAACTAGCCATTTTATCTAAGTTGAGTCTTTTTTTTTTTAGACTCTTAACCATCTTCCTGAGCAAAATGTAGTAGAGTTCGAAGAATACTTAACTAGCAAAACTGTCCATAATCCTGCCCATAGATAATTGAAAAAAGGAAAAAAATAAATAAATTGTGATTTAATTCCATTCTATTAAAAGAAAAAGAAAAAAAAAAGTGTAAATGCAAAACGAAATAAAAAATGGTACCTCTACTCTATAGGGAGAAGAGCAATCTCAATTTCTTGGAGTGATTTGCCTTTAGTCTCGACCACATTTCTCTTCACAAAAACCACAGCCAGCAAACAAAATGTACCAAAGATTGAATAGAGGATTTGTGCCCCTATTTGCTCAAGCAAAGGAAGAAATAATAGCCCGACAAGGAAATTTATCACCTGTTTAAAGATCGATTAAGGTGGTTTCAGAAGACCATTTTTACCTTAGAAGGAACTTCCAATAAAGATAAAGATAAAGATTTTACCCAATGCACAGCCATGCAAAAGGCCATTGCCTTTGCTCTAATTCGGCCAGAGAATATTTCTGATAAAAGAAGACTGGGGACTGGACCAGCACCAAGAGAAAATCCAAGGACAGACCTGTATTATTCATCTCACTGTCAGCTAAAATGCCTCGTCATTTTACAATATTCAAGCAAGCAATGTAATCTTCTTTCGCAAGATATATATATTACAAAGATCCGGTATCAAATTGCCGTTTGCCTATTACTTGACATTTCTCTTTTTCTTGGTTTAGTTATATTCCCCCCACCCCAACCCACTTCTTTTTTTTTTTCTTTCACTTTTATTGAAGTCGAAGCCAAATAGAACACTTACAGCAGTGTGCCGCCAACAGAAAGACACATGGCGCTAAAGCCTGAAGTGAACGAGCTTGCTGCAAGTACTTGAAGACCCATTGACATTGCCTATAGGAAAAAAATAAAAATAAATCAAAAGAACTGATAACATAAGGTTTGTGAGTCAAATATATAATCGATTTCAAGGAAAATTACCATGCCCGTAAAACTCCCAAGAAGTAGCACCCTTCTTCCAAGTTTATCCATCAGGACCATTGCAATAACTGACCCTGAATGATACGATACATACAGTGACACTGAAGGGCAGATATAAATATAATCCAATTATAACATAGATCATATTTAGAGGTATGGCCATTGTACCTATCAAATTTGTAAATCCTACACATACGTTCGCAATGTCTGACGGTACACCAAAGCTTTTAAAAACAGTAGAGGAGAAAAAGAAGACAGCATTTATGCCAGACAGCTGTTGAAATGCGAAAAGACCAGATCCGATGAAAATCACTGCAACATGGAGGTTTTGTATGTGTAAGGTAAACCTTTTAAGGAAAGATTAAGATAACAAGGCATAGTAATGAGAATGAATAATAAAGCAAACTATAATTAATTAGATTACATACCTTTGAAGTTGTGGCCTTGAAGTAACTCTAATAATTTCACAGCACCTGTCTCATCTCCTCTATCTGCTTTTGACAACTCTGCCAAGGCAGATTTGACATGTGCTCCTCCCAATAGCTTCTCAAATTCAGCTTCAGCTTCAATGCCTCTTCCTCTCTACAACAAACCAAGTAACTATTAATTTAGCAGTACAGAAGTCAACAGTCTGTTTTTCGAATATTGGCAAGGATAATCATACATACTAATATTTGGAAAATCATGGACGAGAGGTCAGAAGTTAAGGTGATATAAGCAAGGTGGAAAAGAATCCTCAGCACATGTAATTAAATACCCAAATCATACCAACTCAAAACATTAGTCCGTGGACAAGTAAATTGAAGGATCATATGAGTACAAGAGATAATGACATGTGAATCATTCACAACAAGAGCAATATCTTTATATATGACATTTTAGAAGCCCTTGGTGACCAAATAACTTTTTTCAGTAGTAACTGGCGAGCAGCGACCTGACATCATAATCAAGTTAGGGAGATAATTATCAATTCACATTAATTTTATGCCAAAATGAAACTATGTGATTGTAAGGTCGACCAAGGAGACACTCGGCTCTTGGTATGGTACAATATCTTTTATACTTATGTACATGGGGGTAAGTGAAGAGACTTTTAGAACCTAGTATAATTTCTAATCTGCTTGCACCCCAATTTATCACTTCACATATTGGGGATAACTATAGAGTGTAGACAGCAGAACACAGCAAGTTTTCTAACTTCTTACAAGTCCACTGATTTTACATGTAAGAGCAAATGACCTTAGAAAGCCAGTGAGGACTCTCTGCACAAAACTCCATGAGAAGAGCAAGTAAAGCAGCAGGAATGACAGATGCCCAGAAACAAACTCGCCACCTGCACAGATAATCAAGTTCGCAAAAAAATGATTCTTCAGTCATTCATTTGAACATTCGATGAACAAAAGTTATAATGTTGATCGAACAAACTTACAAGAAAAACACATTCTAAATTAACATCTTCCCAAATGTATCTTACCAACCCACTATTTCCTTGGCTGGAATTCCAATAAAGAAAGTCCCCATAAGTCCAAGACATGTTGAAATCTGAGTGAAGCTCCCAAAAGTACCCCTTACATATGTAGGTGACACCTGCTCAAGAAACATAATGAAGTATAACCCAACCAAATGGAAAAGAAGCTCGAAATTATCTAATGCCCTCTGAGGAGGATGGAAATATAAGGTATACCTCTGCCACATAGAGAGCTGCAACAGTTGGCCCAACACCCATCCCTGTTCCTACAAAAAACCTCCCGAGAAGCATACCCCACAGATTCTTTGATGTTGCACTGCATATTGAATGGATAAACCTTAAACACATTTTTTAAGCAAACAAGGCAAATTTTAATAGAAAATTGATGGATACTTGTCTAGAACAGTTAATATGAAGAGCCAAATAAGATATTGATCAGTTGTAAAATTCAAAGATGCAAACAATATATGACTTTTGACCCAACTGATACTAATCATCACAAAACAAAATAGACAAGCTTCATTAGCGAAAGTGCAAAGTATTTCCGATAGAAAACTGTAAAGCAGCGAAAAGAGCTTTATTAACAAGTTACCTCATTGATGCACCAATTATCATTGGCAAAGCACACAATTGCAATGCTCTTCGACGCCCAAGCCCATCTGCAAGTGAACCACTAAACATAGATCCGATAAAAGCACCTCCTAAACACGTACTTACCACAAGACCTTCATTAAAAGAAGAAAGATATCAAATAAAATAAGGGAGAACTTAACCCTTTTTTTTTTTGTTCATTTCTTTTAGTAATGTTTATTTTAGTCACCACCACGAATTCAAATCAACAACTGGTGCAATGAAGTATAACATAATAAAACTGACATTATTAGAAGGTACCTTCGGCTAATGAATCCCCACTAAATCCAAGGTCTAAAGACATGCTTTCTAGGGTCTCGTTAACTACTCTGCATCACCGAAAAATAGAAAAAAGGAACAAGGGGATGGATTGAGAATCATTCCTTACATGAAAATAAAGGATAATTTAAAAAGTAATTTCATAGAAGAAAGATTGAGGACAGACCCAAGATGGTAGCCGAATAAGAAAGAAGAAATTGTTGCTACAATAATATGAGGCAGAGATCTCCGCCATGAGGGGTTTCCACCATCTTTGCCATCCAACAAACGAACTATTGCCCAAAAGAGGATCAATACCAGAAGTTAGTATCATTTATGAATATATATCAGCTTAATGTTAACAACTTTCACTAAAACAATATAGTAAGTACCGGCAAGTTCAATATTTTCTTATTATTAACATTAATAAGAAGAAAACGGAAAAACGGATAAATGATATCATAGCAGGAAAATAATTGGAAATGTTATTCATGAAAATTCAAAATCACCTGAACTTTCTTGTCCGTCGGAAATAATCAACTGGTCCTTTAATGATACGCGCTTATGTGTCGAAGACAAATCGACATGGCGACCTCTCATTGCAAGATTCTGGAAGCCAGAAATAGAATATATCCCAGCTAACTGCAACACAACCAAATCATAACAATTACAATGAGAAATCATACTCAAATTCAATACTCTCCTTTTGGCCCCAAAAAAAAAACTCAATACTTTCCTAATGATCTGAAACCAAAATAAATGGCACTCACCATTTTGCCCGTCCCCTAATCTAAAAAATAAAAATAACAATAATCATAATAAGTAAATGAAAAACAGAGAAAGAATGAGAATCAGCAGCTGGTCAGCAGAGGCAAAGGGGAAAATAGTAGAGCTCGCATTCGTCTCTCATTGAATGCAGAAGTATCTAGAAAGCAAGCCAAACACATGTGCATTGATTTAAACACAAAGTAAACGGGAACCTAAAGAGATAAAGTGAAATCTGAGAGAGAGAGAGAGAGAGAGAGAGAGAATGCATTGATTCGGAATGAAGGCTACCTTGTTTACTTCCCAAAAAGATCGATTTCAAGCTTTAAACGTGCAGAGCTAAAGACAGCGAATCAGATTAAATATCCAAAGCGAAAGAAATCGAGATCTTGACGACGAAGAAGAAGAGGAGAGGAACAGCGAGCCGTGCTAAAATGCGCCGGGGGATGAAAATGGAAGCAATCGCATCACTCAGCGTCGACCTCCTAACAGAGGACGATGAAGCGAAAAGCGCAGATTTCGAAAACCGTTTTTTTTTTCTTTTTTTTAATGTGAAGCGTTGGGTGTTTGATTAAACTCGCCGCAAGCTGCCATCTGTAGACCAATAAAAAATAATAATAAATATATATAATGACATTTGCCTGTAAGATCAACACGTGTATTAAACTTGTCGGGACTGTGCTTATATTCATGCGTCTTCCGCGTTCGGAGCAACAATCTTGTTTCGCCAATCATGTACCGACACGTAAGCAAAATATCTTAATTTTTAAATATCTGATTAGTTACGATGTCACTTTAGCGAACATCGAAGTTACGTAAGTTCTAATCTTCTTTTAAATTACATTTCTTTCCCCATAATTTTATTAATTTTCCACGTTCACCCACACGATCTTACTTGATTTAAAAATCACCAGGTAGGCTTTCAGTCAAAGAAGAAACAAAAGTAATAGAACAAATTGTAGAATCCAAAAGCTTACAAATGGACCCAGAAAAATTTGGAATCTTATTCAAACAAGAGCTCTAGGTTGGTGCTATACATCAAATTCTATAAAGTTACAACACATTACTTCAAAGGATGTGTATGATGATCTTTCTGATCACCTGCCAAAAAATGATGAGCACAGACCCAAAAAATAAAAATAAAAACTTGGCAGAATAACTGTATGTCGATGCTCGGAAAAAAAAGATGGATTTATCAGGAAGCCGTCACGGATGGATTCAATCTCTGGATCTGCAGAAGAATATATCAGCAGATGGAGAGAGATGAATTTCAAATAACAAAGAAGATGAACCATTATACAGTACCTGATTCACAAGCATGTTCACTTGCTCCCTATACATCTCTTTCATATCTATAATATCGGCACGCAGTTCCTCCAGCTAAACACCAAATAATAACACTTCACTTCTACTAGTCATATTAAACTGACCTTACGATATAAATGCCTTGACAATTAAACATATTTAAAAGATGTTCGAGTTGGGTAGTAGAAAGACCGGAAGTGGTAAGGATATTGTTACCTCCTCATCACGTTCACCCATGAGCTCTAGTGCAGCGGAGTGCCTTCTCCTTAGTGCATCTAACTCAGCTTGTATACCAGGAAGCACAGCAGCTTCTGCTCGTAACTTTTCGCACTGCAGTCGTATAAGAAAAGGATGGACCACCTCAATAAGATGATATAGGAAAGCCAGTATAGGCAGTTCCACTTTGAGTGAGAGAAGAAGATAATAAAGGTTATAATAAAACTAACCTGTTCTGTCATTTTGACCAGCTCCTCAGCAAGAGAGTCACGAATAGCTTCCATTGATTGCTGAGGCCAAAAAAGAAATTGTAAATAGAATTACAAACGATGGAGCTGCTCAATAGCTTAAATCTTCACCTAGGAAAAGCAAACTGGGATGGGACAGATTAAACTTCTTTGTAAACAGATATGGCATTGATAAAACTATCTTGCAGCAGGCACTATTATATTCATAACAAGCACCAACCAAGCGAGATATGTAGGATGCAAGTTCACCCTCCTTCTGGCGAAGAGCAGCTCCATAAGAACTAGACGTCATAGTCTTCATGTAATAAGGACTCATAGTTGGTTCCTCTACATTTCTTCTCTCAGAGGCTTTGTCTGATGAATCATCCAAAGATGCTTGAAGATAGTAGCTTTCCTCCATGCTCCCAATGCTGCTGGCACTTGAAATCTTGCGTGTCAAGATGCCTGCATGTTGGTACAGACTTTAGAGCGGGCCAGTTGGCACTAATTCAAAATGTAATACAAACTAAATATCATATACCATTCTCAAAACCAGAGCTCTGCCTCATTACAGAACCATGATCAGATATTGCAGTACTGTGAAGACGTGCTGTCTTCTCCAACTCCATCCGAGCAGATTTTTCCCTTTCAATTTCCTATGAAAATCAGAGGTTCAATTCAAGAAAATTATGAATAAGATAAGGGAATGGCATACACTCTAAGTGCACCCATGATGATTGCCCTAGACCAATCACAGAATCCAGTCTCAACTGTGACTTATACAAACTTGGTTGCATAACAAGTGATGTGAGTAAGACCAACAACTGAGGTGGCAGAGTCTACTCTTATCATTAGCTCATTTTCTTTAGGTCCATACAGTTGATTTACATTATACTTGCAGAAAGGGCCCTGGCGTAATGTCTCCATCACCATCTGTATACTTATCCAGCTCTAGAAGAGCAACTTATCATTATACTACCAATATAAGGTTCCTTTTAATTGCAACAAGATCCCATAATAAGGCTCTCCATACTGAAATGGGTTGAAAAAGAACGAAAAGTGTGCTAACTATAAGACCTTATAAGAAGCATAGATCTTCATAAACACAAACAAAAGCCCACCTGCTGTAGCTGTTCCTTTTGCATCAATGCATCTTGCAATTCTTGCTTGTGTTTCAGTCTCAGCTCCCTCATCTCATCTTCAAGCTGCTTTACACGACCTTCTTGAGCGTCAGCTTCCTCCTTTGCAGTAAGGACCTCACGCCTAATTTCAGCTGCCCGTTGTCTCTCCTTTTCAAGAGATCTACTTAACTGCATCTGTTCTGCTCTGAGACATGAAATCTGAAACAGAGACCTTGAGTAAGCTTATTTAACAAGAAATCCCCTTACAAGCAGATGATTATCTATAAGGGGACAAACCTGAGCCTCAAGAACATTGATTCGAGATAATGTTTGTGACAGGCGCTCATTTACAGATCGCTCCTTTTCCTCAGAAGCTGCAGCTCTGGCTTCTGCTTCCTGTAGGTTCAATTAAGATAGAGCAAATTTTGACACTTTTCAATATTTCAGGTGTACAAGGTGGCTTCAAAAGACTTTAGAAACCTGAAGTCTAGAGTTGAGAGATCTCTCCACAGCAGCCCAAGCTTCTGCTCTTCTAGCTGTTGTTTCCTGTTTGTGAATAAGGAATGAGACAGCCATACCACATAACAAACAAATAACAGGACATAAAAAGGGCAGAGACATTAAGAAAGTCTCTAAAATGCATTGAAACATGGACTCACCTGCATAGCTTCAATTTGCCTCAAAAGAGGCCTTGTAGATTCTGGAACTTGTGTGATTAGCTCCTCACAACGGCGCTCGCTTGCCTACATGAAGACAATAACCAAAATGTCAAAACAGGAAGAAACCATAAGAGAAGATGAAAAATATGGCGAAAAGAACTCCAACAAACATAAAATCAGTGAACACAATGGGAATCAGTTTTACTAACTTGATATCGTTGCTGAAGGTCCTCAATATCCCTGCGAAGCATATCTTCTCTAAACACTGCCTGCAGCATTAAAAATAAGTAACACAAGTTCCATATTTAGGATGTTAGAATAAGCAAACCAATAATTAGAAAGAATATAGGAAACACCTGCTGCTCCTTTCTACTTAGAGTTTGCCTTAATTCTTCAAGTGACTGAACTAGCATAGCTTCACGTTCCTCAGCCTCACGTAGACGACTCTCTAGCTCAGCTCTGGCTTCATTGTTGACACGTGCCTCTGCTAATGTTTTGGCCTCCTTGGCTGCATTCAAAGCATTTGTATAATATTCTTTCTGCGCAGAGAGCTCTGCTTGATGCTTTTCTATTGATTCTTGAAGCAATTTCTCTGTAGCAGTTTTGTCCCTCTTAATACTTTCCACTTTATTCTCTTCCACCTGAAATTAGAAAAATGGGATCAAATCTTACTAAATAAAATGGCTGTAAACCACAAATCCTGCCATAAGGAATTTCACATCTCAGGTAAAGTATCTGCAATAGTCCTCTAATCTTTTGACAGAATATGCAACACACAAAACAATATGCAACGCTTCCAAGTGGCTAATTTTTCTGATCTTACAACATCCTGATAATAATTAATCGACATTCTAAACCATCAGGAGATATTGACATTTTGATTATAAAACCTAAGAAGAAAAGAAATACATTTTCCATTCAATTTCCAGGACTCATAATCTAATCTAAGAGCTTGTACAATAATTTGATGATTTACTTACCTGAAGCTTAGTAATAAATCCCTTCTTCTCTTCTTCAAGCTCTCTAATCTAGCTTCCAAGAAAATGAATTTTGATGGTGAAAAACCACAAATTAGAACTATGGGATGTGAATTAAACTCCTGCAGAGAGGGGTGAGGGTAAACATGCTTGCATTACCTGAGCCCGTAACTTCCTGATCTGAGATTCTTGAGCTGCCTGCTTCTTTGAAAGCTCCTCGCCTGAAATAATAGATAAATGTTTTCAAATACAAATCCAAGGCATAATTTTCCTTCACTTGTGAGGATCTTACCGTGCTTGCCCTAAGAAACCCATATTGGAAGAGAACTGACACTCAAAAGGAATGCAAACATTTAGGCAGGCAGACAAAGAACTACATTGCATTTCATTAAAATATTAAGCTGGCTGAAATATACTTATATAGAAAGACATGATCTAAAATTTACTGATACAATAAGAAATCCTACTTACTGTTCAATGAAACCACACAAAACATGAGGGTAGTAAGGGAGACTAACACTCAATCACATTTATTGAAACCACACAGCTTTAATTTATTTTTTTATTTTTTATTTTTTAATAGAAAGCAACGACATTAATGAAAGGGGAGAAGTTGAAAACAAATGTAGGGCAGAAACCCATTGCTCCAACTGTGAACACTGGGGCAGAGAAGCAACCATAGAATCCCCTCCAGAAACACTAGGGTTTCTTGTTAATGTATGCCTCCCCGCAGGCTATACTGCACAATAAAAGTTTTCCCTTCTCTGTTGAATACCATGCCACCCTAACTCAAGAGGTAAAGAACTTGACCTCAGGCGAATGCAGCTCACAACACATGATATGCAAACCATATTTTTCTTACATCTTTCTATTTCATTTCACGAGAAAGTAAGTCAACCAGTGGTACAGCCCATTAGGTGACTGACAAATGAAATTCCTTAATTTATTTTTTCTTCCTTTTAAATCTGGACATACATAGTAGAAAAGAGTTTATTAAAGACACTGACGACCTGTCAACAATTGCAATGCTTCTCAGAAATAACAAAAATTACTGCACCTTGAAGACAAGAGAGAAACATTTGAGCAACAAATATGAGCAGCAAAGGATCATTCTATCTTTGCAAGCATTTATTATCCATTTCAGAGAGTAAAGAGTTTCACAACTGTACCTTCGGCCATAACCTGACTAATTATTTCGTCTTTTTCCTTCAAAAGCACAGCAGCATCACTCTTTTTATTCTGCTCTCTCCTAAGTGTGTCCCTTTCTTTAGTCAGAGCATAAACCTGTAACAAAATCCACCAAAAACAGTTAAACAATTAAGAGAATGGAATTAAGTATCATAAGTTCTACAATAGAGACACTCTCTGCCTGCAAGGAAATGGAGAAGTGCACCTTAGAAATAATGACATTACGGACACATCAGGGAGGCCAAAGCCTTTTACTCATATAAGGTAATGATATGGATTTTAATGATGCTCTATCATTTATACAATATAATAGGACCTGGCTCAAGAGATGACCATAATTATTACTCATATAAGCCAGGTCAGTATTAGATCAGCCCAACAATCGTATACTTTTTGGTACCATATTCAGAAAATATAAATATTTCAAATGAAAATTGTGACCTTGATAGCATGCCTTCTAAACATCACAACGGTAATTATTCATGTCTGGATGAAATCCAACCAAAATAATTGAAGGCTTAAAATACGGTTCGACACAAAGTAGTACCTTCCTTTCAAGAGTTGCGACCCTTTGATGGTATTCCTCTCGCAATGATTCAACTTCTGCATCGTTTGATTTTCTCTGTCCCATATATTTCAGCAGTAAAAAATGAAAGTATTTCAGCAGCCAAAACATATTAATACTAATGATAAAAATTTCCCAGAATAAAGTTTAGATTTCTCTGTGAGCTTTGAAGTAAGTGTGTGCTTGGTATAGCACTTGCATATGTGCCTATTTTCCAAAAACTTTTAAAACGCTTATGTTTTCCAGTAGCTACATACCAAAGTTATATCTATTAAAGCAGAAAGTTAACTAAAGAGTCAATGTTTTTTAGAGGCACTAGAAACCAGGAGGTGTGGTCTAACATCTCTGGTAAACGACCCTCCTTGTCCTCCCCAAATTCTACACAATACAGCAAGCTGACAGAATAAGTTCTTTCATTTAATTTTCTATTTGGTCATCTTAACTCGAATGAGGTGTCAATATACGTACCTTCAAATCCTCAACCACAGATTTTAAGTGCTCATTTTCATTCATCAATTTTGCAATCTCATCAGCTTTTGCCTGTAAAGAAAAGAAAAAAGGTAGAGTCCTAAACTCGGTTAATTTAATGGGGGGAAACATACATATATATATATATATATATATATAATTAATAGAAATGCAATGCCATTATGCAACACCATTGAGTGCTAAAAGAAGAAAGCAGCAAAAGGTACCAAACAGTATTGATATCCTATGGACATCTACAAACATTAGCACAGAAAAAAATGAGTCTTTGTGTGGTATCACTTTAAACAACTTCCGAGTCTTTAGAACTAACATGTTCTATCAGCAAAGGCTGGTTCACATGAATTTCAACAGACTGGGATGTCAGTAACTGCACCTTCTACAATGAACAAAGCAATACAGTGTGCCTTGATCCCAAGGAAACACGGAATATGTCCATCGAACAACATTGAGGCACACAATGAATAAATCTGTATGTTGAAGAAAGAAATCCCGATAGGTGCCTAAGATCAAAACACTGGTAAGGGGCATATAACCAAATCACCCTGTGGCCCAAGCACTTTATTAGCACAGCTGGAAAATAGATCTCCAGCCAGAAGTGAATAGAAATGCATAAAACCCTAATAAGCAACAAGGGTATTTATTTATTTGACAGAAAAATGAAAAATAAAAATTGAACTCACAAGACTAAATATAAGATATTCTAGCAGTAATTCCAAACAAACATGTCCCTCACAAGACCAAAAGAGACAATTATCAGATTGAAGCTCGTATCAATGTCTTTACCTATGCTATAAGAAATTTTTATGCAGCAGGAAATACCTGGGCTTGCCTGGCAGCACCTTGTAATGCAGCTTCCATCATTTTCATTTCCATCTTGACCTTCTCTAGCTCAACCACAGAATTTGAAGAATGTAACACATTTGTGCCTGAGCTCAAACTTCGAGCTTGAGCTTCTGTTTCACTTTCATTGGCTTCCTGACCCGCTTCAGCTGTTTCATCTTTTGTATCATTTTCATGAGAATCTACCCTGGAAATCGTCTTTAAGGCCTCATCAGATGGAGGTGTAGGGGGCAAGTGACTGGAAGGAAATTCATGAGCACTTTGATTTTCCTCAATGTTTCTAGAATGTGAACTAAATGTATGAAGCATCACTTCACCCTCTGCTTCTCTCATAGCATCAGTTTGATCTAGATACATCTTCTGTAATGCATCCTCTGCTTCTGTCTTCTGCTCAACAGCACTTTCTATCTCTGTCTTATGTACTTTATTGATTAGTGTTTTCTGTTCATCAGTACTCTCCACCTCTGTCTTCTGTTCATCAGCACTCGTCTTTTGTTCTTCAAAACTCCCTACTTGGGTCTTCTGCTCCTCAGTGCTGTCTATCAATGTCCTCCGTTCTTCGCTGATCTCTATCTGTTTCTTCTGTTCTTTGGCACTCACTACCTCTGTCTTCTGTACATCATTGGTCCCTAATACTGTCATTTCTGCATCAGAACTCTCTTGCTGTGTTTTCTTTCCGTCCATGTTCTCATGCGAATCAAAAATTTCATGTGACTCATCTGGCTTAGTGGTAGTACCTTCGACTGGATCTACTTCAATAGCAATTGACTTCTCTTGCACAAGCTCTGTATTTTCAGAGGTTCTATTTTCAGAATCACCGATCTTTTGTGGATAGTCAGCTGAGTCTGATTCCCCAACATGTTGAACAGTAAGGTCAGGAGCTTCAACAGACACCGACAAGAGCTCATGTCCCACTTTTTCAGGCTCTGAAGTAACAGTCTGTTCCTTCGCTGTCTCTGAAAGAACATTGTGTTTTTCTATCTTATCTCCCTTGTCATCTTCAGCAGCAGCTTCTTCAGATGCAGAACGTACAGAAGTTTCAACTTCAGATCCTTCTTTTCCCTCAAGTGTATTTAGATCTCTCGGAGATTCCTGTTTTTCTGATGCCTCAACTGTAGTCAGAATTTCAGAAGATTCAGGTTCGTCGGATTCAGTGGCACTTTCTTCACTTTTCTGCCCCATCAGGGCCATCACAGGATCAAATAGTGCTTTTCTGTCAGTAGCTGATGGCCATATCCCTTGAGCTGCTTTATCTAGAGGGGGCATATTAATACTTATCAGTCCAAGGAATTTTGTATTTGTTTCTGTTCTATCAATTAATTCAAAGAATTATCGACCTAAAAGATAATTGCTTTGTGCCTGAAAGAAGCACATCTGAAAGTAAAACAAAAATATTCATTTATCTTCATTTACAAAAACAATCATTTATCTTCATTTCTCTTGTCCAGAATGAGAATCAATTGGACTACCTACCACAAAGCTCGACCAATGGAAATTGAAGCAATTCAGTAAGTAATCCTTTAGCAAAAGGATCATATAATCATGAAGATGTAGCTTGATAACAATGTGAAAAATGTAAAAGTACCTTCATTGCTGGATTGAGAAGTCTCTTCAAATCCAAGAGCACTGTCGAAATTCTTCTCAATATTTTTAACACTCTCCTGGAGCTTATTCACCGCCCCTGCAAGATCCGGAAAGTTCCCTAAAGAAACTCTCCCACTAAACCACGCCATTTCAAATAACTACTAGATCCGAGCTCAAATCAACCAGTCCAAACAAACCAAAGCACCCCTGCATTTCCAACCAAAAATAAATAAATTAATTAATTGATTCAATAAATAACAACCGAAAAGCTTACTTGAAATTTTCTCTATGTATAAAAACGTGAAACAAATTCATCCTTTACAAGAATTCAAGATCCAGATCAAAACGGCTAGAAATCAGTTAATAAAACATCAAAAATGGAAGAATCAAACCGACACAAACTGGTAGATTTCACGGGAAAACTCAAACAATGAAACCTTGTGCGTGTTAAGGAGTCTAATTGAGTGCGTCCAAGTGGCGGCGAGTGCATCGACATATCACGAATCAAGCCATTGATTTTCTCCGTTTGAGAGCTGCTGCCACGTGATTTCTGCGCAGCACTAGAAGATCAGATTAAGAAGAAAATGGAGAAGAAGTGAGATCGCGAAGGATGTGATAGACCGATATGGATGGATTCTGCTCGGTTCCGAAACGGAACGAGAAAGAAAACGAGGGAAAAGAAAGAAAGAAAAAAAAAAAAAAAAAAAGTTCGGTTCTGGAAGAAAGGAGACAGAGTTCGATCTCACACTCTCTCTCTCCTCTAGCTTCTTAATGATTTCAAGGAATTGAAATTTGAGAACAGTACGACGCCGTTTGCATAACGTAAAATTGTAAAATCACCCACAAAGTCTTATTTAAATATTTTTTACACGCCAATTTAAAAAAAAAAAAACACTTTTAACTGTTAAAATAATAATCTATTAAGTACAAATGAATTCAGATAAGTCAATTGGTTTTTCTCTTTTTCTCTCTGATTTCAAGTCTCTGATGAATATACGTCGAGTATTTTAATTCAAATCACATATATATATAAACACTAATTAATTGCAATAGGTCAACAACGAATATTTATTAGTGAATTATTAAGAAATATAAAAAATAAAATTATTAGTGAATTATTTTTACATAATTTATTATATATATATATATATATATAATAATTACTTTTTAAATTTAAAAAAAAAATTAAAATTTTAATTTAACTTAGAACTCTCGTTTATCGCAAGCCACCTCTACCAATCGGGATAGCAACCACCCCTCTCCAATCAACCACCATGACAGCCACCACATCCGCCAAATCTACGGAAGCTAATTACAAGAACTAATACCATCCCTTCCAAACCTAGTTCGGGTTCCCCCTTGCTTACATCTCTCTAGATCAACCCTAACCACACCTATCTCTACATGGCTATGACTACGAGTAGTAATAACTCCAATTGCCACTCATGGTATTACATCAATTACATCCCTAACGATATCCTCAGGCTCGTCCCCGTCAAGACGGCAACACCTACGTCACCGTGAGGCCCAGTCGACATCTTCATATAATTATGTTAGAGCTTAATGTCCTCGTGTTGAGGTGAAGACAACAGAGGGGGAAGGGGAGCTTTTAGGTCAAGTTTGTTTCTTGTAATAGTGTTTTGGGCAAAGCTTGGTTGCTTCTTAATTATAAGGCCCATATTATTTTACCAAGAGGCTGTAAATTCTTCAAGAAGATGGTAATTACTCTATTGTTAGTATTTAATATGATGCTAATGATCTAGTTTAATTTTTAAGACGATATCAACCTTTGATGTGAATATAACTATCTTCATACGATTTATAAACAATACAAAAACTATAACGATCGGTTCTAGTCGTTCTTGTTGATCATGATCGTTAAAGATATAGATCACTCCATATATAATATTACTAGCTAACACTTACGATTTCAACATGAACTCTTTCACTAGCTATTACATTTTCACATGCATGGACTTACTATAATAATGATGTTGCTGGTATGAGATGTCCTTAATTGCCATATAAACTTAAATCCAATTGGACTTACAAATCTAATCTAAATTGAGATTATGAAAGTTGCTGCTTAACATCTATCGTTAAGAGAAAATATTAATGTACTTTTCGATTATGTTACGTAAATGGAACGGACTAGCACTTGCTCTTATTTGTATTAAACTTTTTTTTTATGAGAATGTTAGTTTCACTATCGTTGATACTCACTCGTTCAAGTTCAGTGTGGCTCACGAAAAAAAAAATTATTTATCTTAAATAAAATTTGTAGGACTATATTTTGTATGAATAAATAATTAAAAATTGATTCATCTATTTTTTTGTATGAATAGATTATTAAAAAATATTAGTCACAAGATCATAAATGATTCATCTTGAAACTCTTCCTTCAATTGAACCCCGTGACCAAGAAATCACCACTCAATCACCATCACAACCTCCGTCACCACTTGCCCCGTTCCGTCCCCACCAAATCACCCACATTCCACGCCATCTCTCTTATTAGGATTGTCCTATATTGAAAGATAGACCCATTGCATCCTTTGTCATTCCAACAGTCTTAGTTACATTATATCCGCTATCATTTTTCCTTTCTTATGATCGCTTCACTTCTTCTCACACAAATTTTTTATATGTCTTAACTACTATTCCCGAACCCTCTTCTTATTCGGAAGTTGCTTGTCATCCCCACTAGTGAAAGGCTATGAAATATGAGCTCTTAGCATTGGAAGAAAATAACACCTAGACATTAGAGTATTTTCCTGCTGGAAAAAAATATATATAAAAAACCAATAGGTTGTAAATGGTATTCAAAATCAAACTTCGAGTGGATGGATCCATCAAGCATTACGCTTAGTTTCCAAAGGTTATACTCAGGTCAAAAGTTTGAATTATCAAGAGACTTTTGCTCCCGTTGCAAAAATGATTACGGTTTGTTGTGTTCTTGCCATAGCAATTGCTCAAAATTGGATCATCCGTTAATTGGACTCTCATAATACATTTTTCCATGGTGATCTTGATGAGGAAGTCTATATGCAACCCCTACCTAGTTACCGTTCCAACGGTGATACTCACGAGTGTCGTCTACGAAAATCTTTCTATAGCCTCAAACAAGCCTTTAGAAATTGATTTATTAAACTAACATTTATTTTTCTTAATGTAGGTTTCATTCAGTCTCAGACGGATCACTCTCTCTTTACTCTCACCATTAGCTCTTCCTTCACCATTGTTCTCGTTTATGTTGATGATATTTTGGTCGCATACACTAATATTTCACAAATTGATTTTTTCAAAGACTATTTAGCTCATCACTTCAAGACAAAGAACTAAGGCACTCTCAAGTACTTCCTTGACATCGAAGTAGCACGTACTCCTGATGGCATTTTCATATCTCAACAGAAATATGCCCCTGACATCTTCTCTAACAGTGGTCATCTCGATACCCATACGGCTCCATTTCCTATAAATAAAATTCGAGGCTTAACCACTCTAATGGTGATCTCCTCTTTGATCCTGGCCATTATCGACGTCTCGTTGGTTATCTCATCTACCTCACAATTAGTTATCCGGATATAGTCTTCTCCGTCAACATTCTCAATCATTTCATGCATGTCCCTCGAATGCCAAACCTCACGGCTGCCGTTTGTGTTATTCGCTACATCAAAAGAACTCATAGTCAGGGACTTTTTTTCCCCTCTTCTAATAATCTCCACGTTACTGCTTACACAAACTCTGATTAGGCCAATTTCTCGACTATCTGACACTCGACTACGGGTTTCTTCATTCAACTTGGCTCTAGCCCAATCTCTTAGTCCACCAAAAACCAAATAACAGTTGCTCCATCATCTGCTGAAACTGAATATCAAATTATGATTGTTACCACTTGTGAACTCACACGGCTCAAACAAGTCCTCCTTGATCATAGTATTCCACGTCCAGCTCTCATGACACTTCTCTGTGACAATAAGTTTGCACTCCACGTTGCTCAAACTTGGT